>OZ004716.1:48462984-48873657 GCA_963924515.1 Vespertilio murinus | reverse complement strand
CACACACAGTGAAGACTATTCTAGTTCGTAGGCGGGTGGGACTGGCTTTGTGAGTCATAGCTCGGCAACCCTGCCCCATCGAGGCCCTGGCCGCAGGTCAGTCTAACACCCAGCGTGTTTAGATCCCAAGAGAAAGCCCTCTCCGATGCCTCGTGTCAATACTGCCCCCCATTATCTCTCCACGCCTTACACCTCCCACTGCCGCCTGTGCGTGTCCGCAGAGAGGAAGTCTTGTTCTTCGTGGCTGTCTGAGCACTTGGCGTAAAATCTGGTCCCTAAATCCCCAAATCTCACATAAAGAAAACACTAAAACACACACGGTCGAGGAGGTAACTTACCCGACTGTGGAAGCGCGTTTTCCTGAAGAGACCTCAAGGCCGATTCTGAAAAAAGCAGGGGGTGAGGGACGGGCAGCTTTCAGAGCCGGACCCTGCCTGAACTGAGTACCGCGCTGGTGTTCCTCACGGCGCTCCCACCGTAATTTCCCGAATCCCTCAGCGGTCTGCTGAGGACGGGGCACAGCCGGGCTGGCGTGCCCAGGGGTTGAGCGTCAATCTATGAACCTGGAGGTCATGGTTTGATTACCAGTCAGGGCACATGTATGTATATGTATTTGTAGATCTACTTGTAGATCTACTTGTAGATCTACTTGTAGATCTACTTGTACATCTACTTGTACATCTACTTGTAGATCTACTTGTACATCTACTTGTACATCTACTTGTACATCTACTTGTACATCTACTTGTACATCTACTTGTACATCTACTTGTACATCTACTTGTAGATCTATATGTGTATGTATTTGTAGATCTATATGTATTTGTATATGTATTTGTATATCTATATGTATTTGTCTATGTATTTGTATATCTCTGTGTATATGTATATCTATATGTATCTGTATATCATTATGTATATGTGTTTGTATATGCATTTGTATATCTATTTGTATATGTATAATAAAGACAGGGGACCCTAAGCTAAAAATGAGTATTGCCGTGAAGGCCTGGGGAAGAGGGAGGAGTGGGGTAGAGGGAGACCATGGGGGAAAAAGGGGGACCTCTATAATACTTTGAACAATAAAGATAAATAACTCCCCAAACAAACCAGTGTTATAATAACCAGGTATGGTGTCCCAAGGGGACTACAGTTATTGACGGAATCACTTGGTAAGGTGTGCGGATGTCTGCCCACTATGGCGTCCACCTGAATCTAATACCCAATAATACTGAATGTCAAATTGTAATAATAATAAAAAAAGGAATTGCATGCCTAGGGGGAGCCGTAGATCAGTGAGTGCCATGGGCGTCTCCAGCGATCGGTGCCAGATGTCAGTGTATTTCGAGCTCCCCGGGAGATCGCCGAGAACAGTGAGAGTGGAGAACCCCGTGACATAAATCATGGCTGTCCACTCAGGCCCATCCCCCCCTAAAGGGGACACTTGGCCATTGGCCATATGTGTAGACATCATTGTTTGTCACCAGTGTGTGTGTGTGGGAAGTGTGCTGCAGGCGTGTAAGGGTTACAGGTGCTGGGAAGCCAGCACCCAGGTACCAGGGGTAGGGGTACTGCTAGCTATCCCACAGGGCACGGAACGTCCCTTTCTTTCCCCCAAGAGAGTCACCCAGCCCCCACTGCTGCTGGCCTGCAGCACCGTAGGGGTTGCAACGTATGGATGTGTGTAAGGATGTTTATAGACCTACTACGTGGGAAAGAGAACATTATGCTAGCAAGCAGGAATTAAAAACAAAACAGAGCCGAGACCGGTGTGGCTCAGTGGATAGAGTGTCCGCCTGTGGACGGAAGGGTCCCGGGTTCGATTCCCGTCAAAGGGCATGTGCCTTGGTTGCGGGCACATCCCCGGTAGGGGGTGTGCAGGAGGCAGCTGGTCGATGTTTCTCTCTCATCGACGTTCCTAGCTCTCTATCCCTCTCCCTTCCTCTCTGTAAAAAAAAAAAAAAAAATCAATACAATATATTAAAAAAAAGAGAGAAATAGCTAGGATATAAGTGAGGAGGATATCAAGGGGTGAGGGTATAAGAATGACGCTTTGTGTTGAGCCCAGGTGGCCCCTCCGAGGTCCCCTGTCATCTCTGTGTTTCTCAAACCCTGGATACGCGCGCCCCCCTCCCTCCCCACTCCCCCAGGACACAGGGCGGCCTCCCTCGGCTCACCTCTGAGCTCGTCCTTGGCTCTCTTGGACAGATCCGTCCGGTTCATCTTGTCGAAGGCCTGGATGGTCACCATCTCCACCCAGAAGACGGGGCAGCGGGTGGTGAGGATCTCCGCCAGCTGCCGCCCGCTGGCCTCGTCCACCTCCGCCTGGGAGACGTGCTTCAGCCCGTCCTGCGGGGAAAGGGTCCTCAGCAGGGACTTGAACGTGCTCAGCTCCTCCCGCTCCAGCTGCTCCAGGAGAGGCCGCAGGTTGAACTCCATCTTGGCCTGCGTGGGAGAGCTGGGCTTTAGGCCGTGGACGGCTACGTGGCCGCGAGAAAGAAGGGGAAACTCTTTAACCTTTGGCGACGGCGTGTGTGTGTGTGTGGGGGGGTCTGGGGAGTAGCAAGCGCTAAGTGAAATAAGCCAGTCAGAGAAAGACCAGGATCGTGTGATCCCGCTTATACGCGGAGTCTAATCAACAGCATAAAATGACCCACAAGATAGGTCCCAGACGCCAAAACCGGCGTGGCTCCGTGGATAGAGCGTCGGCCTGTGGACTGAAAGGTCCCAGGTTCGATTCCGGTCAAGGGCATGTGCCTTGGTTGCGGGCACATCTCCAGTGGGGGGTGTGCAAGAGGCAGCTGGTCGATGGTTCTCTCTCATCGGTGTTTCTGACTCTATCCCTCTCTCCTTCCTCTCTGTAAAAAAATTAATAAAATATATATTAAAAAAAAAAGATAGGCCGAAACCGGTTTGGCTCAGTGGATAGAGCGTCAGCCTGTGGACCGAAAGGTCCCAGGTTTGATTCTGGTCAAGGGCATGGACCTTGGTTGCGGGCACATCTCCAGTGGGGGGTGTGCAGGAGGCAGCTGGTCGATGGTTCTCTCTCATCGGTGTTTCTGACTCTCTATCCCTCTATCCCTCTCTGTAAAAAAGTCAATAAAATATATATTAAAAAAGAGATAGGTCCAGAGACATGGATACATGGAACAGATGGACAGACCTCAGCGGGGAGAGGGGAGGAGGGGAGGAGCAGGGCTAACCAAAGAACACATATGCATCTAGGCATAGCCTGTGGACCCAACCATATGTGGGGGAAGGCCTGGGGTGGGTGGAGAGAAGCAAAGTGGGGAAAATGAGGGACATCTGTAATACTGTCAACAATAAGCTAAAAATAAATAAAAGGCAAAAAAAAAAAGGGGTGATACATTTACACAACAGAGTACTATGTGGCTGTAAAGAAGGAAATCTTGCCCGGCCGGCCGGCATAGCTCAGTGGTTGAGCATCGACTTATAAACCAGGAGGTCACGGTTTGATTCCTGGTCAGGTCAAGTGCACAGGCTGTGGGCTCGTTCCCCAATGTGGGGCATGCCGGAGGCAACCCATCCATGATTCTCTCCCATCATCGATGTTTTTTTTTCTCTTCCTCTCTCTCTCCCTCTCTCTTCCTCTCTGAAATCAATAAAAATATATTAAAAAAAGAGAGAACTCTTTACCTTTTGCCACTACATGGATGGACCTGGAGATTAGACAAATACCGTATGATCTCACGTACATGTGGAGTCAAATGAACAAAATAGAAGCAGAGGCCTGGAGGCAGGGGACAGACAGCTGGCAGAGGGAAGGGGAATGGGAGGGACTGGGCAAAAGAAGGTGAAGGGATTACTCAAAGGACATCTGTGCACAACCCACAGACCAGGGGTGGGCAAGCTTTTTGAGTCGAGGGCCACCGTGGGTTCTTCAACTGGACCGGAGGGCCGGAACAAAAGCAACCTGACCGTGCTGGCACTCTCACCTTGGGCTGCTGGTGAAGGAGCGGAGGGGAGAGCAAGAGAACCCTCTACTCTTTCGGCTCCTCGGGCCCGATAGAACAGCCGAACGGGCCGGCCCAAGGGCCATAGTTTGCCCACAGCTGCCATAGACACAGATGAGGGTGGTGGTGGCCAGAGGGGGCGGGGACAGGCTGGATGGAGGTGAGCAAAGGATGGGAAAATGGGGGACCTTAATAGTGTCAACAACAACAACAACAAAAAGACCATGGCAACTACCCCATTCCCAGCCCCATTTGTATGCAAATCAGGTGTTACCCATCTAATTTAGCCCTCCTTGAAAGGCTTGACTGAGGTCCTGTGTAAGGAGGATCCTTTTAAGACACAGGGAAAGGAGATTTAGAGAGATGAGCGGCTGTCTTTCTCCGCCAGCTGTGGCCTGTGGAAGCCAACACTTGAATCGGAGAAGCCTTCCTTCAGATGCTGTGATCTCAGTTCCTCTGCTAACTGAGGAATTGACTCCCACAGACACCCTCCCCGTCCCCCAGCACCCCCATCCGGGCATCAGCTGCAAAAACAAGGGCATTTCAGAAGAGAAGTGCCAACTGGTTAAACCCAGAATAAAGTCTCCCGTGAAGGCTGGGAGGCGAGCCAGTGGAGTGAAACGGGTCAGAACCTGGTGGGCCTTTGGGGCTGGGGCTGGTCGGGCCACCTGCATCGAGCAGCTACAGCGGGAAGAGAAAAGTCACAGCTGCCACGGGTCCCAAATCACAGCAATGAACCACATCTTGCACCCAAGTAGTGCATCTACACCAGCCATGGGCAATCTACACCAGCCATGGGCAATCTACACCAGCCATGGGCAAACTACACCAGCCATGGGCAAACTACACCAGCCATGGGCAAACTACACCAGCCATGGGCAAACTACACCAGCCATGGGCAAACTACACCAGCCATGGGCAAACTACACCAGCCATGGGCAAACTACACCAGCCATGGGCAAACTACACCAGCCATGGGCAAACTACGGCTCTCGGGCTGGATCCGGCCCTTTTGGCTGTTTTATCCTGCCCGCGGAGCCGAAAGAGTGGAGGGTTCTCTTGTTCTCCCCTCCGCTCCTTTACCAGCAGCCCAAGAGGAGAGTGCCAGCATGGCCAGGTTGCTTTTGTTCCGGCCCTCCGGTCCAGTGTAAGAACCCATGGTGGCCCTCGAGTCAAAAAGTTTGCCCACCCCTGGTCTACACCCATGTGTTCAATTTGTATTTACACTGAGATGTAACCGTGGGACCCTTTCGCGTGGAATCGGAAGAACGAAATAAACGAACAAAACAGGAACAGACTCCTAGACACAGGGGACAGAGGGGAGGAGGGTTGGGGGGCTGGGGGACAAGGAAGAAGGGACGAACAGGTACAAGTTGGTAGTTACAAAATCGTCACGGGGCTGTAAATCACAGCCCAAGGAGTAGAGTCGGTAATATGGTAGCGGCCGTGTGTGGTGCCAAAACGGGCACTAGGCTTATCGGGGAATTCACCTCATGAGTTCTGTAGATGCCTACCCACTGTGCTCTACACCTGAAGCGAATATAAAGTAATAGTGAATGTCAGCGTGATTTTAAAGACATTAACCAACACAAGAAATGTTAACGGGAGGTTCTTAGGACTGGTCTTGACCTTCCGGTCTTGAACTAGCCTGCGCTTTATCTGTAAGAGGACATAGTTCCTGGAACAGTGGCCAGCAAACTCATTTAGTCCACAGAGCCAAATATCAACAGGACAACGATCGAGATTTCTTTGGAGAGCCACATTTTTTTAAACTTAAACTTCTTCTAATGCCACTTCTTCAACATAGACTCGCCCAGGCCCTGGTATTTTGTGGAAGAGCCAAATACTCAATGGGCCAAAGAGCCGCATGTGGCTTGTGGGCCGCAGTTGGCCGACCACGGTCCTAGAACAATGATTCAGCTGCCTGATGTAGACCCATCAGAGAAGGACCCCAACTCTTCTTTGTGTTTGGCAGACAAGGTCTTAAGAAGAACAATTTCAGGGGGACGGTAGGGCAAGAAGCTAGACCAGCAGTGGGCAAACTTTTTGACTCGAGGGCCACCATGGGCTCTTACACTGGACCGGAGGACCGGAACAAAAGCAACCTGACTATGCTGGCACTCTCACCTTGGGCTGCTAGTGAAGGAGCGGAGGGGAGAGCAAGAGAACCCTCCACTCTTTCGGCTCCGCGGGCCGGATAGAACAACCGAACGGGCTGGATCCGGCCCTTGGGCCGTAGTTTGCCCACGGCTGAGCTAGACTGTGAAGGGCAGAAACATGCATGAGGTGTCTTGGTGTGGAGGCATGGGTATAAAATAAATGGAAGGACAAATCCACCTCTCTCTCTCTCTCTTCCCCCTCCTCCCTCAGCCCCTCAAATAAATTTTAAAAAATATCTGTGTGTGCCCAGCTGGTGTGGCTCAGTGGCTGAGCATCAGCCTATGAACCAACGTTATACTTCTATTTCTAGGAACCTGGCCAAGAAAAGTGAAATGAGAGATTCAATACCGGGTTCAGGGAAAATGGGGGTTTGGACTTGGCTTCCCACGGCCACACATGGGCCTCAACGTTGACCAGGGGGTGTGTCTTTTACCCTTAGAACGTTGGTTTCAAAAAGCACCGCTTTTCACACAAAACAGGTTAGTTTTATGTTGTTCTCCTTTGGCCGACGTTAACCAAACTTACATTTATATCCAGTGACCTTAGGAAACTGAACTTCAGCAAGAGGGGGAAAAAAAACACCTAACCATTCAAAGTTATAGGAGTCATGGTCAGAGGGAAATACAACTCGAAATTTCAAAGGTTTAACATTAAACGAGAGAGAGAGAGAGAGAGAGAGAGAGAGAGAGAGAGAGAGAGAGAGAAAGAAGGCATTTTTATTGTAGACTTAACAGCTGAATGAAGACAGAGACTCATGGAGTCAAGAAGCCAGGATGCTACTTACCTTGCCAGCGCCCTCGCCAACGCCAGGACCCATGCTCCAACCAAAGACACCTGAGGCTTGCAAACCCGCCTATAAGAAGGGTCTCTTCCCACCCACGCTCTGTGATTGGCCCGCTGCCCAGAACATCCCGCCTCCAGTGTGATTACTTGATAGGTGGGGACCCTTTCTCTAATTCGAGCCTCCATTCCCCACCACGTTATCCTTGTTAACCTCACCTGCCTCGAGCATCGCTTCCAGGTACCGAGGCCCAGAGGGTCTGCCGCGTGGGCCAGCGGGGGCTGCCCAGATGTAGGGGTTCTCTTAAAGAGTCCCAGGTGATGGCAGTTGGGGCCAAGCTTGAGAACCAGCGCTTGGGACCTTCAGCTGTGATTTAGTGGCTTCCTGCTGTCAAACAGATATTTTTAAAAAAGAGAGAGAGAGAGAAAGAGAGAGAGAGAGAGAAAGAGAGAGAGAGAGAGAGAGAGAGAGAGAGAGAGAGAGAGAGAGAGAGATGGATTTGTTGTCCCACTTATACTGCATTTATTGGTTGATTCTTTTAAAAATATATTTTATTGATTTTTTACAGAGAGGAAGGGAGAGGGACAGAGAGTTAGAAACATCGACCAGCTGCCTCTTGCACACCCCCCACTGGGGATGTGCCTGCAACCAAGGTACATGCCCTTGACCGGAATCGAACCTGGGACCCTTCCATCCACTGAGGCAAACTGGTTTCGGCCATTGGTTGATTCTTGTATGTGCCCTGACCGGGGATTGAACCCACAACCTTAGCGTGTGGGGAAGATGTTTTAACCAACTGAGAACTGAGAATAAATAAATAAATATATATTTTTATTTATTTTTGAAAGTACATTTATTTTACATTAAACTTTTGGTTATAAAACCTTCAAGATATGGCCTGTACTCCACACAGGGACACATTGGTTTAGATAAATCACATTTCTGATATTCAATAGCCATGTGTGGCTAGTGGCCATCCTATGGGTTGGGTCTAGACCCAGGGACAGGAGAGTGATCCTGGCTTTAAAATGAGGAGGGTCCCAGGTTTGATTCCGGTCAAGGGCACATACTTCGGTTGCAGGCTCGATCCCTGGCCCTGGTGGGACGTGTGCAGGAGGCAACCAATTGATGTGTCTCTCTCTCTTTCTGTATCTCCCCTTTCCTTCTACTCTCTCTAAAAATCAATGGAAAAATATCCTTGGGTGAGGATTAACAAACAAAACAAAACAAGACACAACCAAAATAAATAAATAAATACATAAAAAATGAAGAGGGTCAAGGGACCCAAAGGGTTGGTTTCCTGACATGAGGTTATTTCTCTGAGATTATCTATCTATCTATCTATCTATCTATCTATCTATCTATCTATCATCTATCTATCTATCATCTACCATCTCTATCACCCATTTATCTATCTATCTACATCTCTGTCTCTGTTTCTCTCTCTCTCTAATCTATCTATGTATCTATTATCCATGTATCTATCATCTATCTATATCTATCTATCTATCTATCTATCTATCTATCTATCTATCTATCTCTATCACCACGTATCTATTTATCTACATATCTCTATCTATCTATCTATCTATCTATCTATCATCTATAATATATCTCTATCACCCATGTATCTATCTATCTATCTATCTATCTATCTATCTATCTATCTATCATCTCTATCACCATGTATCTATTTATCTACATCTATCTATCTATCTATCTATCTATCTATCATCTATCTATCTATCTATATCTATCTATCATCTATTATCTATCTCTATCATCTATCTCTATATTTACCTATATCTCAAGAATCCCTTAGTAAGAGGGAGACACTCATGGACCCTCTGATTTGATAATTAACCCACCAATAGCTGTCTTTGAGGTGATGGTACTCCGAGGGGGACATTCATCCCTCCACACCTTTCTAGGCTGTGCAAACTTGGTCAAGTTTCCTAACCCTCATGCCTTAATCTCCTCATAGGTAGATGGGGACAACAATAGTGTCTGCCTCATAGGATAAGGATGTTTTAAACGAGTCACTACTTGTAATGGATTTAAACGATGTGTGGAAGGAAGGAACGATTACAAACAGATTCTGTTTAAAGATAAACATTTTCCATGCGTCTCAGACGAGATACTGGCCAATGTCCTTAGGGAGGGGGGAAAAAAGCCAGCGGGCGAGCCAAGGAAAAGGAAAGGAGGTAAATTTACTTCTCTTAACTCAGTGGTAACAGGGGAAAGATATATTGGCCACTGGGATGACTGGGGTATTCTCAGCAGAACAAGGAGAACAAAGACTGAATTCCTGAAATTTAAATTTTCAACCACAGTTTATATTCAGCACCATTCTGCACCCATGTCAGATGCACAGCAAAGTGGCCAGAAAACTAAGCATCCTACAGAGCAGCCCCTCACTTCCTCAAGCACCCACCTGGCCCCATACCCAGCCATCTCAACATTATTGACTATATTCTCCATACAGCAATCCGAATCTCTATGATTATTCTGCAACTACCAATATGGACTGCTTAACCTCTTCACCCTTCTAAAATATATATAAAATATTGATCTCAGAGAGGAAGGGAGTGGGAGAGAGATAGAAACATCAATGATGAGAGAGAATCATGGATCAGCTGCCTCTTGCACGTTCCACGTTGTGGGGATCCAGCCTGCAACCTGGGCAAGTGCCCTGACCGGGAATCGAACCGTGATCTCCTGGTTCCTATGTCGACACTCAACCACTGAGCCACGCTGGCTGGACAACCTCTTTCACCTTTTTCACCCCGCTCCCCAATGCCCCTTCCCTCTGACAGCTGCCAGTCTGTTCTCTGTATCTATTAGCCTATTTTTATGTTGTTTGTTTATTTTTGTTCATGAAATTCCACATATGAGTGGGATTGTACGGTATTTGTCTTCCCCTGGCAAGCTTATTTCACTTAGCACAATACTACTCTCCAGGTCCAAAATGGGATTTGAAGTGAAACAGTCAACAGCTCCCTTTTCAGAGCAGTGTTTCAGAAACTCAGGCACCTTCAACTTCTGAGACATGCCACACTGGTTAGAATACATGCCATCTGTGCAACGGGTATACGAGGGCCATCTGGTCGACCACCTTGCACTCAAGGACTGGAGTGCAACATAAGTCCATACCGGGCGCCTGGGAAAACACTTCTCTGGTAAAAGAAATCGCTGCATGGCTCATAGGTGAGAATGTTTGCTCTTTTTAAAAAAAAATATATTTTATTGATTTCTTTCAGAGAGGAAGAGAGAGGGATAGAGAGTTAGAAACATCGATAAGAGAGAATCATCGATCAGCTGCCTCTTGCACACCCCCTACTGGGGATGTGCCCGCAACCAAGGAACATGCCCTTGACCAGAATCGAACCTGGGACCTTTCAGTCCGCAGGCCGACGCTCTATCCACTGAGCCAAACCGGTTTCGGCAGAATGTTTGCTCTTGAGAGTAAAAATATTTCTTACCATAGCATGTTTTACAGGGACATTGAGATGGCATGTCCAGTGTTCAAAGTTTGCATTTCCTTTTTGTTAATTCTCATTTGAGGATATTTTCCCATTGATTTTTAGAGAGGGTGAAAGGGAAGGAGAAAGGGAGAGAGAGAGAGAGAGAGAGAGAGAGAGAGAGAGAGAGAGAGAGAGGTTGATGTGAGAGAGACACTTGGATCAGTTGCCTCCTGCTCTGGCCCTGACTGGGGCTGGGGATCAAATGTGCAAACCAGGTACCTGCCCTTGACTGGGAATGGAACCCATGACCCTTCAGTGCATGGGCTGATACTCGAACCACTGAACAACCAGCCAGGGCCATTATCCTATATAATAAAGAGGTAATATGCAAATTGACCATCACTCCAACATACAAGATGGCTGCCCCATGTGGTCAAATATGGCCGCCCACATGTGAACACAAGATGGCCGGCAAGGGAGGGAAGTTGTGGGCGATCAGGCCAGCAGGGGAGGGCAGTTGGGGGTGACCAGGCCTGTAGGGTGGGCAGTTAGGGGGCAACCAGGCTGGCAGGAGAGGGCAGTTAGGGGCAATCATGCTGGCAGGGGAGCAGTTAGGCAATGATCATTATATATATAATGTGTGTTTTTGTGTGTGTGTGTGACTATTTGTGTGTGTGCATGTGTGTTTTTAAGGAATATGGCTATTTAAGGAATGCGGCTATTTAAGGAAAACTGACCTAAAAAAGAAAAGAAAGTAAAGAATACTGAACTGAGACTTCCACATTGTGCAACCATCCTTTGCGGTCAAGTTCCCCAAATGGGTTTGTTGACTTGACTGTGATTCACATCTTATATTTGGACACATGTTGCAAACTGCTCTCCAAAAATTCTGCACAACGGCCAACTTCTTCCTTTTTTTTTTTTTTAACCCTCCCCCCCCCCCCAAATGTAGTTTTGAAAGTCACAGAGATAGAAGAAGTGAGTGGGAGAAGAAGTGGGCTCAGGAAACATGTGACAGAGGCAAAAGAAGGGGCCCCGAGACTTAGGAGAGAGAAGGGTAAAAGTAGCTTGCAAAGCCGAAACCGGGTTGGCTCAGTGGATAGAGCGTCGGCCTGCGGACTGAAAGGTCCCAGGTTCAATTCCGGTCAAGGGCATCTATCTTGGTTTCGGGCACATCCCCACTGCAGGAGGCAGCTGGTCAATGTTTCTCTCTCATTGATGTTTCTAACTCTCTATATCTCTCCCATCCTCTCTGTAAAAAATCAATAAAATGTATTTTATTTATTTATTTATTTATTTATTTTTTAAAACTTTTAAAATATTTTTATTTATGCATACTTACAAATACCATACAGAGTTTTCAATTAAAAATAAAAAAAGAAATAGGAAAGTATTAGTAGCAGGCAAATAAAAGGGTATGGTCAACATAAAAATCACATGCTAATAATACATTGTGTTTAATTTTGTTATTTAACAACCCTTTTAAACATAGATATAACATCTGTTCTTAAATATATCAAATTGACTTTTATTATTTATTTATTTACTTATTTTTGTTTTTTCTAATTTATTAAGGTATTATATGTGTACATGGCTTACCATTGACCCCCCCTCCCCCCACCTCCCATACATGCCCTCTAAAAGGAGGAAGAAGAGGGGAAGGGGGAGGTGGGGCCGTGTTCCCAGAAGGGAGAGCCACAACTTCTTCCTCTCTGATTCAACCACCGCGGTGGCGGGCCAGCTGCTGCAGCCTCCGGGTAGCTCTAACATCTGCTCTTTCCTTCCACGCCCACGGCCTCACTGGAGCTCAGACCTGACCTTCTCTGGTATGGCTTCTCTCACGAGCCTGCAAATGGTCTCCCCTCCCCTCCGGTCCCTTTGCAGTCCCATCTCCACGGTGGCCTCTGGCGAGACCTGTCTCAGACACCATTCAGAAGCATCACTGCCCCATTCAATACTCCGCCTTCATTCCAGCCCCCTCCCACCCCCTTTCTTCTCTGTTCTCTCATTTAATGAATTTATCTTTTTTTAATTTTAAAATATTTGGAGCAGGGCCCAGACCTTTTCCATGTCTGACCTTCCTACCTGTCTCTCTGTGGCCTCTTCTGCAAACCCTTGGTTCTAAGGCTCTGCCTCAGCTAGTCTTCCGCTGGTTACTCAGGGTGGTTGTGGTTTCATTCGTTCATTAAACATATGTTTTTTGTTGATTTCAGAGAGGAAGGGAGAGGGATAAAGAGAGAGAGAAACATCAATGATGAGAGGGAA
Source organism: Vespertilio murinus (assembly GCA_963924515.1). Classification (NCBI taxonomy): domain Eukaryota; kingdom Metazoa; phylum Chordata; class Mammalia; order Chiroptera; family Vespertilionidae; genus Vespertilio; species Vespertilio murinus. The sequence goes on along the minus strand of OZ004716.1, from coordinate 48,861,013 downwards.
TCATTGGTCAAGAGGCCTCCTGCACACCCCCACATTGGGGATGGAGCCTGCAACCTGGGCAGGTGCCCTTGACTTGGAATCAAACTTGGGACCCTTTGGTCCGCCGGCCATCACTCTATTCACTAAGCCAATCTGGCTAGGGCAAGTTGTTGTCTCTTGACTCTCTGTAGTAGAACCAAGGGTTTTTATAAATTACTCTGTTTTCTGACGGATGGCCTTAGCTGTGTGAAGAAGCGGTAGGATCAATCTTTAACCAACCCCCCTCCAGCTCTCTTCTTTTACAACACGTAAACTCGGCCATTATATACATAACACACAAGTAAACTTGAGTGGTCGTATGTCAACAAAACTTTAATTATGGCCCTGGCTGGGGAGCTCAGTCGGTTAGAGCATCATCCTGATACACCAAGGTTGTGGGTTCCATCCCTCACAGGGCACATACAAGAATCTATACTAATAAAAGGGTAATATGCTAATTAGACCCGATAGACCGGACATCTTCTGGATGTCCTTCCAGACAAAGCCACAGTGGTGTGGCCGAGGCAGAGGCGGTTAGGGGTGATCAGGCCAGCAGGGGAGAGTGGTTAGGGGTGATCAGGCAGGCAGGCAGGCAGGCAGAGGGGTTAGGGGTGATCAGGCAGGCAGGCAGGCAGAGTGGTTAGGAGCAATCAGGGAGGCAGGAAGGTGAGCGGTTAGGAGCCAGTGGTCCTGGATTGTGAGAGGGATGTCCCGGATCGAAGAGGGTGCAGGCTAGGGTGATAGATCCCCCTTCCCTCACCCCAGGTGCACAAATTTCATGCACCAGGCCTCTAGTTAACCAATAAGTGCCTACATAAGTGGAACAACAAATTGGTCTCTCTCTCTCTCTCAATCAATACTTGGTTTTGAAAGAAAATATATTAATTTTAGAGAGAGAGAGGAAGGGAGGGGGAGAAAGAGAGAGAAAAACATTGATGTGGGAGAGAAACATTGATCTCTTGTCTCCTGTACTCACCCCGACAACCGGGGATGGACCCCACGACCGAGGTACGTGCCCTGAATGGGAATCGAACCTGCAACCTTTTGGGGTACACTCCCACCCCCTGAGCCTCCCCACCAGGGCTAGACCACACATTTCTGACAAGAGGAGTAGTTTTGGGGTCTTTTCTGTGCATCTCCAGGCTGTGATAGAAAACCTGGCACCCAAGACGACGTGAGTATATCTGTTTTAATCCACGAGAGCATACACACAGTACTCTGCCATCGTCCCAATCACCTGGGAGGGTCCCGGGCATGGCTGGGCAATTACAACTGGAGGTTCTGGAACTGACTGGGTGATCATCTCCCGATTCAGGGGCCGCTGGGGCCTTCTTTTTTTTTTTGGGGTGACGCAGGTGGGTTCCCTTAGCCCAGCTGACAGCCTCAGATTGAGAAGCCAGAGAAGGGATCTTCCAGCCGGCAGCTCTGAGTCCTGCCGTCTGGAGCACAGCTCATCGCCGGGCGACTGTGGCGTACTCGCTGGCCTGGGTCCGCCCGGGCAGCAAGGAGGGGGCCGAAGCTGTCCCGGGGGTGGGGGCGTTGAAGGCCACTTGGATGTAGGTGACATCCTGTGGGTCTCTAGCTTCAGAGGCCTGAGGGAGGAAGGGAGACTATGATGTGATGGTGTGATAAGTGGGGACTAGAGGACTTGTTGGGGAGGGGGCGTGGGCGGGCAGAGTGGAGGAGGAAACTCTTACCAGTCCGTTCTTGGGTTCTGCTGCCTGGTGCTGTCTCTTTGTCTCGGGGGCATCTGGAGGGAGGAGGACGTTGTTAGGGCTGCGTATTTCACTTAAAAACCTTTTTTATCCTCACACGATGACACGTTTTTATTATTTATCTATTTATTTAAAAAATGCATTTTATTGATTTTTATGGATGACAGAGAAACATCAACCAGCCGCCTCCTGCACACTCCCCACTGGGGATGTGCCCACAACCAAGGTACATGCCCTTGACCGGAATTGAACCCGGGACCCTTCAGTCCTCAGGCCGACGCTCTATCCACTGAGCCAAACCGGTTTCGGCAGATGTTTCTAACTCTTTATCCCTCTCCCTTCCTCTCTGTAAAACAAAATCAATAATATATATTTAAACTCATATGTGTGCACATAAGTAATCTGGTTGATCTCTCTCCCTTTTATCCCCACCCTCCCTCTGAGGTTCAACAGTTTGACCCATGGCTTCTTGTCTCTGGGTCTGTTCTTGTTCATCAGTCTATGTTGTTCACCATTTCCCTTAGATGAGTGAGATCAAAATATATTTTTTAATTTTATTTCAGAGATAATGGGAGAGAGAATCATCAACGGGCTACTTCCTGCACTCCCCACACTGGGGATCGAGTCTGCAACCTGGGCATGTGCCCTGACCGGGAATTGAACTGTGACCTCCTGGTTCATAGGTCAACACTCAACCACCGAGCCACACCATCCGGGCAAGGATATATATCTTAAATTGATTTTAGACCTACTGGTGTGGCTCAGTGGTTGAGCCTCGACCCATAAACCAGGAGGTGACGGTTCAATCCCCAGTCAGGGCACATACAAGAAGCAACCAATGAATGCATACATGAGTGGAACAGCCCTAACCAGTTTTTCTCAGTGGCTAGAGCATTGGCCCATGGTTCAACTGCAGGTTCAATTCTGGTCAAGGACACGAACCTCGATTGCAGGCTCAATTCCCAGGCAGGGGCACGTGGGGGAGGCAACCAATCGATGTATCTCTCTCACATAGATGTTTCTCTTTCTCTGTCTCTCCTTTTTCCTCCCACGTTCTCTAAGGAACTGCTTGACATTGAAATTGGGTCTCAAAAGAACTGGTGGCCCGGAAAGAAACTCACTACAGAATGATTCATCTGCCTTCCAGCATAACCATTATTGTTTGTCTCATTTTTTTATTCTTATAAGTATATTCCTGGTAGGACACGACCTCACTCATCTAGGGGAAATGAGTGAACAACACAGACGGTGAACAAGAACAGACCCAGAGACAAGGTCAGACTGTTGGACCTCAGAGGGAGGGTGGGGATAAAAGGGAGAGATCAACCAAAGGACTTATGTGCACACATATGAGCGTAACCAGTGGTCGAGGACAATAGGGGGGTGGAGGCATGAGTGGGGTGGGGGTGCAGGATTAGAATGGGGGTGATGAGGACAAATATGTTATACCTTAATCAATAAAGGAATTAATAAAAAAATCAATGGAAAAAATATCCTCAGTTGAGGATTAACAACAACAACAAGGTGGAACAACAAATCAATCTCTCTCTCAAAATCAACAAGTAAAAAAAGGGAGAGTTATCACCATCCCAGCGTGAGCCAGCAAACCAGCCCCCACCTCCGCGCCTCTGGCTCCCTCACCCCCTTTCCTGCCCCCACAAGATGCCTCCCCCCCATTTCCCTGTAGGATTTGCCCCACAGGGGCCTCTGCCCAGGCTCCCCTCCCTCGCTGAAGGACGTACTGTTTCTGGCTTTGCGATGGCGGTGGCGGAGGATGAGGAAAAGGAGGAGGGAGAGGAGGAGCAGGAGGACGATGGCCACTGGGAAGCCGATCAGAATACCCTGGTGGTCCTGGGGCTGGTTGTGGTCCGTGGCTGCAAAGGAGGAGACAGTGTTGGAGCCACTGCCCTTCCTAAAGTACCTTCGCGGAGGGCACGGGGGCCGGGGGCCCCTCCATGCCCAAGCACAGTCCTGAATGATCAAGCCCTGTGAACCATAATATAAACAGAACAACTTAAAAATGGATCCAGCCTGCCCTCGCTGGCTTGGCTCAGTGGATAAGAGCGTCCGCCTGTGGACTGAAGGTTCCCAGGTTCCATTCTGGTCAAGGGCACATGACAGGTTGTGGGCTCGAGCCTCAGTAGGGGGTGTGAAGGAGGCAGCCGATCAACGATCCTCTCTCATCCTTGATGTTTCTTTCTCTCCCTCTCCTTTCCTCTCTGACATCAATGAAAATATATTTAAAAAAAAAATGGATCCAGCATGGCTGGTGTGACTCAGTGGTTGAGCATCGACCTATGAACCAGGTGGTTATGGTTCCATTCCCGCTCAGGACATATGCCTGGGTTGCGGGCTCAATCCCTAGGAGGGGCGTGCAGGAGGCAGCAGATCAATGAGTCTCATCATTGATGTTTCTATCTCTCTCTCTCCCTTCCTCCCTGAAATCAACAAAATCATATAACCCGCTCCCCTCCAGCTCCCATGAGCCAACTGACATAAATCAAGAGTGTGAATGTCGTGCTAAACAAGGTAAATCAATCAAAAAAGTTAAGAACCGCCGAAACCGGTTTGACTCAGTGGTAGAGCGTCGGTCTGCGGACTGAAAGGTCCCAGGTTCGATTCCGGTCAAGGGCATGTACACTGGTTGCGGGCACATCCCTGGTGGGGGGTGTGCAGGAGGCGGCTGGTCGATGTTTCTCTCTCATCGACGTTTCTAGCTCTCTATCTTTCTCCATTCCTCTCTGTAAAATATCAACAAAATATATTTAAAAAAAAAGTTAAGAACCATATGATTGCATTCTTATGTGGGATATCAAACTGAAAGCAACCAACAGACAAACAATACAAACAAAAACTCATGAACACTTACAGACACAGTCAATAGTTACTGAGGGGCAGGGTAGTGGGGGGAAAGAAAAGAGGGGATAGAGGGGTCAAACACATGGTGACAGAAGGAGGCTTGATGTGTTCCGGAATTGCACATTTGAAACCCATGTTACTGACCGATGTCACTCCAATAAATTTAACAAAAAACTTAAAAAGATTGTAAAGGGCCGAAACCGGTTTGGCTCAGTGGATAGAGAGTCGGCCTGCGGACTGAAGGGTCCCAGGTTCGATTCCGGTCAAGGGCACGTACCTTAGTTGCGGGCACATCCCCAGGAGGGAGTGCGCAAGAGGCAGCTGGTCGATGTATCTCTCTTATCGACGTTTCTAACTCTCTATCCCTCTCAATTCCTCTCTGTGTAAAATCAATAAAATATATTTAAAAAAAGATTGTAAAGGTTGCAAAGCAAATGAGAGCATTCCACTTCAAGAATTAAGAAGTGAGCTGCTCATGGATGAACGTGGATGTTATTATGCTAAGTGAAATAAGCCATATATATATATTTTATCCCAATAGATTAATATTTAAAAAAAATTGATTTCAGAGAGGGAGGGAGAGAGAGAGAGAGAGAGAGAGAGAGAGAAACATCAATGATGAGAGAGAATCATTGACTGGCAGCCTCCTGCACGCCCCCCACTGGGGATCGAGCCCGAAACCTGGGCATATGCCCTGAGCGGGAATCGAACCAGTGACCTTTTGGTTCCTGGGTCAATGCTCAACAGCTGAGCTACACCCAGCTGGGCAGCCCCAGGAGATATTTTGGCTTGCATGCTTGTGTTTCCCCTTAGGACTTCCTTCTCACTCTACTGCAGCACCTGTATTATCTTCCCTTGGTTATTTGCAACATTTATGCTCAGTAATTCCACACCTGTATCTACAGTTCTCCACCCTCTAACTCAAAGCCAACTCTTGAATGCGTGTAAGGTGTTGCCTGGCCACCTCAGAAGCGATGAGTCCAAGACACAACTCCTGACGTTGCCCCATGCCCCCTTTGAAAATGCACTTGTCCGCTTCTCTGTGAATGGTCCTCCGATACACGCATGTCCTAGGCACTGATAGAGACCGTCATGGGCCTGCAGGTTTGTTTATACTCAATTCTACTCAACATGTAGGGATACACTGATGACCTCAACCACAGAAGGTCTTGGCTGAACAGCTGAACAGTTGTTTTTGTAATTTTTTTATGGGGGGGGGGAGGGAAGAGAGAGAGGATAGATGAGAGAGAGAGAGAGAGAGAGAGAGAGAGAGAGAGAGAGAGAGACTTAGATGTGAAAGAGAAACATGGATCAATTGCCTCCCACATGTATGTGCCCTGACAGGGAATCGAACCCACCACCTTTGGTGCATGGGATGACCCTCCAACCAACTGAGGGATGACCCTCCACTAGCTAGGGCCTTTCTCCACCCACCCCCCACTCTTATTTATTTAATTGAATTTATGGGGGGGGTGACACTTGTTTGCAAAAATCACACAGGTTTCTAGTGTACAACTCAATAAAACATCAGCACACGGTTGGGTTGTTTGTGTTTTACATATGTGTGCGTGTGCATGTGCCTGTTTAATCCCTTTCTCTTCTTTCATCCAGCCCCTTCTGACAGGTGTCGCTCTGTTCCATGTATCCATGCCTCTCAACAGTCCTTAATCCTTTACAAAATTATTGTTTCCTTATATGTGGAGAAAATGCGGCTCCGAGGAGGGAAAAGACACCCGGAATGAATTGTAGAAATAGCTCTCACAGGCTTTGTGTCCTCGGTGAGGGCAGGGATGAAGCCTCCCGGGAAAAGGTTGTCTCATTATCTCAGTTGTTGGGGCTGACATCATGAGTATCAGTCTGCCCTCTGGGAGTTGGGTTCCGTGAGGAGGGCTAGGGATACTAGACGCTCTCAGAAATACTGGCATATGGATCAATGAGGAAAGGTAGCGGTGGAACCTACAGATGTTATTTGCCACCCACAGACCATCTAGCTTTCTGCTCTCCTAATGGAAAACAGCCTCCACCTCCCCTTCACCTGTATGCTCCCTGCCTCCTCCAGCCATCAGAGGCCCTCTTAAGAAGCTGACTCTGACCCTCGCCAGTGTTACCCCATGGTTAGAGCGTGAGCCTGCACATCGCAAGGGTCCTGGGTTTGATTCCCCGTCAAGGGTACGTGCCTGGGTTGCAGGTTCCATCCCCCGCCCTGGTTGCTGGGGCATATGTGAGAGGCAACCAATCGATGTGTCTCTCTCATATCGATGTTCCCCTCCCCCCTCTCTTTCTTTCTCTCTTTCTCCTTTCCTCTCTTTATTCCCCCTAAAAACCAATGGAAAAAACATCTTCAGTGAGGATTAATTAATGGAAGAAAAAAAAGTTTATGGGAGGTGGGTGGGGCGGGCAATGGTAAGCTATGTACACATATAATACCTTAATAAAAAAAATGAAAAAAAAGAAAAAAAAAGCAAAAAAAAGCAAAAAAAAAGCTGACTGTCTCTGGTAAATGAGATTTCTACTCCATGTACTTTCCGTTCTCTACACAAACCCAGTGACTCATCTTGTGGATGTTTGGGCTCTGTGGTTGTGAGGTCAAAAGGAAGTTCTGCAAACAGAGACAAAATGGCGGTGGTTGCTTTAGTTCTTCTCAGGCTCTTCCTACACAGACTCCCAACGACCTACATGGCCTCCCTGGCCCTGCACGTGAGACTGTTCTCCACACAAACCCAGTGACTCACCTTGTGGATGTTTGGGCTCCGTGGGTGAGGGGTCCAAAGGAGGTTCTGCAAACAAAGACGAAATGGGGGTGGTTGCTTTAGTTCTTCTCAGGCTCTTCCTACACAGACTCCCAACGACCTACATGGCCTCCCCCGCCCTGCACGTGAGATAAGGGGAGGCTGTAGGTGGACAAGGGGTGAGGTTGACCTCATAGCTTGGTGTCTACGATGAGGGTGCTGACAACAACTCCCCAGACTGCTCTCCTCCTTTACCCAGTCTTCCCTCTAAGTGGACATCACCAACTTCAGGAGGGAACATAAGGATGGACGGGCATCCTCACCTCTGACCTCTTTCTTCCAGTCACTGCTCTAAGTGGACAGTGCCATCTTCAGAAGGGGACGTGGGGATGGGCCGGCTTTCTCACCTATGACCTCAAGATGCAGTGGGTCGCTGGGGTGAGACCACACATCGGGGTCTGTGTTGAAGGCACCGTAGCACCTGTAGGTCCCTGTCTGTGTGGAGGTGACACGGTCCAGGTGGAAGGTGGTCTGCTGCCCATTGTCCTGGGCGGTGGAGCTTTGTCTCTGGGTGAACTGAGGTGCCTCTTCTTTGGTGAGAATAAATGCTTCAAAGTTGATTCTGGAGAAACACTGTAACCTCACATTGTGCCCTGAAGCCACCACGGTGCCACTCATGCTGGAGAGTGAGGGTTTGTCATAAGTTCCTGAGAAAGAAGGAAGTTGCAGATAAAGGAAGTTGTGCTGCGCCTCCCTGTTCCCTGGAGCAGACGTGGCTCTGGCTTCTATCCCCTCCCTGTCCACCCTGAGGGATTGTGTCTCTGCATCATCCCTGAGGCCTTCCTGGAGGTAGAGGCTTTGCTGCTCCGTATCTCAGAGCCTGGTTCTCCCTCTGCAAAGATTCCCTCCTGGCCCTGCTGCCTGGGTCCCACTCACCCGTCATCACCAGATGCAGGATGTTACTGAGCTGGGACCAGTGTCCTCCACTCTTATAGGAACAACGGTACAGTCCTGTCCGGTCTGGTTTTATCTCTTGGATATATAAAGTGCTGGTCTTCGCAGCCACCAGTAAGTCTCTTCCCTCCCTAGGCTCAGGGTCTTCCAGTTTATATATCTCGTAGGCTTCAGCGTCTGCAGGCCATTGGCAAAGGATGGTCACTGGTTTATTATTTAGAACCATGGGTCCAGGCTGAGCTGTGATAACAGGTGGGGGGAGATTTCCTAGAAAAACAGGTAATAAATTATCAGGTGTATCTGCTTCTCACGCCACCCTCCACGTTCTCCCCTTTTATAGCCATGAGTTTAAATGCCAAGACCCCACTTCCCAGCCCCCAAGAGAGCTGATATGTGGCCAAACTCTACTCGATGCTTGGACATTGAAAGGATACTCACCATTCTGAGCCTGAGTGCTCTGGGCTACATACAACCCTGGAAGGAAACATTGGGTGAGAACAGCTCAGTTTTTTAAAAAAAGTTTTTATATTAACAATTACAGATTACTTTCAATATCACTTTGTATTATTTTCGGGTGTACAGCCTAGTGGTTGGATAATCGTGTACGTTATAAGGTGCTTCCCCTTGCTATGTCCAGTACCCTCCTGGCACCATACAACATATAGTTGTTACAATATGATTGGCTGTGTTCTCCATGCTCTACTCTACGTCTCCAGGAGTATTCTGAAACTTCCAATCTATACTTCTCAATCTCTTCACCCTTACACCCAGTGCCCTTTCACTCTCCTATGGCAACCGTCAGTCTGTTCTCTGTGTCTGATTTGTTTGCTCATTCATATTGGAGAACAGCCCAGCCTTATGGAACCCTCCACCTGTTCCTGTAGCATTGTGTTTGCACCACAAAACTTCTGTCCGTACTCACCGAGATAGAGCAGAGTGGGAAGACTCACAAACATGATTCTGGGTCCTCTCTGGTCCGTTGTCCCCAGCTATGCTGCCTGTATGCGGAAGGGACTTCTCTGAAAGTTACCCCAAGCAACAGGAAGTGGTGGGAGGGCCTTGGTCCTCATCCCCAGAGTGAAGGCATTTCACCACCTCTTCTGCTAAAGCCTTGTAGAGACAGCTGAGATCATGGTGTTAGTCATCTGAACTTCAAAGCTCCATTAGCTCCACTTGGTCTCTATTTTATGTCCCTAATTCCTCATGGCATTTAATCTTTGTGAATAAAGCGAGCAGGAAGAGGGATCACAGATGAAGAACAGGACAGAAGCAGTTCCCAGTCTGAGATCAGCTCTGAAATACTCTGTGAGCTCCTGGCTCCTGCTACTCTATGCTGAGCTTCCTTCGATTCAGGTACAAAATGGGTCAATGATTGTGACTTTCTGCAAAGCTATACTCACAGCATGTGCATGTGGTCCAGAAGAGGCCCTACCAGCGAGGCAATGACATAATGATTAGTTCTTTGCTGTGCATGTTCCCATAACACTCTTCGTACTGACTCTGACCATGAGTGAAAGTGATGAACCTAAGAAAGGTGATTTCACTGGGTTTTGTCACTTTTTGATTATTTCATTTTTTTTGTTGATAAAAGGAAAGAGGTTTATTCGAATGCAGGCTTCTCTTCACCCTTTTGTTTTTATTTTTTTATAAAACACGTTTTTATTGATTTCAGAGATGGAGAGAGAAGTAGAAACAACAATGACGAGAGAGAATCATTGACTGGCTGCGTCTTGCATGCCCCACACAGGGGATTGAGCCCATAACCTCTGTATGTGCCCCGAATGGGAATCAAACCATGATCTTCTGGTTCATAGGTCAATGCTCAACTCTTTAGCCTCGTGGGCTGGGCATTGCCTCTTTGTTTTTAAACCATCTCCCTGGCTGAACCTTACTGAGTAGCTATGCCATTCACTCTTCTCAATCAACATAAAACTTAGATTTAAAATCTTCTCCTCTCTGCACCCACATGAGTCACTCTCAAATGTGATGATATGTAACAGCTGACCATTACTGGATTTTCATTTTTTTATCAAGATCCTGTGGGGAAAGTTGCCCATAATCTTCACAGGAACTGTGGTGGATTGGGTTAATGTTCCAAGTTATTTGGTCTTGTGCTTGATCATCAGACCCTGGGGACACTGTAGACAATGATAAATCCCACCTGGTTCTTCAGGTTGAGAAATATCTCCTGTTGCTTCTAGTGTTTCCCTGTGGTTGTGGGGTTTCAGTGAATATCCATCTAAGCTTAACCCCAGAATCGCCACAACCAGTTCAATTAGCTGAGGAAGTGAGACCCCTTGTTTGTGCCACTGGTGCATGGCCTGGGCATAGAGAAGAGGGTGTAAGGTGAGATAATCACAGATGAGGAATTGGAGTTTTTTTAGGATTGAGAAGATAATGGAAGATTCCAACAGAGAGGAGGAGAAGACAGGTCAAAATGGTTAGATAAGTCTTGATTTTCTTTGACACTGGGGCAAAATATGCCCTTGTGTTCGCTGTCTCTTTGTCTACCTATGTTTTATCATGTATATTTCCATCTGTTACTAATATGTATCTATCTAGAATCTATTATATTTATCTATCATCTATTTTTATCTCTATATCTATCTATCTATCATCTATCTATCTATCTATCTATCTATCTATCTATATCTATTATCATCATTTATCTGTCATTTGTATCAGCTTTCTCTCTCTCATTTACCTACCTTTCTGTCATGTTTATATTTATCTGTAACTGTCTATGTATCATCCATATACAGTTAATACATATATTTTTCTATAATCCATCTATGTATCTATGAATCATCTATACCATCTTTCTCTCTAATCTATGTTTTACTTATTTTAGAGAGAAAAGAAGGAAGAGGGAGAGGGAAAGAAACATTGAACAGCTATGTCCTGCTCCCTTCCTTCCTACTGGGGGTCAAGCTTGCAACCCAGGCATGCACCCTGACCTGGAATTGAATCAGAGAGACTTCTTGGTGCCTGAGATGATGCTCAACCAACTGAGCCATAGCATCCAGGCTATAACTCTATTCTTCATTTTTTGGGAAGCCTCCGTACCCACCCAAAGTCAAATCCTCTTAGGTTCCCATCTATTTCGTCCCCTCCACCCCCTTTAAAAACATACTTATTTTTATTGATTTCAGAGAGGAAGGCAGAGTGAGTTAGAGAGAATCATTGATGGGCTGCCTCCAACACATCCCATACTGGGGCTGGATCTTACAACTTGGGCATGTGCCTTGACAGGGAATCAAACCATGACATTCTGGTTCATAGGTTGATGCTCAACCATTGAGCCACACCAGCTGGGTGGTCCCCTTTACTACCCCTCCACTCCATTCCCTCTGGCAATAACCATAGTGTTGTCTGTGTCTATGAGCTTCAGTTTTATATCCCACGTGTGAGTGAAATTATATGGTTCTTAGCTTTTCCTGACTGACTCATTTTGCTTAGCATTATATTCTCAGGTCCAATCATGTTGTTACAAATGACAGTATTTTGTCTGCTCTCATGGCTGAGGAGTATACAATGCAATATGTAAATCATGTATCATGAAAGTGTTCATTTGAAATATATATATATAATATTATTAACCAATGTCCCCCAATAAAAATAGTATAGATTCTTCTTTTTTAAAATATGCATTGTATTCCATTGTGTAAATGCACCACAACTTTTGTATCCACTTATCTATTGATGGGCACTTGGGCTGTTTCCAGATATTAGTTATTGTAAACAACAGTGTTATGAGCAAAAGGGTGCATTTATTTTTTCTGGTTGGTATATTGGTCTTCTTAGGATATATTCCTAGGAGTGAGACCACTGGGTGAAATGGAAGATCCATTTTTATTTTTCATGGTGAGTGAACTAAGCCATTCAATGAAAGACAATTGTTCATTGACCTCATTCATATGTAGAATCTAATGAACAAAATAGCTGATTAACTAAATAGAGGCAGAGACAAAGAATCATGAAACAGACCGATGAGTCTCAGACAAAGGGGGCCAGGGATCAGGAAGAGATGAACCAAAGAACTTATATGCAAAAACCATGGACACAGATTTTAATGCCGTGAAGGCCTGGGTGGCGGGCATGGGTGCATGTTGGTTGGGCTCATTGGGAAAAGAAAGGAACGTCTGTAATATTTCCAACAATAAAAGAAAAGTTAGAAAAAAGAGCTATGCAGTCTAGTGGACACATTTTAGGCATTTGCTCTCCAGACCTCCAAGAGAACCCATCAGTACCACGTTAATTTGCTGTGATGTTGGGACATTGTGCCAGATTCTGCAGGAGACGGACACACCCCATTATCCGGTAGATAAGACAGCCAGTGCCTCTTGTTCTCTGGTCATCCACCGCTCAAGTCCACACTGTCCTTAGAAGCCACAAGTGTCTTCGTTGTTTGTCATGATGCTCAGGTGTGTGTGTGTGGGGAGGTTCTCATCTGAGTCCGTGGAAGGACCTTTTGTGGCTGTAGCAGGCCTCTGCCAACACGACCACCAGGGCCAAGAGAACCAGGCCAGCCAGACTCAGCCGGACTTGGTTCACTGTGGACACACTCCAACCAGCAGGTCCTAAGAAAGAAAGGACAGAAGTCACAGACCTGGAGCCTAAGGCTGTCCCAGGAAGATACCCTCAAGCTGAGCTCGGGTCTCCAGTCTTATGGAACTAGGAGATCGCTGCCCAGCCACCCTCTGCATTAGCAATATGTGCCTTCTTTCCTCTGGTCCTTATGAGCCCCGTGGTGATTCCCATAAGGAATTCTGGGTCATGAAAGGCAGGGATGGGGACTGGGTGGGGAGCTTTCAGTCTTCTCCCTCGGAGCTCTGCTGGGTCCTTCTTTGGGACGCCCCTTTGCAAACTATTGCCTCAGCTGATGGAGAATGGCCTCCCTGGTCCTCCGTGGGCACTAAAGCTTCTCTCTCCCTCATCTCCTTTGCACCTAGTCTTCCTTCACCTTTCTGGCTCTTTCTGCAAAGACTACCAGTTGGTGCTCTTCATCCAGAGAGCCCGCCTGTGCCATTCCCTTTCCTCTTCATCTCTCTTTTCCTTCCCTGCTTCCCCCACCAGACACCTTACCATTAGCTTCCTCACTGCCAAGCTCAAAGGACCCATGCTTTACCTCCATAACGTGTTTCCTAAGTCCTTTTCTTCTAGAATTTACTTTTAAAAAAAAAAATATTTCTTATTGATTTTTTTTTTACACAGAGGAAGAGAGAGGGATACAGAGTTAGAAACATCAATAAGAGAGAATCATTGACCAGCTGTGTCCTGTACACCCCCTACTGGGGATGTCCCTACAACCAAGGTGTATGCCCTTGACCAGAATGGAAACCGGGACCCTTGAGTCCGCAGGCCGACGCTCTATCCATTGAGCCAAACTGATTTTGGCAGGATTTACTTCTTCCACCTCTGTAATTTACCCAATAAATGGTCTCCTTAGAGTTAAAAAAAAAAAAATAGACTACCGGTTACTCACCATGAGGAAGGCTGGGTTCTGTGGGATCAGGATTGTAAGCAGCTTCTGCAAATGGGGAGGAAAAGAGTGTGGTTTCTTTATTTAAAAAAATAAATCTTTTTTTATTCTTTGAAGGGTTACAAATAGTAGTACATATGCCTCTTTTCCTTCCACCTTGACCTCCCCTAGCCTTCCCTAAGCCCCTGCATATGCCTTCACCCCCTCCCCCTTGTCTTGTATCCATTGGTTATGTTTGTATGCATGCATACAAGTTCTTCGGTTGATCTCTTACAGCTCCCGACCCCAACCTCCCTTGCCTTTCCGCTATAGTTTGACAGTCTGTTCAATGGTTCTTTATAACTATTTTTTCCCCATTTCTTTCCTTTGGAAAATCTTGCATCTACAGACTAGATATAAACATATAACAACAACAACAACAACAACAACAAAACCCCCACCACGTTTGAGTCCCAATTTCAATGTCCAACAGTTCTGAGACCCAGTTTCAGTGTCAAATAGTTCCTTATGTGTTCGTGTCCGCAATGATATGTGGATGATGGACAGATGATGGCAAGGCCGATCCGACCTTCTCTGGTTTGGTCTGGGTGTGGCTCCTGTATCTGTGCTCAGGGTCCGTCTCCCCACACTCACAACCACCTGCATGCTCTCCCACCCCCTGGGCATGTGTCAGAGGCCTGCATGGTGGGTGAGTGCTGAGGACCTCAGAGCTTTTGTGCAAGCAGGTGGTGTGGATGCGGGTTCCCACCAGTCACTGCTCTAAGGGAAAGTGTCATCATCAGAAGGGGATGTGGGGATGGGCTGGCTTTCTTACCTCTGACTTCAAGTTGCAGTGGGTCGCTGGGGTGGGACCACACATCGGGGTCTGTGTTGAAGGCACCGTAGCATCTGTAGGTCCCTGAATGTGTGGAGGTGACACGGTCCAGGTGGAAGGTGGTCTGCTGTCCATTGTCCTGGGCGGTGGAGCTTTTTCTCTGGGCGAACTGAGGTGCATCTTCTTTGGTGAGAATAAATGCTTCAAAGTTGATTCTGGAGAAACACTGTAACCTCACATTGTGCCCTGAAGCCACCACCGTGCCACTCATGCTGGAGAGTGAGGGTTTGTCATAAGTTCCTGAGAAAGAAGGAAGTTGCAGATAAAGGAAGTTGTGCTGCGCCTCCCTGTGCTCTGGGAGCAGATGTGTCTCTGTATCTATCCCCTCTCTGTCCCCCCTTGAGGGATTGTGTCTCTGCATCATCCCTGAGGCCTTCCTGGAGGTAGAGGCTTTGCTGCTTCCTGCTCCGTGTCTCAGAGCCTGGTTCTCCCTCTGCAAAGAGGTCCCTCCTGGCCCTGCTGCCTGGGCCCCACTCACCCGTCATCTCCAGGTGCAGGCTGTTACTGAGCGGGGACCAGTGTCCTCCACTCTTATAGGAACAACGGTACAGTCCTGACTGGTCTGGTTTCATCTGTTGGATATATAAAGTGCTGGTCTTCACAGCCACCAGGAATTTATTTCCGACCCTAGGCTCAGGGTCTCCCACTTTATATATCTCGTAGGCTTCAGCGTCTGGAGGCCCGTGGCACAGGATGGCCACTGGTGTATTTAATGGGACCATGGGTCCAGGATAAGCTGTGATAACAGGTGTGGAGAAATATCCTAGAAAAACAGGTAATAAATTATCAGGTGTATCTGCTTCTCACGCCACCCTCCACGTTTTCCCCTTTTATAGCCATGAGTTTAAATGCCAAGACCCCACTTCCCAGCCCCCAAGAGAGCTGATATGTGGCCAAACTCTACTCGATGCTTGGACATTGAAAGGATACTCACCATTCTGAGCCTGAGCGCTCTGGGCTACATACAACCCTGGAAGGAAACATTGGGTGAGAACAGCTCAGTTTTGCTAAAAAAGTTTTTATATTAACAATTACAGATTACTTTCAATATCACTTTGTATTATTTTCAGGTGTATAGCCTAGTGGTTGGATAATCGTGTACGTTATAAGGTGCTTCCCCTTGCTATGTCCAGTACCCTCCTGGCACCATACAACATATAGTTGTTACAATATGATTGGCTGTGTTCTCCATGCTCTACTCTACGTCCCCAGGAGTATTCTGAAACTTCCAATCTATACTTCTCAATCTATTCACCCTTACACCCAGTGCCCTTTCACTCTCCTATGGCAACCGTCAGTCTGTTCTCTGTGTCTGATTTGTTTGCTCATTCATATTGGAGAACAGCCCAGCCTTATGGAACCCTCCACCTGTTCCTGTAGCATTGTGTTTGCACCACAAAACTTCTGTCCGTACTCACCGAGATAGAGCAGAGTGGGAAGACTCACAAACATGATTCTGGGTCCTCTCTGGTCCGTTGTCCCCAGCTATGCTGCCTGTATGCGGAAGGGACTTCTCTGAAAGTTACCCCAAGCAACAGGAAGTGGTGGGAGGGCCTTGGTCCTCATCCCCAGAGTGAAGGCATTTCACCACCTCTTCTGCTAAAGCCTTGTAGAGACAGCTGAGATCATGGTGTTAGTCATCTGAACTTCAAAGCTCCATTAGTTCCACTTGGTCTCCATTTTATGTCCCTAATTCCTCATGGCATTTAATCTTTGTGAATAAAGCGAGCAGGAAGAGGGATCACAGATGAAGAACAGGAGAGAAGCAGTTCCCAGTCTGAGATCAGCTCTGAAATACTCTGTGAGCTCCTGGCTTCTGCTACTCTATGCTCAGCTTCCTTCGATTCAGGTACAAAATGGGTCAATGACTGTGTCTTTCTGCAAAGCTATCCTCAGAGCATGTGCATGTGGCCCAGAGCAGACCCGACTAGGGAGGCAATGACATAATGATTAGTTCTTTGTTTGCTGTGCATGTGCCCACCATGCTGTTAGTACTGACTCTGTCCATGGGTGAAAGTGATGAACCTAAGCAAGGTAATTTCACTGGGTTTTGTCATCCCTTGTTGTCTTTTCTTTTTGCTGATAAAAGGAAAGGGGTTTATTGGAGTGCCTTCTCTTCACTTTTTTTTTTTTAATATGTTATCATTGATTTCAGAGAGGAGAAGGGGAAGGGAGAGAGAGGTAGAAACATCTATAATGAAAGGAAATCATTGATTGGCTGCCTCCTGCATGCCCCACACAGGGGATGGAGCCCACAACCCAGGCATGTGTTCTGACTGGGAGTCAAACCATGACCTTCTGGTTCACAGGTCAATGCTCTACTCTTTAGCCCCTTGGGCTGGGCATTGCCTCTTTGTTTTTAAACCATCTCCCTGGCTGAACCTTACTGAGTAGCTATGCCATCCACTCTTCTCAATCAACATAAAACTTGGAGTTAAAATCTTCCCCTCCCTGCACCCACATGAGTCACTCTCAAATGTGATGATATGGAACAGCTGATCATTACTGGGTTTTCATTTTTTATCAAGATCCTGTGGGGAAAGTTGTCCATAATCTTCACAAGAACTGTGGTGGATTGGGTTAATGCTTCAAGTTATTTGGTCTTGTGCTCGATCATCAGACCCTGGGGACACTGTAGACAATGATAAATCTCACCTGGTTCTTCAAGTTGAGAAATATCTCCTGCTGCTTCTAGTGTTTCCCTGTGGTTGTGGGGTTTCAGTGAATATCCATCTAAGCTTAACCCCAGAATCGCCACAACCAGTTCAATTAGCTGAGGAAGTGAGACCCCTTGTTTGTGCCACTGGTGCATGGCCTGGGCATAGAGAAGAGGGTGTAAAGTGAGATAATCACAGATGAGGAATTGGAGTTTTTTTAGGATTGAGAAGATAATGGAAGATTCCAACAGAGAGGAGGAGAAGTCAGGTTAAAATGGTTAGATAAGTCTTGATTTTCTTTGACACTGGGGCAAATTATGCCCTTGTGTTCGCTGTCTCTTTGTCTACCTATGTTTTATCATGTATATTTCCATCTGTTACTAATATGTATCTATCTAGAATCTATTATATTTATCTATCATCTATTTTTATCTCTATATCTATCTATCTATCATCTATCTATCTATCTATCTATCATCTAGCTATATCTATCATCATCATTTATCTGTCATTTGTATCAGCTTTCTTTCTCTCATTTACCTACCTTTCTGTCATGTTTATATTTATCTGTAACTGTCTATGTATCATCCATATACAGTTAATACATATATTTGTATATAATCCATCTATGTATCTATGAATCATCTATGTCATCTTTCTCTCTAATCTATGTTTTACTTATTTTAGAGAGAAAAGAAGGAAGAGGGAGAGGGAAAGAAACATTGAACAGCTATGTCCTGCTCCCTTCCTTCCTAGTGGGGGTCAAGCTTGCAACCCAGGCATGCACCCTGACCTGGAATTGAACCAGAGACTTCTTGGTGCCTGAGATGATTCTCAACCAACTGAGCCATAGCATCCAGGCTATAACTCTATTCTTCATTTTTTGGGAAGCCTCCATACCCACCCAAAGTCAAATCCTCTTAGGTTCCCATCTATTTAGTCCCCTCCACCCCCTTTAAAATATACTTATTTTTATTGATTTCAGAGAGGAAGGCAGAGTGAGTTAGAGAGAATCATTGATGGGCTGCCTCCAACACATCCCATACTGGGGCTGGTTCTTACAACTTGGGCATGTGCCTTGACAGGGAATCACACCATGACATTCTGGTTTATAGGTTGATGCTCAACCATTGAGCCACACCAGCTGGGTGGTCCCATTTACTACTCCTCCACTCAATTCCCTCTGGCAATTCCCTCAATTCCCTCTGTTGTCTGTGTCTATGAGTTTCAGTTTTATATCCCACGTGTGACTGAAATAGTATGGTTCTTAGCTTTTCCTGACTGACTCATTTTGCTTAGCATTATATTCTCAGGTCCAATCATGCTGTTACAAATGGCAGAATTTTGTCTGCTCTCATGGCTGAGGAGTATACAATGCAATATGTAAATCATGTATCATAAAAGTGTTCATTTGAAATGTATATAACCAATCTTATTAACCAATGTCCCCCAATACAGTTAATTTAAAATAACATAGATTCTCCTTTTTAAAAATATGCATTGTATTCCATTGTGTAAATGCACCACAACTTTTGTATCCACTTATCTATTGATGGGCACTTGGGCTGTTTCCAGATATTAGTTATTGTAAACAACAGTGTTATGAGCACAAGGGTGCATTTATTTTTTCTGGTTGGTATATTGGTCTTCTTAGGATATATTCCTAGGACTGAGACCACTGGGTCAAATGGGAGATCCGTTTTTATTTTTCATGGTGAGTGAACTAAGCCATTCAATGAAAGACAATTATTCATTGACCTTACTCATATGTAGAATCTAATGAACAAAATAAGCTGATGAACAAAATAGATGAGAGACATAGAATCATGGAACAGACCGATGAGTTTCAGACAAAGGGGACCAGGGATCAGGAAGAGAAGAACCAAAGAACTTATATGCAAAAACCATGGACACAGATTTTAATGCCGTGAAGGCCTGGGTGGCCGAAATGGGTGCATGTTGGTTGGGGTCTATGGGGAAAAGAAAGGAACGTCTGTAATATTTCCAACAATAAAAGATAAGTTAGAAAAAAGAGCTATGCATTCTAGTGGACACATTTTAGGCATTTGCTCTCCAGACCTCCAAGAGAACCCATCAGTACCACGTTAATTTGCTGTGATGTTGGGACATTGTGCCAGATTCTGCAGGAGACGGACACACCCCATTATCCGGTAGATAAGACAGCCAGTGCCTCTTGTTTTCTGGTCATCCAGACACTGTCCTTAGAAGCCACAAGTGTCTTCGGTGTTGCTCATGACGCTCAGGTGTGGCGGGGATGTTTTCTTCTCAGTTTGTGGAAGGACCTTTTGTGGCTGTAGTAGGCCTCTGCCAACAGGACCACCAGGGCCAAGAGAACCAGGCCAGCCAGACTCAGCCGGACTTGGTTCACTGCGGACACACTCCAACCAGCAGGTCCTAAGACAGAAAGGACGGAAGTCACAGACCTGGAGCCAAAGGCTGTCCCAGGCAGATGCCCTCTACCTGAGCTCGTTTCTCCAGTCTGATGGAACTAGGAGATCGCTGCCCAGCCACCCTCTGCATTAGCAATATGTGCCTTCTTTCCTCTGGTCCTTATGAACCCCGTGGTGATTTCCATAAGGAATTCTGGGTCATGAAAGGCAGGGATGGGGACTGGCTGGGGAGCTTTCAGTCTTCTGCCTGGGAGCTCTGCTGGGTCCTTCTTTGGGATGCCCCTCTGCAAACTATTGCCTCAGCTGATGGAGAATGGTCCTCCGTGGGCAGGGCTTCTCTCTCCCTCGTCCCCTTTGCACCTAGTCTTCCTTCACCTTTCCTGTTCCTTCTGCAAAGACGACCAGTTGGTGCTCTCCATCCAGAGAGCCTGCCTGTGCCATTCCCTTTCCTCTTCATCTCCCTTTTCCTTCCATGCTTCCCCCACCAGACACTTACCATTAGCTTCCTCACTGCCAAGCTCAAAGTACCCATGCTTTACCTCCATAACGTGTTTCCTAAGTCCTTTTCTTCTAGAATTTACTTTTTTTTTTTTAAAAAATATATCTTATTGATTCTTTTTTTACACAGAGGAAGAGAGAGGGATACAGAGTTAGAAACATCAATAAGAGAGAATCATTGACCAGCTGTGTCCTGCACACCCCCTACTGGGGATGTCCCTACAACCAAGGTGTATGCCCTTGACCAGAATCGAAACCGGGACCCTTGAGTCCGCAGGTCGACGCTCTATCCATTGAGCCAAACTGGTTTCGGCAGGATTTACTTCTTCCACCTCTGTAATTTACCCAATAAATGGTCTCCTTAGAGTTAAAAAAAAAAAGACTACCGGTTACTCACCATGAGGAAGGCTGGGTTCTGTGTTATCAGGATTGTTAGCAGCTTCTGCAAATGGGGAGGAAATGGGTGTGGTTTCTTTATTTAAAAAAATAAATCTTTTTTTTATTCTTTGAAGGATTACAAATAGTAGTACATATGCCTCTTTTCCTTCCACCTTGACCTCCCCTAGCCTCCCCTAAGCCCCTGCATATGCCTTCACCCCCTCCCCCTTGTCTTGTATCCATTGGTTATGTTTGTATGCATGCATACAAGTTCTTCGGTTGATCTCTTACAGCTCCCGACCCCAACCTCCCTTGCCTTTCCGCTATAGTTTGACAGTCTGTTCAATGGTTCTTTATAACTATTTTCCCCCCATTTCTTTCCTTTGGAAAATCTTGCATCTACAGACTAGATATAAACATATAACAACAACAACAACAACAACAACAACAACAACAAAACCCCCACCACGTTTGAATCCCAATTTCAATGTCCAAGAGTTCTGAGACCCAGTTTCAGTGTCAAATAGTTCCTTATGTGTTCGTGTCCGCAATGATATGTGGATGATGGACAGATGATGGCAAGGCCGATCCGACCTTCTCTGGTTTGGTCTGGGTGTGGTTCCTGTATCTGTGCTCAGGGTCCGTCTCCCCACACTCACAACCACCTGCATGCTCTCCCATCCCCTGGGAATGTGTCAGAGGCCTGCATGGTGGGTGAGTGCTGAGGACCTCAGAGCTTTTGTGCAAGCAGGTGGTGTGGACATGGGTTCCCACCAGTCAATTCTCTAAGGGAAAGTGTCATCATCAGAAGGGGATGTGGGGATGAGCTGGCTTTCTCACCTCTGACCTCAAGATGCAGTGGGTCGCTGGGGTGGGACCACACATCGGGGTCTTTGTTGAAGGCACCGTAGCACCTGTAGGTCCCTGCCTGTGTGGAGGTGACGCGGTCCAGGTGGAAGGTGGTCTGCTGTCCATGGTCCTGGGAGGTGGAGCTTTGTCTCTGGGTGAACCGAGTTGCCTCTTCTTTGGTGAGAATAAATGCTTCAAACTTGATTCTGGAGAAACACTGTAACCTCACATTGTGCCCTGAAGCCACCACGGTGCCACTCATGCTGGAGAGTGAGGGTTTGTCATAAGTTCCTGAGAAAGAAGGAAGTTGCAGATAAAGGAAGTTGTGCTGTGCCTCCCTGTTCTCTGGGAGCAGATGTGTCTCTGTATCTGTCCCCTCTGTCCCCCCCCCCCCCCCGCAAGGGATTGTGTCTCTGCATCATCACTGAGGCCTTCCTGGAGGTAGAGGCTTTGCTGCTTGCTGCTCCGTATCTCAGAGCCTGGTTCTCCCCTCTGCAAAGATTCCCTCCTGGCCCTGCTGCCTGGGTCCCACTCACCCGTCATCGCCAGATGCAGGATGTTACTGAGCGGGGACCAGTGTCCTCCACTACTACAGGAGCAACAGTACAGTCCTGTGTGGTCTGGTTTCATCTTTTGGATATATAAAATGCTGGTCTTTGCAGCTACCAGGAATTTTCTTCCCTCCCTAGGCTCAGGGTCTTCCACTTTGTATATCTCGTAGGCTTCAGCGTCTGGAGGCCCTTGGCACAGGATGACCACTGGTGTATTAAATGGGACCATGGATCTAGTCTGAGCTATGATAACAGGTGGGGGGAGACTTCCTAGAAGAAGAGGTAATAAATTATCAGGCGTATCTGCTTCTCATGCCACCCTCCCCTTCCTCCCCTTTTACAGCCACGAGTTTAAATACCAAACCCCATGTGGAGTTTAAAACTACGGCGAAACTGGACCTGCCGGAGCCGCTGCGGCCGGGAATGAGGGAAGCCAGACCTCGCTCCGCCCTGGGGCCCAGGGACTGGGCCAGCCTTGCCGGCCGCCATGGGAGCTGATGCAGGCTTCCGCCGCCCCCTTCGGCTCCTGCCTGGATGAGAAGCCTGTGAGCCCGACCTCCCTGCCCGCAGCCATCCCGTCCTGCAGGCATCCCAGCCCACCCGCCGTGCTGGTGAGGAGCGGGCGCAGCGTCTCCCCGCCTGCAGCCAGCTGGGCTCAGAAGTGGGAAGGCAACAACTAGATGCAAAGCAGGATGCCGCTGCTGCCATGTGGAGTTTAAAACTACGGTGAAACTGGACCTGCCGGAGCTGCTGCCGCCGGGAATGAGGGAAGCCAGACCTCGTACCGCCCCTGGGCCCAGGGACTGGGCCAGCCCTCCGGCCGTGGGAACCAGGGAGCTGATATGGGACCTTCGCCACGCCATCGGTGCGGGCCCACAACCATCCTGAGGAGCTGGCGCGGCATCTACCGGCCTGCGGCCTGCTCGGCCCAGTCTCCGCACGCACCTTACTGGTGGGGAGCTGGCGCAGCACCTTCTGTTTGCGACACCCAGCGAGACCTTGCGTCAATGCCACTGCCCGCAGCCGGCTCAGCCTGGTCTCCGCACACCGTGCTGGTGGGGAGATGGTGCAGCGCCTTCCCTTTGCGCCTCGGCAAGTCTTTCTGCTGCAACCACCAGCAGCCGGCTCCAAAGCTTCCACCACTACCACCATGTGGATTTTAATACTACAGGGGAAATTGAGACACAGGAGCTACCGTCGCTGCCACACCCGCCGCCGCACCCATGAATGGGAATCCACCGAAATCAGAGCTCACTACGCCCCGTGGCTTCAGAACTTAGCCTCTGCGTCCACAGCAGCTCCGCTTCCGCACCAAAGGAGACACCATTGAGGGGGAACTCTCTGCCCCCAGCCATCTCAGCCCGCCCACAACCTTCCCAGCACACCTGCCGTACTGGTGAGGAGCTGGCATGGCGCCTTTCGTTAGCGGCCCAGGCGAGTCCTCCCTCAGCTGCCGCATAGCCTAGCCGAAGCTCCCGCCACTGCCGCCATGTGAACTTTAAAACTACAGTGGAAATTGAACCACAGGAGCGACCGTCGCTGCTGCACCGGCCACTGCCACCCGTCACTGCCGCCGTGAATAAAGGAAATCCACCGAGAACAGAGCTCACTATGCCCTGGGCTCAGGGAGTGGGCAGCCTCAGAACTTAGCCTCCGAGTCTGCAGCTGATCCGCTTCTGCACCAAACGAGACACCTTTGAGGGCGGTCTACTCGCCTGCAGCCATCTCAGCCCGCCTGCAACTGTCCCAGCCTGCCCGCCGTGCTAGCGAGGAGCTAGGGCGACCCCAGGGCTCCACAGGGGCTGTGTGCCCCGGGTGAGCCATATGTCCCAGGGGGCCGTGTGCCCTGGGTGAGCCGTGTGTCCCAGGGGGCCGTGTGCCCCGGGTGAGCCATGTATCCCAGGGGGCTGTGTGCCCCGGGTGAGCCATGTGTCCCAGAGGGCTGTGTGCCCCAGGAGAGCCGTGTGTCCCAGGGGAAGCAGTGGGACCCAGGGGAAGGGGCAGTGAGAACCAGAGGAGGAGCGGACTCTATACGTGCGGTCCTGAGATAGTCACCATAAAACAAGCAGATTGTCAAATGACAGCAGGGAGGGGAAGGAGACCTGGGGGGAGATGAGAGAACAACTGAAGGACTGGTATGCATGAATATAAATACAACCAACGAACACAGAACTCTGGGGAGGGAGCGCATGAATGGGAGGTGGGTGGGGGCAATGGTAAGATATGTACACATATAATACCTTAATTAAAAAAAATTGAAAAAAGATAAATACCAAGACCCCTCTTCCCCATCCACAAGAGGGATGATATCTGGCCAAACTCCACTCAATCCTTAGACATTGAAAGGATACTCACCATTCTGAGCCTGAGTGCTCTGGGCTACATACAACCCTGGAAGGAAACATTGGGTGAGAACAGATCAGTTTTTCAAAAAATTTTTTATTTTAACAATTACAGTTTACTTTCAATATCACTTTGTATTATTTTCGGGTGTATAGCCTAGTGGTTGGATAATCGTGTACGTTATAAGGTGCTTCCCCTTGCTATGTCCAGTACCCTCCTGGCACCATACAACATATAGTTGTTACAATATTATTGGCTGTGTTCTCCATGCTCTACTCTACGTCCCCAGGAGTATTCTGTAACTTCCAACCTATACTTCTCAATCTCTTCACCCTTACACCCAGTCCCCATACACTCTCCTCTGGCAACTCTCAGTCTGTTCTATGTGTCTGTGAGTTTGTGTCTGTTTTGTTTGCTCATTCATATTGAAGAATAGCCCAGCCTTATGGAACCCTCCACCTGTTCCTGTAGCATTGTGTTTGCACCACAAAACTTCTGTCCGCACTCACCGAGATAGAGCAGAGTGGGAAGAAACAGGGACATGATTCTGGGTCCTCTCTGGTCCGTTGTCCTCAGCGATGCTGCCTGTATGCGGAAGGGACTTCTCTGAAAGTCACACCCAGCAACAGGAAGTGGTGTGAGGGCCTTGGTCCTCATCCCCAGAGTGAAGGCATTTCACCACCTCTTCCGCTAAAGCCTTGCAGAGGCAGCTGAGATCATGTTAGTCATCTAAACTTCAAAACTCTGCCAGTCCCACTGGGTCTCTATTTTATGTCCCCAATTCCTCATGGCATTTAATCTTTCCATATAAAGTGAGCAGGAAGAGGGATCACAGATGAAGAACAGGACAGAAGCAGTTCCCAGTCTGAGATCAGCTCTGAAATACTCTGTGAGCTCCTGGCTCCTGCTATTCTATGCTGAGCTTCCTTCGATTCAGGTACAAAATGGGTCAATGATTGTGACTTTCTGCAAAGCTATACTCACAGCGTGTGCATGTGGCCCAGAGCAGACCCGACTAGGGAGGCAATGACATAATGATTATTTCTTTGTTTGCTGGGCATGTGCCCACCATGCTGTTAGTACTGACTCTGACCATGAGTGAAAGTGATTAACTTAAACAAGGTAATTACACTGGGTTTTGTCATCCCTTGCTTCTTTTATTTTTGCTGATAAAAGGAAAGAGGTTTATTTGTGTGCCAGCTTCTCTTCATTCTTTTGTTTTTTATTAAAAATATGTTTTCATTGATTTCAGAGAGGAGAAGGGGAAAGGAGGGAGAGGTAGAAACACGATGAAAGGAAATCATTGATTGGCTGCCTCCTGCATGCCCCACATAGGGGATCGAGCCCACAACCCAGTCATGTGTTCTGAGTGAGAATGGAACCATGACCTTTCGGTTCATTGGTAAATGCTCAACTATTTAGCCCCGTGGGCTGGGCATTGCCTCTTTCCTTTTAAACCATTTCCCTGGTTGAACCTTACTGAGTAGCTATGCCATTCACTTTTCCCAATAAACATATAATTTAGATTTAAAACTTCCCCTCCTGAGATAAACTGCCAATAAAAATTTTACTTAACACTTTAGGAACAGCTTTTTGTCCAGTGTACTTAGTTTTTCTAGGATATTCACTAATTTCAATTAACGAATTTAAATTAGCCTGAAAACTTGTCTACTATTTTAGGGGCAAATTTATTACTCTAAAACAATCTTATTTTACCGTGTAAATATTAGGGGAAAGGATTATTTGCCTTCTTGAGTAGGCCCTGAGCATTCCTGGTGGTAGGCTGGATTTAGATATCAAAACCCCACTTTTCCATACCATGTTTACAAGACAACTCAAATCTTGTTGTAGTGCCAGGGAAGCAGCTGTGTATTACTTCAGGTTGCCCAGGACCAAACCAGAGAGGGTTGGACCTGCATTAGACCATTTGCCCACCATCCAGAACTGAAATATGGCTGACATGCACACATAAGGAACTGTTTGACATTGAAATTGGGTCTCAAAAGAACTGGTGGCCCAGAAAGAAACTCTCTACAGTCTGATTCATATGCCTTTCAGCATAACCATTATTGCTTGTCTCATTTTTGATTCTTATAAGTATATTTCCAACAGAACATGATCTCACTCATCTGGGGGAAATGGTGAGCAACACAGACTGAGGAACAACAACAGACCCAGAGATAAGGAGCCATGGGTCAGACTGTTGGACCTCAGAGGGAGGGTAGGGATAAAAGGGAGAGATCAACCAAAGGACTTGTGTGCACACATAGGAGCCTAACCAGTGGTCAAGTACAATAGGGGGGTGGGGACATGATTGGAGGGGTGGGGCATAAAAATGGTGGGTTGAGGACAAATATGTGATACCATAATCAAAAAAGAAATTTAAAAAAATCTTTCCCTCTCTGCACCCACATGAGTCACTCTTTTACACAAAACTGACATAATGGAACAGCTGAATTTTACTGGGTTTTCATTTTATCAAGATCCTGTGGGGAAAGTTGCCCATAATCTTCACAAGAACTGTGGTGGATTGGGTTAATGTTCCAAGTTATTTAGTCATATGTTTGTTCATCAGACCCTGAGGACACGGTAGACAATGATAAATCCCACCTGGTTCTTCAGGTTGAGAAATATCTCCTGCTGCTTCTAGGGTTTCCCTGTGGTTGTGGGGTTTCAGTGAACATCCATCTAAGCTTAACCCCAGCATCACTACTACCGGTTCAATCAGCTGAGGAAGTTAGTCCCCATGTTTGTGCCATTGGTGCATGGCCTTGGCATAGAGCAGAGGGTGTAAAGTGAGATAATCACAGATGAGAAATGGGAGTTTTCTCAGGATTAAGAAGATAATGGAAGTTTCCAAGAGAGAGGAGGAGGAGGCAGGTCAAAATGGTTAGATAAGTCTTGATTTTCTTTGACACTGGGGCAAAATATGCCTTTGTGTTTCTGTGTTTTTTTATCTTTTGTCTATCTAATTTGTATCATGTATATTTCCATCTGTTACTAATATGTATCTATCTCTAATCTATTATACTTATCTATCATCTATTTTTTATCTATCTATCTATCCATCCATCCATCTCTCTATCAGTCATCTATCTATCTATCTATCTATCTATCTATCATCTATCTATCATTTGTACCAGCTTTCTCTCTCTCATCTACCTACCTTTCTGTCATATTTATATCTATCTGTAACTATCTATGTGTTACCTACATACAATTTATTATTCATCTATATCTAACTGTGAATCATCTCTACCATATTTCTCTTTCATCTACGTTTTACTTATTTTAGAGAGAACAGAAGGAAGAGGGAGAGAGAGAGAAACATTGAACAGCTATTTCCTGTTTCCTTCCTCCCTACTGAGGATCAAGCCTGCAACCCAGGCATGCACCCTGACCTAGAATTGAACCAGTGACGTCTTGGTGCCTGAGATGATGCCCAACCAACTGTGCCATAATATCCAGGCGACAACTCTATTCTTCATTTTTTGGGGAGCCTCCATATGCACCCAGAGTCAAATCCTCTTAGGTCACAACATATTTGGTCCCCTTTACCACTTTAAAAAAATATATTTTTATTGATTTCAGAGAGGAAGGCAGAGTGAGAAAGAGAGATAGTAACATTAATGGTTAGCGAGAATCATTGATGGGTTGACTCCAGCACGTCCCACACTGGTAATGGATATTGCAACCTGTGCATGTGGCCTTGACAGGGAATCAAACCATGACATCCTGGTGCATAGGTTGATGCTCAACCATTGAGACACTCCAGCTGGGTGGTCCCCTTCATTACCCCTCTACTCCATTCCCTCTGGCAATAACCATACTGTGGTCTGTGTCTATGAGTTTCAGATTCATATCCCACATATGAGTGAAATTATAGGGTTCTTAGCTTTTCCCAACTGACTAATTTTGCTCAGCATAATATTCTCAAGGTCCAAGTATATTGTTACAAATGGTAGTATTTCATCTGCCTCATGACTGAAGAGTATACAATGCAATATGTGGATCATGTATCCTAAAATTGTACATTTGATATATATATATATATATATATATATATATATATATATATAATCTTATTAACCAATGTCACCTCAGTAAATTTAATTTAAATAGATCCTTCTTTTTAATAAAGCTGCATAGTATTCCATTGTGTAAATGCACCACAACATTTGTATCCACTTAACTACTGATGGTCTCTTGGGCTGTTTCTAGATAGTAAGTATTGTAAACAACACTGCTTTGAACACAGAGGTGCATATATTCTTTCTGGTTGGCATACAGGGCTTCTTAGGATATATTCCTAGGAGTGAGGCAACTGGGTCAAATGGAAGGTCTGTTTTTATTTTTCATGGTGAGTGACCTAAGCCAGTCAGAGAAAGACAATTATCACTGATCTCATTCATATGTAGAATCTAATGAACAAGATAAGCTGATGAACAAAATAGATCCAGAGACACAGAACCATGGAACAGACTGATGAGTCTCAGACAAAGGGGCTAAGGAAGAGATGAACCAAAGAACTTATATGCAAAAAACCATGGACACAGATTATAGTGCAGTGAAGGCCTTGGGGCATGCATGGTACATGCTGGATGGGGTCCATGGGGGAAAGAAAGGAACATCTGTATTATTTCCAACAATTAAAACTAAGTTAAAAAAAATCCATGCAAAGCCAGGTGAAAAATTTTAGGCATTTGCTCTCCAGACCTCCAAGGGCACCATTAGTACCGCGTTAATTCGCTGTGATGTTGGGACATTGTGCCAGATTCTGCAAAAGACGGACACACCCTATTACCCAGTAGACAACACAGCCAGTTCCTGGTTTTCTCTGGTCATCCACCCCTCAAGTCCACACGATCCTTAGACACCATGGGTGTCTTCGGTCTTGGTCATGACGCTCAGGTGTGTGTGTGTGTGTGGGGAAGTTCTCATCTGAGTCCGGGGAAGGACCTCTTGTCACTGTAGCAGGCCTCTGCCAACACAACCACCAGGGCCAAGAGAACCAGGCCAGCCAGACTCAGCCGGACTTGGTTCACTGCGGACACACTCCCACCAGCAGATCCTGAGAGAGAAAGAACAGAGGTCACAGAGCTGGAGCCAAAGGCCGTCCCAGGAAGATACCCTCATTCTGAACTCGGGTCTCCAGTCTGATGGAACTATGAGATCGCTGCCCAGCCACCTTCTGCATAAGCAATATGTGCCTTCTTTCCTCTGGTCCTCATGAGCCCTGTGATGATTTAGATAAGGAATTCTGGGTCATGAAAGGCAGGGATGGGGACTGGGTGGGGAGCTTTCAGTCTTCTGCCTGGGAGCTCTGCTGGGTCCTTCTTTGGGATGCCCCTCTGCAAACTATTGCCTCAGCTGATGGAGAATGGCCTTTCTGGTTCTCCATGGACACTAAAGCTTCTCTCTCCCTCGTTCCATTTGCACCTAGTCTTCCTTCACCTTTCCGGCTCCTTCTGCAAAGACTACTAGTTGGTGCTCTCCATCCAGAGAGCCTGCCTGTGCCATTTCCTTTCCTCTCCATCTCCATTTCCTTCCATGCTTCCCCCATAGACACATTACCATTAGCTTCCTCACTGCCAAGCTCAAAGGGCCCATTCTTTACCCCCATAACCTGTTTCCTAAGCCCCATTCTTCTAGGATTTACTTATTCTATCTCTGTAATTTACCCAATAAATGGTTTCTTTACAGTTAAGAAAAAAAAAAAAGATTACCCATTACTCAACACGAAGATGGCTGTGTTCTGTGGGATCTGGAGTGTCAGCAGCTTCTGCAAATCGGGAGGAAATGGGGTGGTTCCTTTATCTGTGCTCAGGGTCTCTCTCCCCACACTCACATCGACCTGCATGCTCTCCCAGCCCCTGGGCATGTGTCAGAGGACTGCATGGTGGGTGAGTGGTGAGGACTTCATAGCTTTTGTGGAAGCAGGTGGTGTGGACACGGCTTCCCACCAGTAACTGTTCTAAGTGGACAGTGTCATCTTCAACTCCCCAGACTGCTCTCCTCCTTTACCCAGTCTTCTCTCTAAGTGGACATCACCAACTTCAGGAGGGAACATAAGGATGGACGGGCATCCTCACCTCTGACCTCTTTCTTCCAGTAACTGTTCTAAGTGGACAGTGTCATCTTAGCAGGGGACGTTGGGATGGGCCGGCTTTCTCACCTCTGACCTCAAGCTGCAGTGGGTCGCTGGGGTCAGACCACACATTGGGGTCTTCGCTGAGAGCACCGTAGCACCTGTAGGTCCCTGCCTGTGTGGAGGTGACGCGGTCCAGGTGGAAGGTGGTCTGCTGTCCATTGTCCTGGGCTGTGGAGCTTTTTCTCTGGGTGAACTGAGGTGCATCTTCTTTGGTGAGAATAAATGCTTCAAAGTTGATTCTGGAGAAACACTGTAACCTCACATTGTGCCCTGAAGCCACCACGGTGCCACTCATGCTGGAGAGTGAGGGTTTGTCATAAGATCCTGAGAAAGAAGGAAGTTGCAGATAAAGGGGAGGCCACGTTCCTTCCTGTTTCCAGGAGAAGATGTGGCTTTGGTTGCTATCCCGTCCATGTCCTGCCCTGTGGGAATGTGTTTCCGCATAATTCCTGATGCCTTCCTAGAGGTAGAGACTTTGCAGCTTCCAACTACCGTATTTGCCGGCGTATAAGACGATTTTTTTGGCTCTGAAACATATGCCTCCAAGAGGGGGGTAGACTTATACGGCGAGTATATAACAAACTCTGTATTTTGAGTGGAAATGTTAGGGGTCGTCTTATACGCCGTCAAATACGGTATTTTCAGGGCCAAAAAAACGTCTTATACGCCGGCAAATACGGTACGTATCTCAGAATCTGGTCCTCCCCTCTGCAAAGTGGTCCCTCCTGGCGCTGCTGCCTTGGTTCCACTGAACCATGATCAGCAGATGAAGGGGGTCACAGAGTGGGGACCAATGTCCTCCACTCCTATAGGCACAGTAGTACAGTCCTGGCCAGTCTGGTTTCATCTCTTGGATATATAGAGTGTCAGCCATCCCAGCCATTGGTCATTCCCTTCTGTCCCTAGACTCAGGGTGTTCCACTTTATAAGTCTTGTGTGCCTCAACGTCTAGAGACAGGATGGTCACTGGCTCCTTATATAGAACCACGGGTCCAGGCTGAGCTGTGATAACAGGTGTGTGTGTGGGAAATACCCTAGGAAAACAGGGAATAACTTTACAGGTGTATCTGCTTCTCCTGCCATCCTCTACTTCCACTCCCCTTTTAGAGCCACGCATTCAAATGCCAAGACTCCTCTTCCCAGACACCAACAGAGCTGATATCTGTTCAAATCTTACTGAGTCCTTGAACATTAAAACTACCCTCACCATTCTTAGCCTGAGTTCTCTGGGCTAGATTCAAGCCTGGAAGGAAACATTGGGTGAGAACATCCCACTCTTTTTTTAAAAAAAATTGATTATGGTATCACATAATTCTCCTCATTCCCCCATTCCCATCCCAAACCCCTCCGCATATATGCCCCCCAAACCCCTGTTGTCCATGGCCACTGGCTGCGCCCATATGCATGCACACAAGTCCTTTAGTTGATCTCTTGCCGTTACCCCCACCCTGCTCTACTTTCTCTCTGAGGTTTGAGAGTCTGATGGCTGATTCTCTTTCTCTGGGTCTGTTTTTGTTCATCAGTTTATCTTGTTCATTATTTTCTCTAGATGTGTGAGATCATGTGATCCAAGTAATACCCTTGTAAGAACCGAAACTGAGAGAACAATTCACTTTTTAAATTAAAAAAAATTCAATCATAGTTTACATTCAGTATCACTTTGTATTATTGTCAGGTGTACAGCACATGTGTCAGATAATCATAAGCTTCAAAAAGTGTTTCCCTTGCTATTTCTAGGAGGCCTGCATGGAGAGGGAGCGTGAGGTGCTCATGGCATTTGTGGAAGCAGATGGTGTTGCCAAGAGCTTCCCACCACAGTCTTCTCTTTCCTCCAGTCACTCCCTACGTGGACAGTGTCATCTCCAGAAGGGGACGTGGGCATGCACCAGTTCCTCACCTCTGACTTCAAGCTGCAGTGGGTCGCTGGGGTGAGACCACACATCGGGGTCTGTGTTGAAGGCACCGTAGCACCTGTAGGTCCCTGCCTGTGTGGTGGTGACACGGTCAAGGTGGAAGGTGGTCTGCTGTCCATTGTCCTGGGCGGTGGAGCTTTGTGTCCAGGTGAACTGAGGTGCCTCTTCTTTGGTGATAGTAAATTCATCAAACCCGATTCTGGAGATACACTGTAACCTCACATTGTGTCCTTGAGCCACCACCGTGCCACTCATATTCATGAGTGTGGGTTTGTCATATGATCCTGAGAAAGAAGGAAGTTTGCTTTTAAAGGGAAAGGGACATCCAGGTGCAGTCCCTTCCTGTTCCCAGGAGCTAATGGGGCTCTGGCTTCCATTTCCTCCCTGTCCTGCCCTGAGGGAATGTGTCTCTGCATCATCCCTGAGGCCTTCCTAGAGGTAGAGGCTTTGCTGCTTCCTGCTCCTTGTCTCAGAGCCTGGTTCTCCCTCTGCAAAGAGGTCCCTCCTGGCCCTGCTGCCTGCCTGGGTCCCACTCACCCGTCATCACTAAATGCAGGGGGTCACTGAGTGGTGACCTGTGTCCTCCACTCTGATAGAAACAGCAGTACTCTCCCGTCTGCTCTGGTTTCATCTCTTGGATAAAGTAAGTGCTGGTCTTCTCAATGTCTGGTAATATTCTGGTGTCGATACGCGGAACCAATACCAGTTTGTATATTTTATAGGCTGCAGCGTCTGGAGGCCCTTGGCACCGGATGGTCACTGGTGTATTATATGGAACCCTGGGTCCAGGATGAGCTGTGATAACAGGTCGGGGGAGACTTCCTAGAACAAAGGTAATAAATTTACAGGTGTGTCTGCTTCTCATGCCACCCTTCAATTCCTCCCCCTTTACAACCACGAGTTTAAATGCCAAGACCCCTCTTCCCAGCCCGCAAGAGAGCTGATATTTGGCCAAACTCTATTCGATCCATGGACATTGAAAGGATACTCACCACTATTCTGAGCCTGATTGCTCTGGGCTACATACAACCCTGGAATGAAACATTGGGTGAGGACAGCTCAGTTTTTAAAAAATATTTTTATATTAACAATTACAGTTTACATTCAATATCACTTCCTATTATTTTCAGGTGTACAGCCTAGTGCTTGGATCATCATGTACCTTATAAAGTGCTTCTTCTTGCTATTTCCATTATCCTCCTGGCACCATACATAGTTGTTACAATATTATTGGCTATGTTCTCCACGCTGTACTCTACGCCTCCAGGAGTATTCTGTAACCTCCAGTCTTCTCAATCGCTTCACCCTTACACCCAGTCCCCATACACTCTCCTCTGTCAGTCTGTTCTCGGTGTCTGTGAGTCTGTTCCTGTTTTGTTTGCTCATTGATATTGGAGAACAGCCCAGTCTTATGGAACCACAGACCTGCCCCTGTAGCATTGTGTTTGCACCCAGGACCTTCTGTCCAGACTCACCGAGATAGAGCAGAGTGGGAAGAACCAGGGACATGATTCTGGGTCCTCTCTGGTCCATTGTCCTCAGCGATGCTGCCTGTATGCGGAAGGGATTTCTCTGAAAATCACACCCAGCAACAGGAAGTGGTGGGAGGGCCTTGGTTCTTATCTCCAGAGTGAAGGCATTTCACTACCTCTTCTGCTAGAGCCTTGCAGAAGCAGCTGCTGAGATTATAATGTTAGTCATCTGATCTTCAAACCTCCATCAGACTTTAGAAAAATCAGCCCCTCGACAACAAGATGGTGGCAGAGGTAAAAGCCTAACTGTAGCCGCACTCAACAATTTCAAAAAATACAACTAAAATATAGAGTGGACACTATCCAGAACTACAGGAAAGTTGACTGACTGGGAATTCTACAACTAGAAAGAAAGAGAAAACCAGAAGGAAAACCAGAGGAGCTGTAAAAGCCTAAGGTACGGAGGCGCGGTGCGCGCGCAGGGAGAGGACGGAGCCGGAGAGGAGGGCAGCGGAGTGCCTGGCTGGCGTTCCCTAGTGGGAAGGAGATAAAAGCTCTGGACCGTGCTGAACCCCAACTCTGACTGCACTGTACCCCAGTTCTGGGCGAGACCCTGGGGTCCAGGCTCATACAGAGGGAAACTGAGCTGTAAGGCGGAAGGTCAGCAGAGCCTCGGCGAAAGGCAGAGCCCCGGAGTCGCGCACATTGCTCGCAGAGGAGGGACTGTTCGCTGAGCTGCTGAATTGCCCCAGCGGGAAGGACTCAAAAGCTCAGGAATGTACTGACCCCCAGTTCTGACTGCACTGAACCCCAGTCCTGGGCAAGACCCTCGGGCCCCAGCCTCATACAGGGGAAATCTGGGCTGTAAGACAGAAGCTCAGAGGAGCGGCGAAAAGCAGAGCCCCTGAGTCGCGCACATTGCGCGCACAGAGGACAGACTGTCGTTTGGGCCGCGAGATTGCCCTAGCAGGAAGGAGACATAAGCTCAGGACTGTTCTTAACCCCACTTCCAACTGCTCTGAACCCCAGTTGTGGGCTTGTTGGGGGAGAGACTACACTGTCTGGTAGCGGGCGAAGCTCTAGGGCGCCTTTCTCACAGAGGTGCTTGCAGCGAGTACCAAAGGACACTGAGGTACACTGAGACTCAGGAACCTCAGAGGGCGGGGCTAACCGGAAGCCAAGGCTGTAGGCTCCACCCTGAAACTCTGCCCCATCCAAGCTGAAATCAGAGAGGCTTTTGCAGGTTTCCAAGTCTAGTGGAATAAGGTTGTCTCCTGGCATAGACACAGTTGATCCTCCCAACCTACCAACTCAGGGAAGCAGTGAAAATGCCGAAACGAGGAAACAGATCACAAACGAAAGAAATGGAGGACAAAAAGCGACTGAATATAGAGTTCAAAGCCACGCTTATAAGGTTGTTCAACAATCTCTTAGAAAAGGCGGATAAAATAAATGAGACCTATGAGGATATGAAAAGGGATCAACTAGAAATAAAGAATAAACTCTCTGAAATAAAAAATATTATACAGAGTCCTAAAAACAGATTGGAAGATTGCAAGAATCAAGTCCAATATTTGGAACACAAAGAGCCAGAGGACACTCCTCCACAGAAGCAAGAAGATAAGAGAATCCAGAAAGTTGAAGATGGTGTGAGAAACCTCTGGGACAACTTCAAGCGAACCAACATCAGAATTATGGGCATCCCAGAAGATGACAGAGAGCAAGATACCGAAAACATATTGAAAGAAATAGTGACAGAAAACTTCCCCCACCTGGGGAAAGAAATAGACTTACATGTACAGGAAGCACACAGAACCCCAAACAAAAGGAATCCAAAGAGGACCACACCAAGACACATCATAATTAAAATTCCAAGACCTAAAGACAAAGAGAGAATATTAAAAGCAGCAAGACAAAAGCAGGTAGTTACCTATAAAGGGGCACCCATACGACTGTCAGCTGATTTCTCAACAGAAACCATGCAGGCCAGACGGGAATGGCAAGAAATATTCAAGGTGATGAATAACAAGAACCTACAGCCAAAAACACTCTACCCAGCAAAGCTATCACTCAGAATTGAGGGCCAGATAAAGAGCTTCACAAATAAATTTAAGCTAAAGGAGTTCATCACCACCAAGCCAGAATTATATGAATTGCTGAAAGGGGTTCTTTAGGAAGAGGAAGAAAATAAAGATAAAAATATGAACAAACACATAACTATCAACAAGTGAGTCTAAAAACCAAGGGAAGTAAAAATCATGATGAACAATATTAACTGGTGAATATAATAGAATCAGAGGTATGGAAGGGGAGTGGAATAATGATTCTCGGGGAAATGGGGAGTGGAGAGGGGCGGGAAGAAACTGAACGTAAACTGCACCTATGGATGAGGACAATGGGGGATGGGGAAAGGGCAGAGAATTGAATGGAAACTTGGTGTAGGGGAGCAATTGGGGGGGGGGATGAGGAACATTTGTAATAATATGAACAATAAAGATTTAGTTTTTTTTTTTTTTAAAAAAACCATCAGCCCGGCTTGGTCTCTATTTTTGTCAAAATTCCTCATGGACATTTAGTCTTTCCATATAAAGTGAGCAGGAAGAGGGATCACAGATGAAGAACAGGACAGAAGCAGTTCCCACTCTGAGATCTGCTGTGAAATATTCCATGAGTTCATGGCTCTTGCTACTAAATGAAGAGCTTCCTTTTTTTCATGCTCAAAATGGGTCAATAATTGTGTCTCTGCCAAGCTATCCTCACAGTGTGTGCATGTGGTCCAGAAGAGGCCATACCAGGGAGGCAATGACACAATGATTAGTTCTTTGTTTTCTGTGCATGTTCCCATCACGCTGTCAGCACTGACTCTGACCATGGGTGAAAGTGATGAACCTAAGCAAGGTAATTTCACTGGGTTTTGTAAATTGGTTCTTTTATTTTTGCTGATAAAGGAAAGAGGTTTATTCGAGTGCCAGCTTCTCTTCACCCTTTTGTTGTTTATTTAAAAATATTTTTATTGATTTCAGAGAGGAGATGGGGAAGGGAGAGAGGTAGAAACATCTATGACGAGAGGAAATCATTGGCTGCCTCCTGCATGCCCCACATGGGGATGGAGCCCACAATCCAGGCATGTGTTCTGACTGGGAACGGAACTGTGAGGTCCATGCTCAACTCTTTAGCCCCGTGGGCTGGGCATTGCCTCTTTGTTTTTAAACCATCTTCCTGGATGAACCATACTGAGTAGCTATGGCATCCACTCTTCTCAATCAACATAAAACTTAGAGTAAAAATCTTCCCCTCTCTGCACCCACATGGGTCATTCTTAAGTCTGTTGTAATGGAACATCTGACCTTTACCTGGTTTTCATTTTTTATCAAGATCATGTGGGGAAAGTTTCCCATAATCTTCACAAGAACTGTGGTGGATTGGGTTAATGCTTCAAGTTATTTGGGCATGTGTTCAATCATCAGACCCTGAGGACACTGTAGACAATGATAAATCCCACCTGGTTCTTCAGGTTGAGAAATATCTCCTGTTGCTTCTAGGGTTTCCCTGTGGTAGTGGGGTTTCAGTGAACATCCACCGAAGCTTAACCCCAGAATCTCTATAACCAGTTCAATTAGCTAAGGAAGCGTGGCCCCGTGTCTGTGCCATTGGTGCATGGCCTGGGCATAGAGCAGAGGGTGTAAAGTGAGATAATCACAGATGAGGAATTGGAGTTTTCTCAGGATTGAGAAAATAATGGAAGATTCCAACAGAGAGGAGGAGAAGACAGTCAAAATGGTTAGATAAGTCTTGATTTTCTTTGATACTGGGGCAAAATATGCTGTTGTGTTCGCTCTTTGTCTACCAATGTTTTATCATGTGTATTTCCATCTGTTACTAATATGTATCTATCTAGAATCTATTATATTTATCTATCATCTATTTTTTATCTCTATCTATCTATTATCTATCTATCTATCATCTATCATCATCATTTATCTGTCATTTGTATCAGCTTTCTCTCTCTCATTTACCTACCTTTCTGTCATGTTTATATTTATCTGTAACTGTCTATGTATCATACATATACAGTTAATACATATATTTTTCTATAATCCATCTATGTATCTATGAATGATCTATACCATCTTTCTCTCTAATCTATGTTTTACTTATTTTAGAGAGAAAAGAAGGAAAAGGGAGAGGGAAAGAAACATTGAACAGCTATGTCCTGCTCCCTTCCTTCCTACTGGGGGTCAAGCTTGCAACCCAGGCATGCACCCTGACCTGGAATTGAACCAGAGACTTCTTGGTGCCTGAGATGATGCTCAACCAACTGAGCCATAGCATCCAGGCTATAACTCTATTCTTCATTGTTTGGGAAGCCTCCATACCCACCCAAAGTCAAATCCTCTTAGGTCCCCATCTATTTAGTCCCCTTCATCCCCTTTAAAAACATACTTATTTTTATTGATTTCAGAGAGGAAGGCAGAGTGAGTTAGAGAGAATCATTGATGGGCTGCCTCCAACACATCCCATACTGGGGCTGGATCTTACAACTTGGGCATGTGCCTTGACAGGGAATCAAACCATGACATTCTGGTTCATAGGTTGATGCTCAACCATTGAGCCACACCAAATGGAAGGATGGAAGGTCCCCTTTATTACCCCTCCACTCCATCCGTTCTGGCAATAACCATAGTGTTGTCTGTGTCTATGAACTTCAGTTTTATATCCCACGTGTGAGTGAAATTATATGGTTCTTAGCTTTTCCTGACTGACTCATTTTGCTTAGCATTATATTCTCAGGTCCAATCATGCTGTTACAAATGGCAGTATTTTGTCTGCTCTCATGGCTGAGGAGTATACAATGCAATATGTAAATCATGTATCATAAAAGTGTTCATTTGAAATCTATATAATATTATCAACCAATGTCCCCCAATACAGTTAATATAAAATAGCATAGATTCTTCTTTTTTAAAATATGCATTGTATTCCATTGTGTAAATGCACCACAACTTTTGTATCCACTTATCTATTGATGGGCACTTGGGCTGTTTCCAGATATTAGCTATTGTAAACAACAGTGCTATGAGCACAGGGGTGCATTTATTTTTTCTGGCTGGTATATTTGGCTTCTTAGGATATATTCCTAGGAGTGAGACCACTGGGTCAAATGGAAGATCCGGTTTTATTTTTCATGGTGAGTGAACTAAGCCATTCAATGAAAGACAATTGTTCATTGACCTCATTCATATGTAGAATCTAATGAACAAAATAGCTCATTAACTAAATAGATGCAGAGACATAGAATCATGGGACAGACCGATGAGTCTCAGACAAAGGGGGCCAGGGATCAGGAAGAGAAGAACCAAAGAACTTATATGCAAAAACCATGGACACAGATTTTAATGCCGTGAAGGCCTGGGGGCGGGCATGGTGCATGTTGGATGGGCTCATTGGGAAAAGAAAGGAACATCTGTAATATTTCCAACAATAAAAGATAAGTTAAAAAAAAAAAGCCATGAAGGCCAGGTGACACATTTTAGCCATTTGCTCTCCAGACCTCCAAGGGCACCATTAGTACCGCGTTAATTCACTGTGATTTTGGGACACTGTGCTAGATTCTGCAGGAAACGGACACATCCCATTACCCAGTAGACAACACAGCCAGCTCCTGGTTTCCTCTGGTCATCCACCGCTCAAGTCCACATTGTCCTTAGACACCACAAGTGTCTTAGGTGTTGCTCACGATGCTCAGGTGTGGCGGGGAGGTTTTCTTCTGAGTTTGTGGAAGGACCTCTTGTCGCTGTAGTAGGCCTCCGCCAACACGACCACCAGGGCCAAGAGAACCAGGCCAGCCAGACTCAGCCGGACTTGGTTCACTGCGGACACACTCCCACCAGCAGGTCCTGAGAGAGAAAGGACAAAGGTCACAGAGCTGGAGCCAAAGGCTGTCCCAGGAAGATACCCTCATTCTGAACTCGGGTCTCCAGTCTGATGGAACTACGAGATCACTGCCCAGCCACCTTCTGCATGAGCAATATATACCTTCTTTCCTCTGGTCCTTATGAGCCCTGTGTTGATTTCCATAAGGAATTCTGGGTTATGAAAGGCAGGGATGGGGACTGGGTGCGAAGCTTTCAGTCTTCTCCCTGGGAGCTCTGCTGGGTCCTTCTTTGGGATGCCCCTCTGCAAACTATTGCCTCAGCTGATGGAGAATGGCCTCTCTGGTCCTCCGTGGGCACTAAAGCTTCTCTCTCCCTCGTCCCCTTTGCACCTAGTCTTCCTTCACCTTTCCTGCTCCTTCTGCAAAGACTACTAGTTGGTGCTCTCCATCCAGAGAGCCTGCCTGTGCCATTTCCTTTCCTCTCCATCTCCATTTCCTTCCATGCTTCCCCCATAGACACGTTACCATTAGCTTCCTCACTGCCAAGCTCAAAGGGCCCATTCTTTACCTCCATAACCTGTTTCCTAAGCCCCATTCTTCTAGGATTTACTTATTCTATCTCTGTAATTTACCCAATAAATGGTTTCTTTACAGTTAAGAAAAAAGACTACCCATTACTC
Organism: Vespertilio murinus; assembly: GCA_963924515.1. NCBI lineage: Eukaryota > Metazoa > Chordata > Mammalia > Chiroptera > Vespertilionidae > Vespertilio > Vespertilio murinus. The sequence continues at coordinate 48,820,604 of OZ004716.1, read as the reverse complement.
AACATGAAGATGGCTGTGTTCTGTGGGATCTGGATTGTCAGCAGCTTCTGCAAATCGGGAGGAAATGGGGTGGTTCCTTTATCTGTGCTCAGGGTCTCTCTCCCCACACTCACATCGACCTGCATGCTCTCCCAGCCCCTGTGCATGTGTCAGAGGACTGCATGGTGGGTTTGTGGTGAGGACTTCATAGCTTTTGTGGAAGCAGGTGGTGTGGACACGGCTTCCCACCAGTAACTGTTCTAAGTGGACAGTGTCATCTTCAACTCCCCAGACTGCTCTCCTCCTTTACCCAGTCTTCTCTCTAAGTGGACATCACCAACTTCAGGAGGGAACATAAGGATGGACGGGAATCCTCACCTCTGACCTCTTTCTTCCAGTAACTGTTCTAAGTGGACAGTGTCATCTTAGCAGGGGACGTTGGGATGGGCCGGCTTTCTCACCTCTGACCTCAAGATGCAGTGGGTCGCTGGGGTGAGACCACACATTGGGGTCTTTGCTGAGAGCACCGTAGCACCTGTAGGTCCCTGCCTGTGTGGAGGTGACGCGGTCCAGGTGGAAGGTGGTCTGCTGTCCATTGTCCTGGGCTGTGGAGCTTTTTCTCTGGGTGAACTCAGGTGCCTCTTCTTTGGTGAGAATAAATGCTTCAAAGTTGATTCTGGAGAAACACTGTAACCTCACATTGTGCCCTGAAGCCACCACGGTGCCACTCATGCTGGAGAGTGAGGGTTTGTCATAAGATCCTGAGAAAGAAGGAAGTTGCAGATAAAGGGGAGGCCACGTTCCTTCCTGTTTCCAGGAGAAGATGTGGCTTTGGTTGCTATCCCATCCATGTCCTGCCCTGAGGGAATATGTTTCCGCATCATTCCTGATGCCTTCCTAGAGGTAGAGACTTTGCTGCTTCCAACTACGTATATCAGAGTCTGGTCCTCCCCTCTGCAAAGTGGTCCCTCCTGGCGCTGCTGCCTTGGTTCCACTGAACCGTGATCAGCAGATCAAGGGGGTCACTGAGTGGAGACCAATGTCCTCCACTCCTATAGGCACAGCAGTACAGTCCTGGCCAGTCTGGTTTCATCTCTTGGATATATAAAGTGTCAGCCATCCCAGCCATTGGTTCCCTTCTGTTCCTAGACTCAGGATGTTCCACTTTATAAGTCTGTGTGCCTCAACATCTGGAGATAGGATGGTCACTGGCTCCTTATATAGAACCACGGGTCCAGGCTGAGCTGTGATAACAGGTGTGTGTGTAGGGAATATCCTAGGAAAACAGGGAATAACTTTACAGGTGTATCTGCTTCTCCTGCCACCCTCTACTTCCACCCCCCCTTTTAGAGCCATGCTTTTAAATGCCAAGACTCCTCTTCCCAGACACCAATAGAGCTGATATCTGTTCAAATCTTACTGAGTCCTTGAACATTAAAACAACCCTCACCATTCTGAGCCTGAGTTCTCTGGGCTAGATTCAAGCCTGGAAGGAAACATTGGGTGAGAACATCCCACTCTTTTTTTTAAAAAAAATGGATTATGGTATCACATAATTGTCCTCATCCCCCCATTCCCATCCCAAACCCCTCCGCATATATGCCCCCAAACCCCTGTTGTCCATGGCCACTGGCTGCGCCCATATGCATGCACACAAGTCCTTTAGTTGATCTCTTGCCGTTACTCCCACCCTGCCCTACTTTCTCTCTGAGGTTTGAGAGTCTGATGGCTGATTCTCTTTCTCTGGGTCTGTTTTTTTTCATTGGTTTATCTTGTTCATTATTTTCTCTAGATGTGTGAGATCATGTGATCCAAGTAATACCCTTGTAAGAACCGAAACTGAGAGAACAGCTCACTCTTTAAATTTTTTTAAAAAAAATTTCAATTATAGTTTACATTCACTATATCTTTGTATTATTGTCAGGTGTACAGCACATGGGTCAGATAATCATATGCTTCAAAAAGTGTTTCCCCTCGCTATTTCTAGGAGGCCTGCATGGAGAGGGCGCGTGAGGTGCTCTTGGCATTTGTGGAAGCAGATGGTGTTGCCAAGGGCTTCCCACCACACTCTTCTCTTTCTTCCAGTCACTCCCTACGTGGACAGTGTCATCTGTTGAAGGGGACGTGGGGATGGACCGGTTTTCTCACCTCTGACCTCAAGGTGCAATGGGTCGCTGGGGTGAGACCATACGTAGGAGTTATTGCTGAAGGCACCGTAGCACCTGTAGGTCCCTGCTTCTGTGGAGGTGACCCGGTCCAGGTGGAAGGTGGTCTGCTGTCCATTGTCCTGGGCGGTGGAGCTTTGTGTCCAGGTGAACTGAGTTGTCTCTTCTTTGGTGAGAATAAATTTATCAAACTTGATTCTGGAGAAACACTGTAACTTCACATTGTCTCCTGAAGCCACCAGGGTGCCACTCATGTTCATGAGTGTGGGTTTGTCATAAGATCCTGAGAAAGAAGGAAGTTTGCTTTTAAAGGGAAAGCGACATCCAGGTGCTGTCCCTTCCTGTTCCCAGGAGCTAATGGGGCTCTGGCTTCTATCTCCTCCCTGTCCTGCCCTGAGGGAATGTGTCTCTGCATCATCCCTGAGGCCTTCCTAGGGGGCAGAGGCTTTGCTGCTTCCTGCTCCGTGTCTCAGAGCCTGGTTCTCCCTCTGCAAAGAGGTCCCTCCTGGCCCCGCTGCCTGCCTGGGTCCCACTCACCCGTCATCACTAAACGCAGGGGGTCACTGAACCATGAGTCGTTTCCTCCACTCTGATAGAAACAGCGGTACTGTCCTGCCAGCTCTGGTTTCATCTCTTGGATAGATAAAGTGTCGGTGCTTATAGGTTCTGGGAATAGTTTGCCATCAAAAACCGTAAATTCTTCCAGTTTGTACATTTCATAGGCTTCAGCTTCTGGAGGCCCTTGGCACCGGATGGTCACTGGTGTATTATATGGAACTCTGGGTCCAGGCTGAGCTGTGATAACAGGTGCGGGGGGACTTTCTAGAAGAAGAGGTAATAAATTTACACCTGTATTTGCTTCTCACATCACCCTCTACGTCCTGCCCTTTTACAGCCAGGACTTTAAATGCCAAGACCCCTCTTCCCAGCCCCCAAGAGAGCTGATATGTTTCCAAATTCTGCTCAATCCTTGGACATTGAAAGGATACTCACCATTCTGAGCCTGAGTGCTCTGGATTACATATAACCCTGTAAGGAATCATTGGGTGAGAACAGCATAGTTTTTAAAAAAATGTTTTTATATTAACAATTACAGTTTATATTCAATTTCACTTTGTATCATTTTCAGGTGTATAAGCTTGTGGTTGGATAATCATATACATTATAAAGTGCTTCCCCTTGCTATGTCCAGTACCCTTCTGGCACCAAACAACATATAGTTGTTACAATATTATTGGCTGTATTCTCTATGCTGTACTCTATGCCTCCAGGAATATTCTGTAACTCCCAATCTGTACTTCTCAATCCCTTCACCCTTACACCCAGTCCCCATACACTCTCCTCTGGCAACCCTCAGTCTGTTCTCCGTGTCTGTGAGTCTGTGTCTGTTTTGTTTGCTCATTCATATTGGAGAACAGCCCAGTCTTATGGAACCACAGACCAGCCCTTATAGCATTGTGTTTGCACCCCGACCCTTCTGTCCAGACTCACCGAGATAGAGCAGAGTGGGAAGAACCAGGGACATGATTCTGGGTCCTCTCTGGTCCGTTGTCCCCAGCGATGCTGCCTGTATGTGGAAGGGACTTCTCTGAAAGTCACACCCAGCAACAGGAAGTGGTGGGAGGGCCTTGGTCCTCACCCCCAGAGTGAAGGCATTTCACCACCTCTTCTGCTAAAGCCTTGCAGAGGCAGCTACTGAGATCATGATGTTGGTCATCTGAACTTCAAACCTCCATCAGCCCCGCTGGGTCTCTATTTTATGTCCCCAATTCCTCATGGCATTTAATCTTTCTGAATAAAGTAGGCAGAAGGAGGGATCACAGGTGAAGAACAGGACAGAAGCAGTTCCCAGTCTGAGATCAGCTCTGGAATACTCTGTGAGCTCCTGGCTCCTGCTACTCTATGCTGAGCTTCCTTCGATTTAGGTACAAAATGGGTCAATGATTGTGACTTTCTGCAAAGCTATACTCACAGCGTGTGCATGTGGCCCAGAGCAGACCCGACTAGGAGGCAATGACATAATGATTAGTTCTTTGTTTGCTGTGCAAGTGCCCACCACGCTGTTAGCACTGACTCTGACCATGGGTGAAAGTGATCAACCTAAGCAAGGTAATTACACTGGGTTTTGTCACCCCCCCCCCTTTTTTTGCCGATAAAAGGAAAAAGGTTTATTCAAGTGCTGGCTTCTCTTGACCCTTTTGTTGTTTATGAAAAATATGTTTTCATTGATTTCAGAGAGGAGAAGAGGAAGGGAGAGAGAGGTAGAAATATCTATGATGAAAGGAAATCATTGATTGCCTGTCTTCTGCATGACCTTCGCACGGTGTAAGCCCACAACCCAGGCATGTGTTCTGACTGGGAATGGAACCATGACCTTCTGGTTCACAGGTCAGTGCTCAACTCTTTACCTCCGTGGGCTTGGCATTGCCTCTTTTTTTTTTTTAAATAAATTTTTATTCATTATTTACAGAGAGGAAGAGTGAGGGATAGAGAGTTAGAAACATGGATGAGAGAGAATCATTGATCAGCTGCCTCTTGCACACCCCCTACTGGGGATGTGCCCGCAACCAAGGTATATGCCCTTGACCGGAATTGAACCCGGGACCTTTCAGTCCACAGGCCAACGCTCTATCCACTGAGCCAAACCGGTTTCGGCACCTCTTTGTTTTTAAACCATCTCCCTGGCTGAACCTTACTGAGTAGCTATGCCATCCACTCTTCTCAATCAGCATATAAATTAGAGTTAAATCCTCCCCTCTCCGCACCCACATGACTCACTCTCAAATCTGATGATATGGAACAGCTGATCTTTACTGGGTTTTCATTTTATCAAGATCCTGTGGGGGAAAGTTACCCATAATCTTCACAAGAAATGTGGTGGATTGGGTTAACGTTCCAAGTTATTTGGTCATGTGTTTGATCATCAGACCCTGGGGACACTGTAGACAATGATAAATCCTATCTGGTTCTTCAGGTTGAGAAATATCTCCTGCTGCTTCTAGGGTTTCCCTGTGGTTGTGGGGTTTCAGTGAACACCCATCTAAGCTTAACCCCAGAATCGCTAGAACCAGTTCAATTAGCTGAGGAAGTGAGACCTGGTGTTTGTGCCATTGGTGCATGGCCTGAGCATAGAACAGAGGGTGTAAGGTGAGATAATCACAGATGAGAAATGGGAGTTTTCTTAGGATTAAGAAGATAATGGAAGATTCCTACTGAGAGGAAAAGGAGACCGGTCAAAATGGTTAGAGAAATCTTGATTTTCTTTGACACGGGCAAAATATGACTCTGTGTTTCTGTTTCTTTATCTTTTGTCTACCTATGTTTTATCATGTATATTTCCATCTGTTATTAATATGTATCTATCTAGAATCTATTATATTTATCTATCTATTTTTATATCTATCTATCTATCTATCTATCTGTCATCTATCATCATTATTTATCTGTCATTCGTACCAGCTTTCTCTCTCTAATTTACCTACCTTTCTGTCATGATTATATTTATCTGTAACTATCTATGTATCATCCATATACAATTTATTATATTTCTCTGTCATCCAAATATCTACCTATGAATCATCTATACCATCTTTCTCTCTAATCTATGTTTTAGTTATTTTAGAGAGAAAAGTAGGAAAAGGCAAAGAGAGAGAAACTTTGAACAGCTATGTCCTGCTCTCTTCCTTCCTACTTGGAATCAATCTTGCAACCCAGGCATGCAGTCTGACCTGGAATTGAACCAGAGACCTCTTGGTGCCTGAGATGATGCTCAACCAACTGAGCCATAGCATCCAGGCTATAACTCTATTCTTCATTTTTTGGGAAGCCTCCATACCCACCCAAAGTCAAATTCTCTTAGGTCCCCATCTATTTAGTCCCCTCTACTCATTTAAAAATATTTTTATTGATTTCAGAGAGGAAGGCAGAGAGAGAGAGGAGGGAGAGAGAGAGAGAGAGGAGGGAGAGAGAGAGAGAGAGAAGAGAGAGAGAGATAGTAACATTAATAGTTAGAGAGGATCATTGATGGGATGCCTCCAGCATATCCCACACTGGTAATGGATCTTGCAACCTGGGCATGTGGCCTTGACAGGGAATCAAACCATGACATTCTGGTTCATAGGTTGATGCTCAACCATTGAGCCACACCAGCTGGGTGGTCCCCTTTACTACCCCTCCACTCCTTTCCCTCTGGCAATAACCATACTGATGTCTGTGTCTATGAGTTTCAGTTTCATATCCCACATATGAGTGAAATTATAGGCTTCTTAACTTTTCCTGACTAACTAATTTTGCTAAGCATAATATTCTCAAGGTCCAATCATGTTGTTACAAATGGCAGTATTTCATCTGCCCTCATGGTTGAGAAGTATACAATGCAGTATGTAGATTATGTATCATAAAATTATGCATTTGAAATCTATATCAGATTATTAACAAATGTCACCTCAGTAAATTTATTTTAAAATAGGATAGATTCTTCTTCTTCTTCTTCTTCTTCTTCTTCTTCTTCTTCTTCTTCTTCTTCTTCTTCTTCTTCTTCTTCTTTAAAGCTGCACAGTATTCCATTCTGTAAATGTACCACAACTTTTGTATCCACTTATCTACTGATGGTGTCTTGGGTTGTTTCTAGATATTAACTATTGTAAATAACACTGCTATGAACACAGAGGTGCATTTTATTCTTTCTGGTTGGTATGCATGGCTTCTTAGGATATATTCCTAGGAGTGAGACCATGGAGGTGAAATGGAAGGTCCGTGTTATTTTTCATGGAGAATGAACTTAGCCAGTCAGAGAAAAGTAAGTATCACACGCTCTCACACTTATGTGGAATTTAATGAACAAAATAGATCTGGAGACATAAAAGCATGAAATGAAGTGATGAGTCTCAGACAAAGGGGGACAGGGGTCAGGAAGAGATGAACCAAAGAACTTATATACAAAAACCATGGACACAGATTATAATGCATTGAAGGCCTGGGGGCGGGCATGGTGCATGTTGGATGGGGTCCATGGGGAAAAGAAAGGAACTTCTGACTTATTTCCAACAATAAAAGAAAATTAAAAAACAAAAAAGGCATGCAGGCCAGCAGACTCATTTTAGGCATTTGCTCTCCAGACCTCCAAGGGCACCATTAGTACCGCGTTAATTCACTGTGATGTTGGGACATTGTGCCAGATTCTGCAAGAGACGGACACACCCCATTACCCAGTAGACAACACAGCCAGCTCCTGGCTTCTTCTGGTCATCCACTGCTCAAGTCCACACTGTCCTTAGACGCCACAAGTGTCTTCGGTGTTGCTCACGATGCTCAGGTGTGGCGGGGATGTTTTCTTCTGAGTTTGTGGAAGGACCTCTTGTGGCTGTAGCAGGCCTCCGCCAACACGACCACCAGGGCCAAGAGAACCAGGCCAGCCAGACTCAGCCGGACTTGGTTCACTGCGGTCACACTCCAACCAGCAGGTCCTGAGAGAGAAAGGACGGAGGTCACAGAATTGGAGCCAAAGGCCCTCCCAGGAATATACCCTCAACCTGAGCTCGGGTCTCCAGTCTGATGGAACTACGAGATCGCTGCCCAGCCACCTTCTGCATAAGCAATATGTGCCTTCTTTCCTCTGGTCCTCATGAGCCCTGTGTTGATTCCCATAAGGAATTCTGGGTCATGAAAGGCAGGGATGGGGACTGGCTGGGGAGCTTTCAGTCTTCTCCCTGGGAGCTCTGTTGGGTCCTTCTTTGGGATGCCCCTCTGCAAACTATTGCCTCAGGTGATGGAGAATGGTCTCCCTGGTCCTCCGTGGGCACTAAAGCTTCTCTCTCCCTCGTCCCCTTTGCACCTCGTCTTCCTTCACCTTTCCTCCTCCTTCTACAGAGACGACCAGTTGGTGCTCTCCAATCCAGAGAGCCTGCCTGTGCCATTTCCTTTCCTCTTCATCTCCATTTCGTTCCCTGCTTCCCCCAAAAGACACCTTACCATTAGCTTCCTCACTGCCAAGCTCAAAGGACCCATGCTTTACCTCCATAACGCGTTTCCTTAGTCCCTTTCTTCTAGGAAATACTTCTTTCATCTCTGTAATTTACCCAATAAATGATCTCCTTCGAGTTTGTGTGTTTTTTTTTAAATTTAAATTTATTTTTTTTAAGATTAGCAGTTACTCACCATGAGTTCGACTGGGTTCTGTGTCATCAGGATTGTTAGCAGCTTCTGCAAATGGGGATGAAATGGGTGTAGTTTCTTTATTTAAAAAAATAAATCTTTCTTATTGTTTGAAGCATTACAAATAGTAGTACATATGTATTTTTCTCTTCTTTGTCCTCCCACCAGCCTCCCCTACCCCCCAGCATATGCCTTCACATGTCACCCCCCAACTCCCATGTGTACATTGATTATGTTTCTATGCATGCATATAAGTCCTTAGGTTGATCTCTTATAGCCCCTCTTCAATCTCCCTTGCCTTTCCACTATAGTTTGACAGTCAGTTCAATGGTCCTTTATCTCTATGACAGTCTTTCCCCAATTCTTCTCTTTGAAAAATCTTGCATTTCCAGATTAGAAATAAACATATAACAACAACAAACACACACACACACACACACACACACACACACACACACACACACACAAAAAACAACAAAACAAAACAAAAAAAAAACCACATTTGAGTCCCAATTTCAATGTCCAACAGTTCTGAGACCCAGTTTCAATGTCGAATAGTTCCTTATGTGTACATGTCAGCAATAATATGTGGATGATGGACAGATGGTGGCAAGGCCGATCCGACCCTCTCTGGTTTGGTCTGAGTGTGGTTCCTGTATCTGTGCTCAGGATCCGTCTCTCCACACTCACAACCACCTGCATGTGTCAGAGGCCTGCATGGTGGGTGAGTGCTGAGGACCTCAGAGCTTTTGTGCAAGCAGGTGGTGTGGACATGGGTTCCCACCAGTCAATGCTCTAAGGGAAAGTGTCATCATCAGAAGGGGACGTGGGGATGGGCTGGCTTTCTTACCTTTGACCTCAATATGCAGTGGGTCGCTGGGGTGGGACCACACATTGGGGTCTCTGTTGAAGGCACCGTAGCACCTGTAGGTCCCTGCCTGTGTGGAGGTGACGCGGTCCAGGTGGAAGGTGGTCTGCTGTCCATTGTCCTGGGCCGTGGAGCTTCTTCTCTGGGTGAACTCAGGTGCCTCTTCTTTGGTGAGAATAAATGCTTCAAACTTGATTCTGGAGAAACACTGTAACCTCACATTGTGCCCTGAAGCCACCACGGTGCCACTCATGCTGGAGAGTGAGGGTTTGTCATAAGATCCTGAGAAAGAAGGAAGTTGCAGATAAAGGGGAGGCCACGTGCCTTCTTGTTTCCAGGGGAAGATGTGGCTTTGGTTTCTATCCCCTCCATGTCCTGCCCTGAGAAAATGTGTCTGCATCATCCCTGAGGCCTTCCTAGAAGTAGAGGCTTTGCTGCTTCCTGCTCCGTATATCAGAGCCTCATTCTCCCTCTGCAAAGTGGTCCCTCCTGGTCCTGATGCCTGGGTCCCCCTCAAGAGTCATCAGCAGATGCAGGGGGTCACTGAGTGGGGAGCAATGTCTTCTAATCCTATAAGAACAGGGGTACAGTCCTGGCCAGTCTGGTTTCCTCTCTGGGATATATAAAGTGTCAGCGCCCCAAACATTGGTCATTCCCTTCTGTCCCTAGGCTCACGTTCCTCCACTTTGCAGGTGTATCTGCTTCTCATGCCACCCTGCACTTCCTCCCCTTTGACAGCCACAAGTTTAAATGCCAAGACCCCTCTCCCCAGCCCCCAAGAGAGCTAACATCTGTTCAAACACTAATGAGTCCTGGAACATTAAAAGAACACTCAGCATTCTGAGCCTGAGGGTTCTGGGCTAGATTCAAGCCTGGAAGGAAACATTGGGTGAGAACATCTCACTCTTTAAAAATATTAAAACATTTTCCATTACAGTTTACATGCATTATCACTTTGTATTACTGTCAGGTGTACAGCACATGGGTCAGATAATCATATGCTTCAAAATGTGTTTCCCCTTGCTATTTCTAGGAGGCGTGCATGGAGAGGGAGCGTGAGGTGCTCATGGCATTTGTGGAAGCACATGGTGTTGCCAAGAGCTTCCCACCACAGTCTTCTCCTTCCTCCAGTCACTCCCTACGTGGACAGTGTCATCTGTAGAAGGGGACGTGGGGATGGACAGCCTTCCTCACCTCTGATCTCAAGCTGCAGTGAGTCGCTGGGGTGTGACCACACATCGGGGTCTGTGTTGAAGGCACCGTAGCACCTGTAGGTCCCTGCCTGTGTGGAGGTGACATAGTCCAGGTGGAAGGTGGTCTGCTGTCCATTGTCCTGGGCGGTGGAGCTTTGTCTCTGGGTGAACTGAGGTGCCTCTTCTTTGGTGAGAATAAATTCATCAAACCTGATTCTGGAGATACACTGTAACCTCACATTGTCTCCTGAAGCCACCGCGGCGCCACTCATGCTCTTGAGTGTGGGTTTAACATAAGATCCTGAGAAAGAAGGAAGTTTGCTTTTAAAGGGAAAGCAACGTCCATGTGCTGTCCCTTCCTGATCCCAGGGACTAACGGGGCTCTGGCTTCTATTTCCTCCCTGTCCACCCTGAGGGGTTGTGTCTCGGCATCATCCCTGAGGCCTTCCTAGGGGCAGAGGCTTTGCTGCTTCCTGCTCCGTGTCTCAGACCTGGTTCTCCCTCTGCAAAGAGGTCCCTCCTGGCCCCGCTGCCTGCCTGGGTCCCACTCACCCGTCATCACTAAACGCAGGGGGTCACTGGGCCATGACGTGTGTCCTCCACTTTCATAGGTACAGCCGTACTGTCCTGTCTTCTGTGGTGTCATCTCTTGGATAGATAATGTGCTTGTGTTCCCAACATCCGTTAATATTTTGTTTTCCCAAAACGGACTCGCTGCCAGTTTATATATCACATAGTCTGCAGCGTCTGGAGGCCCTTGGCACCTTATGGTCACTGGTGTATTATATAGAACCCTGGGTCCAGGCTGAGCTGTGATAACAGGTGCGGGGGGACTTTCTAGAAGAAGAGGTAATAAATTTACAGGTATATCTGCTTCTCATGCCACCCTCCCCTTCCTCCCCTTTTACAGCCAGGAGTTTAAATGCCAAGACCCCCTCTTCCCAGTCCCCAAAAGAGTTGATGTCTGGCCACACTGTACTCTATCCTTGGACATTGAAAGGATACTCACCAGCCTGAGTACTCTGGGTTACATACAAGCCTGGAGGGAAACATTGGGTGAGAACAGCTCAGTTTTTATTTTTATTTATTTTTTATTTTAAATATATTTTATTGATTTTTTTTTTGCAGAGAGGAAGGGAGAAGGATAGAGAGTTAGAAAGATTGATGAGAGAGAAACATTGATCAGCTGCCTCCTGCACACGCCCTACTAGGGATGTGCCCGCAACCAAGGTACATGCCCTTGACTGGAATCCAACCTGGGACCTTTCAGTTCAAAGGCCGACGCTCTATCCACGGAGCCAAACCAGTTAGTGCAATAGCTCAGTTTTTAAAAAAAAGTTTTTATATTAACAAATGCAGTTTACTTTCAATATCACTTTGTATTATTTTCACGTGTACAGCCTAGTGCTTGGATCATCATGTACGTTATAAAGTGCTTCCCCTTGCTCTGTCCAGTATCCTCCTGGCACCATACATCGTTGTTACAATATTATTGGCTGTGTTCTCCACCCTGTACTCTATGCCTCCAGGAGTATTCTGTAACCTCCAGTCTATACTTCTCAATCCCTTCACTCTACACTCATACACTCTCCTCAGTCCCCATACACTCTCCCCTGGCAACCGTCATTCTGTCCTCCGTGTCTGTGAGTCTGTGTCTGTTTTGTTTGCTCATTCATATTGGAGAATAGCCCAGCCTTATGGAACCACAGACCTGCCCCTGTAGCATTGTGTTTGCTTCCCGACCCTTCTGTTCGCACTCACCGAGATAGAGCAGAGTGGGAAGAACCAGGGACATGATTCTGGGTCCTCTCTGGTCCGTTGTCCCCAGCGATGCTGCCTGTATGCGGAAGGGACTTCTCTGAAAATCACACCAAGCAACAGGAAGTGGTGGGAGGGGCTTGGTTCTTATCCCCAGAGTGAGGGCATTTTACCACCTCTTCTGCTAAAGCCTTGCAGAGGCAGCTGAGATCATGTTAGTCATCTGAACTTCAAACCTCCATCAGCCAGGATCAGTCCTTATTTTCTGTCCCCAAATTCCTCATGACATTTAATATTTCTGAATTAATTGAGCAGGAAGAGGATCACCGATAAGTACAGGACAGAAGTAGTTCCCAGTGTGAGATCAGGTCTGAAATACTCTGTGAGATCATGGCTCCTGCTAAGATATGCTGAACTTCCTTCAATTCAGGTACAAAACGGGTCAATAACTGTGTCTTTCTGCAAAGCTATACTCACAGTGTGTGCATGTGTCCCAGAGCAGACCCAACTAGGAGGCAATGACATAATGATTAGTTCTTTGTGTGCTGTGCATGTGCCCACCACGCTGTTAGCACTGACTCCGACCATGGGTGAAAGTGATCAACCTAAGCAAGGTAATTTCACTGGGTTTTGTCATCCCTTGTTTCTTTTATTTTTTTCTGATCAAAGGAAAAAGGTTTATTCGAGTGCCAGCTGCTCTTCACCCTTTGGTTGTTTATTAAAAATATGTTTTCATTGATTTCAGAGAGGAGAAGAGGAAGGGAGAGAGAGGTAGAAACATCTATGATCAGAGGAAATCATTGATTGCCTGTCTTCTGCATGACCCTCGCACGGTATAAGCCCACAACCCAGGCATGTGTTCTGACTGGGAATGGAACCGTGACCTTCTGGTTCATAGGTCAGTGCTCAACTCTTTAGCCCTGTGGGCTGGCATTGCCTCTTTGTTTTTAAACCATCTCCCTGGCTGAACCTTACTGAGTAGCTATGCCATCCATTCTTGTCAATCAACATAAAACTGAGAGTTAAAATCTTCCCCTTTCTGCACCCACATGAGTCACTCTCAAATCTGATGTAAAAGAACAGCTGACCATTACTGGGTTTTCATTTTTTATCAAGATCCTGTGGGGGAAAGTTGCCCATAATCTTCACAAGAACTGTGGTGGATTGGGTTAATGCTTCAAGTTATTTGGTCATGTGTTTGGTCATCAGATCCTGGGGACACTGTAGACAATGATAAATCCCACTGGTTCTTCAGGTTGAGAAATATCTCCTGCTGCTTCTAGGGTTTCCCTGTGGTTGTGGGTTTTCAGTGAACATCCATCTAAGCTTAACCCCAGCATCACCACAACTGGTTCAATTAGCTGAGGAAATGATACCCTATGTTTATGCCATTGGTGCATGCCCTGAGCAAAGAGCAGAGGGTGTACAGTGAGACAATCACAGATGAGAAATTGGAGTTTTCTCAGAATTAAGAAGATAATGGAAGATTCCAACTGAGAGGAAGAGGAGACAGGTCAAAATGGTTAGGCAAGTCTTGATTTTCTTGGACATTGGGACAAAACATGCCTTTGTATTTCTGTGTCTCTTTATCTTTTGTCTACCTATGTTTTATCATGTATATTTCCATCTGTTACTAATATGTATCTATTTATAATCTATTATATTTATCTATCTTCTATTTTTGTTATCTATTTATTCTCTCTCTATTATTCCACCAGCTTTCTCTATCTCATCTACATACCTTTCTGTCATGCATATATCTATTTGTAACTATCTATGTATTATCTATATACAATTTCTTATATTTCTCTACCATCTAGCTATCTATCTATAAATCATCTACACCACCTTTCAATTTCACCTATGTTTTATTTATTTTAGAGAGAAAAGAAGGAAGAGAGAGAGAGGAAGAGGGAGAGAGAGAGAAATATTGAGCAGCTATGTCATGCACCCCCTCCTATGGAGATCAAGCCTGCAACCCACACATGTGCCCTGACCTGGAATTGAACCAGTGACCTCTTGGTGCCTCAGATGATGCTCAACCAATTGGGCCATAGCAGCCAAGCAATAATTTTCTTCAATAATATTCTTTAATTTTTTGGGGAACCTCCATACCCACCCAAAGTCAAATCCTCTTAGGTCACCATCTCTTTGGTCCCCTTTACCCATTTTAAACAATGATGTGTTTTTATTCATTTCAGGGAGGAAGGCAAAGTGATAGAGAGAGAGATAGTAAACATTAATGGTTAGAGAGAATCCTTGATGGGCTGCCTCCAGCATGTCCTACACTAGGGATGGAGCTTGCTAACTGGGCATGTGGCCTTGACAGGGAATCAAACCATGACACCCTGGTTCATAGGTTGATGCTCAACCCTAGAGCCACACCAGCTGGGTGGTCCCCTTTACTCCCCCTCCACTCCATCCCTTCTGGCAAAAACCATAGTGTTGTCTGTGTCTGTGAGTTTCAGTTAATATCCCACCTATGAGAGAATTATATGGTTCTCAGCTTTTCCTGAATAATTTTGCTTAGCATAATATTCTGAAGGTCCATTCAAGTTGCCATAAATGGCAGTATTTCATCTGCCCTCATGACTGAGGAATATACACTGCAATATGTAGATCATGTATCATAAAATTGTACATTTGAAATCTATATAATCTTATTAACCAATGTCACCCTGATAAATTTACTTTAAAATAGCATAAATCCTCCTTTTTTTGAAGCTGCATCGAATTCCATGGTGTAAATGTACCACAGCTTTCGTATCCACTTATCTACTGATGGGCACTTGGGCTGTTTCTAGATATTAGCTACTGTAAACAACACTGCTATGAGCACATTCGTGCCTATATTCTTCCTGGTTGGTATGCAGGACTTCTTAGGATATATTTGTAGGAGTGAGACCACTGGGTCAAATGGAAGATCTGTTTTTATTTTTCATGGTGAGTGAACTTATCCTGTCAGAGGAAGGTTAAGTATCACATGATCTCACACTTATGTAGATTTTAATGTACAAAATAAGCTGATGAGCAAAATCAATCCTTTAATTTTTGGGGGGACCTCCTGAGACATGAAAGCATGGAACAGACTGAGGAGTCTCAGACAAAGGGGGTCAGGACGAGATGAACCAAGGAACTTATATGCAATAACCGTGGACACAGATTATAAAGCAGTGAAGGCGTTGGTGGGACATAGGTGCATGTTGGATGGGGTCCATGAGGAGGAGAAAAGAACATCTGTAATATTTCCAACAATAAAAGATACGTTAGAGAAAAAAATGCCATGCAGGCCAGTGGACCCTTTTTAGACATTTGCTCTCCAGACCTCCAAGAGAACCCATTAGTACCGCCTTAATTCACTGTGATGTAGGGACATTGGGCCAGATTCTGCAGGAGACGGACACACCCCATTACCCAGTAGACAACACAGCCAGGTTGCCTCTGGTTCACCGCCGCTCAGGTCAACGCTGTCCTTAGATGCCATGAGTGTCCTTGGTGTTTGTTAAGACCCTCACATTGGGGGTGGGGTCTTATCTGATTCCAGGGAAGGACCTCTTGTGGCTGTAGCAGGCCTCCGCTAACACAACCACCAGGGCCAAGAGAACCAGGCCAGCCAGACTCAGCCGGACTTGGTTCACTGGGGACACACTCCCACCAGCAGGTCCTGAGAGAGAAAGGCCATAGGTCACAAAGGAGGAGCCAAAGGCCATAGCAGGAAGGTGCCCTCCCACTGAGCTCATGTCTCCAGTCTCCTGGGGGGTGGTGGTGGTGACTACCCAGCCACCCTCTGCATAAGCAATATGTGCCTTCTTTCCTCTGGTCCTTATGAGCCCTGTGGTGATTTCCATAAGGAATTCTGGGTCATGAAAGGCAGGGATGGGGACTGGGTGGGGAGCTTTCAGTCTTCTGCCTGGGAGCTCTGCTGGGTCCTTCTTTGGGATGCCCTTCTGCAAACTATTGCTTCAACTGATGGAGAATGGTTTCCCTGGTCCTCCGTGGGCACTAAAGCTTCTCTCTCCCTCGTCCCCTTTGCACCTAGTCTTCCTTCACCTTTCCGGCTCCTTCTGCAGAGACTACCAGTTGGTGCTCTCCATCCAGAGAGCCTGACTGTGCCATTCCTTTCCTCTCCATCTTCCTTTTCCTTCCATGCTTCCCCCACCAGACACGTTACCATTAGCTTCCTCACTGCCAACCTCAAAGAGCCCATTCTTTACCTCCATAACCTGTTTCCTAAGCCCCATTCTTCTAGGATTTACTTATTCTGCCTCTGTAATTTACCCAGTAAATGGTTTCTTCAAAAAAGACTACTCGTTATCAACAAGGACATGGCTGGGGTCTGTGGGATCAGGATTGTCAGCAGCCTCTGAAAATGGGGAGGAAATGGGGTGGTTCCTTTATCTGTGTTCAGGGTCTCTCTCCCCAGACTCACAACGACCTGCATGCTCTCCCAGCCCCTGGGCATGTGTCAGAGGCCTGTGTGGTGAGTGAGTGCTGAGGACCTCATAGCTTTTGTGGGAGCAGGTAGTGTGGACACAGCTTCCCTCCAATCACTGCTCTGAGTGGATAGTGTCATCTTCAGAAGGGGACATGGGGATGGGCAGGCTTCCTCACCTCTGACCTCAAGATCCAGTGGGTCGCTGGGATGGGACCACACATCGGGGTCTGTGTTGAAGGCACCGTAGCATCTGTAGGTCCCTGCCTGTGTGGAGGTGACATAGTCCAGGTGGAAGGTGGTCTGCTGTCCATTGTCCTGGGCGGTGGAGCTTTGTCTCTGGGTGAAACGAGGTGTATCGTCCTTGGTGAGAATAAATGCTTCAAACTTGAATATGGAGAAACACTGTAACTTCACATTGTTTCCTGAAGCCACCACCGTGCCATTCATGCTGGAGAGTGAGGGCTTGTCATAAGTTCCTGAGAAAGAAGGAAGTTGTTGATAAAGGAAGTTTTACTGTGCCTCTGTGTTCCCCGGGAACAGACCTGGCTCTGGCTTCTATCCCCCCTGTGTCCCGCCCTGAGGGAACATGTCTCTGTATCGTCCCTGATGCCTTCCTGGAGGTAGAGGCTTTGCTGGTTCGTGCTCTGTATCTCAGAGCTTGACTTTGCCCTCTCCAGAGATTCCCACCTGGCCCTGCTGCCTGGGTCCCACTCACCTGTCATCACCAGGTGCAGGATGTCACTGAGCGGGGACCAGTGTCCTCCACTCCTACAGGAACAGCAGTATTGTCCTGTCCGGTCTGGTTTCATCTCTTGGATATATAAAGTGTTTGTCATCACAGCCACCAGTAATTCTCTTCCATTCCTAGGCTCCTGTTCTTCCACTTTGTATATCTCATAGGCTTCAGCATCTGGAGGCCCTTGGCACTGGATGGTCACTGGTGTATTATATGGAACCATGGATCCAGGCTGAGCTGTGATAACAGGTGGGGGGAGATTTCCTAGAAAAAAAGGTAATAACGTTACAGGTGTATCTGCTTCTCATGCCGCCCTCCACTTCCTCCCCTTTTACAGCCACGAGTTTAAATGCCAAGAACCCTCTTCCCAGCCCCCAAGAGAACTGATATTTCATCAACCTCTACTCAATCATTGATCATTAAAAGGATACTCAGTGGGGGAGAAACCAAGATGGCGGCCCAGGTCAGCACCTAAGCTGCTGCCTCACACAACAATTTCAAAACAACAACTAAAAGACAGGACATCATCCAGAAGCACAGGAAAGCTGGCGGAGTGGGAAATGTATAACTAGAAAGAAGGAGAGAGGTTCACGGATCAGGGGAGCCGCAAAGCGTTGAGGTAGGGAGACACTTGTGTGCAGAGGGGAAGGGTGGCCGAGTTGTTGGCTGGTGGGAAGGGAACTGAAGCCCTGGCTGCACTGAACCATTTCCGACTGCACTGAAACCCAATCCCAGCCGAAACCCCATGGCCCTAGGCTCACTCAGGTGGAGTCTGGTCTGTAGAGAAAGGCACCCGGGGACTCAGAGACTGGGAGATCCGGGGAAGCTAGGAGCTGCAGCGGGCAGGGTCTACAGTTTTGGGAATGAGTGTGTGCAGAGAGGTCTGACCATGGAGATTGCTGCTCCAATGCAGAAGGAGTCAGAAGCTCCAGACTACAGAGACCCAACCCAATTCTGGGTGAGCCCCTGGGGCACCCACACTCTTCCATGGGGAATCTGGATGGTCAGCCAGAAACTCAGGGGATCCGTGGAAGGCAGAGGTCTGAGGCACACCCACAAGGGCAGGGCTGGTGGGAAGCCAAGACTCTCGGCTCAGCCCTGAGACTCCACCCCATCCAACTGAGCAAAGAGGCTTTTGCAATTTTGCAAGTCTAATCCTATAAGACTGTCTCCAATACAGAAGGTATCCCAGAGTAGACACAGTTGATACTCACATCCAATTGGCCTGGAGGTCAATTCCTCCCAATAATACCAACAACAATGAAGGCTTAACTACAACAAGGCTGTACACGCAGCTTCACAAAGGGGAGCACCAAGAGTGTCTATCTCAGGTAACTGGGGAGGCTGACCCACTGGCCCATATAGGACACCAAACACATAAAGCCACCCTACCAACTCAGGGAAGCAGCAAAAATGCTGAGACAAGGAAATAGATCTCAAATGAAAGAGATGGGGGAAAATAAAAGACTGGGTATAGATTTCCAAACCACAGTTATAAGGTTTTTCAAGAATTTCCTAAAAAAGGCCGGTAAATTTAATGAGACCCTTGAGGATATGAAAAAGGACCAACTAGAAATTAAACATCCTCTGACTGAAATAAAAAATATTATACAGAGACCCAATAGCAGACTGGAGGAACACAAGAATAAAGTCAAAGATTTGGAACACAAAGAGCCAAAGGACACTCCTCTGGAGAAGCAAGAAGAAAAGAGAATCCAGAAAGTTGAAGATAGTGTAAGAAGCCTCTGGGACAAGTTCAAGCCTACCAACATCAGAATTATGGGGGTGCCAGAGAATAGAGAGTGCAAGATACTGAAAACCTATTTGAAAAAATAATGTCAGAAAACTTTTCCCACCTGGTGAAAGAAATAGACTTACAAGTACAGGAAGTGCAGAGAACCCCAAAACAAGAGGAATCCAAAGAGGACCACACCAAGACACATCATAATTAAAATGCCAAGGGCAAAAGACAAAGAGAGAATCTTACAAGCAGCAAGAGAAAAGAAATTGGTTACCTATAAGGGAGCACCCATACGACTATCAGCTGATTTCTCAACAGAAACCATGCAGGCCAGAAGGGAGTGGCAAGAAATATTCAAAATGATGAATAGCAAGAACCTGCAACCAAGATTACTCTACCTAGCAAAGTTATTCAGAATTGAAGGGCAGATAAAGAACTTCACAGATTAGAAAAAGCTAAAGGAGTTCATCACCACCAAATGAGTATTATATGAAATGCTAAAAGGTGTTCTTTAAAAAAGAGGGGAAAAAAAGAAAAAGGTAAAAATAAAAATTATGAACAACAAACACATATCTATCAACAAGTGAATCTAAAAGTCAAGTGAATTAAAAGTCTGAGGAACAGAATAAACTGGTGAATATAATAGAATCAGGGGCATAGAATGGGACGGGATTGATAATTCTAAGGGGAGAAGGGGTGTCTGTGTTGGGAGTATGGGAAGAGACTAAGAGACTGGACAAAAATCATATACCTATGGATGAGGACAGCGGGAGGGGGGAGGTAATGGCAGAGGGTGGAGTGGGAACCAGGTGAAGGGGAGCTATGGGGGTGGGGAGGAAAAACAATTGTAATAATCTGAACAATAAAGATTTATTAAAAAATTAAATAAATGCCAGGATCCCTTTTCCCAGCCTCCCAAGAGCTGAAATCTGGCAAAATCCTACTTAGTTTTTGGGAATATTAGAGGGACTACTTACTGTCCTGAACCCGAGTGCTCTGGGCTAGATACAACCTTGGAAAGAAACACAGGTGAGAATAGCCCCGCCTTATGGAACCACCTTCTTGCTGCCCTTCTGTCCAGACTCACCGAGGTAGAGCAGGGTGGGAAGAACCAGGGACATGATCCTGAGTCTTGGCGGGCCTCTGGCTTCAGGCATACTTGGTAGACTGGTGCGAAAGTGATCCCGCCCTACAGGGGGTGTGGGTGTGGCCCCTCCCCTAAAGGCAGGGAAAGTCCACATCCCTTCCTAGTTCCTCTGGGAGGCTTGTCAAAAGGGAAGGTAAGGTCCATATCCCTTTTCCTAGTTCCTCTAAGAGGCTCGCAGCAGTAGCTGACAGCCTGATGTCATGGACCATCTAAATCTCCAACTGCTGTCAGCGCAGAAGGAGACGTGGGGGAGGTGTCTCTGGGTGCAGATCCCCAAGGTCCACAGGATCCTACTGCTGGACCCCCCCCCCCCCAGAAGTGCGTCACTCACTGTGGCTGCCTTGTCAAGGGCTCGCTAATAAATGTTGCCACTATAGCTCAAAATCACACCCCCCCCCAAAAAAAAAAACCACCAAAACAAACAAAAATAAACCACCACCACCAACAAAACAACACCAAAAAGCCTGGCTGTCAGTCTAATCTGATTTGTTTGTTCTGTGCCCCACTTTGATCTTTTAAAGTTATGGATGGAGACCAAAACAAGATGGCGGCCTAGGAAGTCTCCTAAGCTGCCACCTCCTCAACAATTTGGAAAAAAAACAACAGCTAAAATCGAAAGGGATCTAAAGTTATGGATGGGGTAAGATAATCACAGGACAATGGACAGGAAAGAAATAATTTCTTTTTAAAAAAAATCTTCATCCAAGGACATTTTCCCCCCATTGATTTTTTTAGAGCGATTGGAAGGGAGAGACAGATGGAGAGAAACACTGATGTGAGAGAGACACATCGATTGGTTGCCTCCCTCATGCCCCCCCCCCCCCCCACCAGTCTGGGAGCGTGCAACTGAGGTACTTGTCCTTGACCAGAATCAAACCCAGACCCTTCGGGTTGCATGCCGATGTACTATCTACTAATTGAACTGGCTAGAGCCCCATGTCTCTCTTTCTCTCTCTCTCTCCCTTCCCCCTCTCTTCCCTTCCTTCCACGTTGTCTAAAAAAAAATCAATGGAACAATATCTGTTTGACATTGAATTGGGTCTCAAAAGAACTGATGGCCCAGAAAGAAACTCTCTACAGACTGACTCATATGCCTTTCAGCATAACCATTATTGCTTGTCTCATTTTTTTATTCTTAGAAGTATATTTCCAGTAGGACATGATCTCACTCATTTAGGGGAAATGGTGAAGTCTGGTACCATAAGCTAGGAAAGAAAAAGCCCATATCTCTCTCTCTCTCTCTCTCTCTCTCTCTCTCTATATATATATATATATATATATATATATATATATGTATATACCCCCACCATCAATGTAAGGTAACATGGTGTAGAGGTTGTAATTGGGGGTGTCTGTGGCTGAGAAGAAGGGGTTTTTCCAGAACTTAGAAGATATTTAAAAGCAGCTGATCAATGATTTTCATCATTGATGTTTCTATCTTCTCTACCTCTCTCTCCCTCACTGAAATCAATAAAAATATATTAAAAAAAGAGAGTATCTATAGCCCTGGCTGGTTTTGCTCAGTGGATAGAGCATCAGCCTGTGGACTGAAGACTCCTGGGTTTGATTCTGGTCAAGGGCACATGCTCAGAGGCAGTCTGGTCAAAAGTAGTTAGATAGGACTGAGTTTAGGGTGTTTAGATTCCACTTATAAGGGCGATCACCCCAAGTATTTTGTCTTTCTCTGGCTGACCTCACTCAGCATAACATCCTCCAGGTGTTCGTCCACGTTGTCACACATGGCAGAATTTAGGGAGCTTATTTCGAAGCAGGTGGTTTTGAGGGTGGAGAGGGTTTTATTTCTCCCTCTCCAGGTGACGGTCCCGCCCTCTCCACCTCATTCACCTGCCCCCTTGCAGAGACCGCGGCCTGCGGCTGGGCTCTGTGCTAACGACCCTGGGCGTTCAGTTAAAGTATTTTTGACTGTGGCTTCCTATCAGCTTCCTACCCCGTGCTCTGCCCTGGCCACGTCGTTCCTCTTTTTCATACTTAGCCACCATGCCAGGCTCCGTCTGTCACGCCCAAACTCACTCCAACAGAAGTCTGCTGAAGTCCGTTCCTTTCCTTGCCACCCGTGAATTCTGTGAACTTGAGGGGAGGGGGGTTGTCACTCAATATTTCAGTCTCAATTTCTTCACTTGTCAATGGGGTGCGGGGGGGAGGGTGGTGTTCAGAGTACATCTACAAAGGCTGTTGCAGGAGATGATGATTTGATTAGAGACCTGGTGCATGAAATTAGTGCATGGGGGATGGGAGAGTTTGTCCCTTAGCCCAGCTGGCACCCTCTTCAATCTGGGACCCCTTGAGGGATGTCTGACTGCCCATTTGTGAGAGGAATGCCCAACTGACAATTTAGGTGGGATCAGGCCTAAATGGTCAGTTGGACACCCCTCTCACAATCCAGGACTGCCTACTCCCAACTGCTCGCTTGCCTGCCTTCCTGATTGCCCCTAACCACTCTGCTGCTTCCAGCCTGATTGATGCCTAACTGCTCCTCTGCTGGCCTGTTTGCCCCTAACTGTCCTCCCCTTCAGGTCTGGTCACCCCTAACTGCCCTCCCCTGCAGGCCTGGTCACCCCCAACTTCCCTCCTCTGCCAGCCTGGCCACCCGTAACTTCCCCCCCTGCAGGCTTGATTGCCTCCAACTGCCCTCCCTTGCAGGCCATCTTGTGTTGGCCATCTTGTGTCCACATGGGGGCAGCCATCTTGTGTGTTGGAGTGATGGTCAGTCTGCATATTACTCTTTTATTAGATAGGATTCATGGTCAAGGGCACATGCCTGGGTTTCAGGCTCAATCCTCAGTAGGGGGCATGCAGGAGGCAGCTGATCAATGATTTTCATCATTGATGTTTCTATCTTCTCTACCTCTCCCTCCCTCACTGAAATCAATAAAAATATATTTTTAAAAAAAGAGTATTTATAGTCCTGGCTGGTTTTGCTCAGTGGATAGAGCATCCGCCTGTGGACTGAAGACTCCTGGGTTTGATTCTGGTCAAGGGCACATACCTCAGTTGCAGGCTCAAACCACAGCCCTGCAACCACTTTAAAAAAAATAGTGTACAAACATCATAGGATGATTAAAAGAAATAATGTAATAACTGGCTCATGGTATATATGAGTCCATACATATATATGTAATTATTTTTTCTTCAGGTTGATTTTCTGAACCCTAAACCATGTGGGTCAATAAACAATTGTATGCTTTAATTTATGCATGTGGCGATTCATTAATTTAGTTAGCTGAATAGTTATTGTGCTTTGCTAACAGCTCAAGGCACTGACTTTCATGCCACTCTTTTTCTTTGTAATCCTCACCTGAGGATATTCTCATTGATTTGAGGTAAAGAGAAGGAGAGAGAGAGAGAGAGAGAGAGAGAGAGAGAGAGAGAGAGAGACATTGATTCTTGTATGTGCCCTGACTAAGGATTGAGCCCGAAACCTTGGTGTATCGGGATGACACTCCACCCAACTGAGCTACCTGGCCAGTGCCTAATGGGTGCATTTTATTGAACATAGAATATGCGTGCATGTCAATCTACTTGGTGCTAGAAAGCACCCAACTGCAACCACATGAGTGGCTCTCATCCCCTAGAGACACGTGATAATGTTTGCAAATCTTTTTGGTGGTCACAACTGGAGATGCATTGACACCTCGGGGGTGGGGGCCGGGGGCCAGGGGCCAGGGGCCAGGGGCCATGAATGCCCATAAACACCCTACCCTAACCCCTCCATGCCCCGCCCCCAAAGAATCGTCCATCTGGAGAGGTTGAAAACCCCGCCCTGGATGGTCTAGGAGGGAGACTGAGCATTCAGATCACCGGGGAGCTTCTGGCCCGTTCAATTAGGGTCGCCCCCAAACAGGGCCCAGGCCATTTCAATGTGAGCTTCGTTTTCAAGGCAGAGAAGCGGCCCGTGATGATCTCAGTGGGGCTAGTTCAAGACTCTGGGCGGGAAGATCTGCTCCCCGGCCAATCACGGAGCGTGGGCGGGCAGCAGAGCTGCTCTTATTGGTGGTGGTGGTGGGTTCCTTTGCGTGGGATACTCTCAGGACAGACCTAAGCCCCTGCCTTAGGCGGTGAGTACGAGCTCTCTCCCTCTTTCTTTTGAATTTTTTTAAAAAATTTTATTAAGGTATTATATGTGTACATAGCTTACCATTGCCCCCCCCCCCCCCATTCATGTGCTCCCTCCCCAGAGTTCTGTGTTCGTTGGTTGTACTTATATTCATGCATACCAGTCCTTCGGTGGTTCTCTTATCTCCCCCCAGGTCTCCTTCCCCTCCCCGCTGTCATTTGACAGTCTGCTTGTTTTATGGTGACTATCTCAGGACCACACGAATAGAATCCGTTCCTCCTCTGGTTCACACCGCCCCTGCCCCCGGGGCCCACGGCTCTCCCGGGGCCCACGGCTCTCCCGGGGCCCACGGCTCTCCCGGGGCCCACGGCTCTCCCGGGGCCCACGGCTCTCCCGGGGCCCACGGCTCTCCCCGGGCCCACGGCTCTCCCCGGGCCCACGGCTCTCCCCGGGCCCACGGCTCTCCCCGGGCACACGGTCCCCTTGGGGCCTGGTGCCTTAATTTTCATTTCGCCCAGAGGATAGGGCCTCTCGGGCTCATTCTGCTCAGCTGCTCCCTGGTTGTCAGCTCCGGCCTTTATCCTTCCTCACTCAGGCCTTCCCCCAGGGAAACGCTGCTTGTTGCTCATTTTCCTAGGCTCCCTCTCAAGTCTTATCAGCTCACGGAGTGGGGGGGGAGGGCAGTTGGCTGTACCCTCCGAGCGTATGGTTGGAAACGGGACCTCAATGACTTAATTACCCACAGGGAGCAGGGTCAGTGGGGCTTCCAACACACAGGCATGAACTCCTTGCCTGTTGGTAGGAAACCTTTCTGGCTTCCCCCTCCACCTCCACCCCATTCCTCCCTCGCCGAGCTAAGCCCCACCCCCTGAGTGGTTTGGAGAGCTCGCACCTCCACGGTGCACCTCGTGGCTCTGACATCTAGTGTGGTTTGGCTGCCCCTCGCTCCCTTCCTTTCCGTAAAAAAATCAATAAAATGTATTTTTACAAAAAGTC
The DNA here is from genome assembly GCA_963924515.1 of Vespertilio murinus. Taxonomy (NCBI): domain Eukaryota; kingdom Metazoa; phylum Chordata; class Mammalia; order Chiroptera; family Vespertilionidae; genus Vespertilio; species Vespertilio murinus. The sequence goes on along the minus strand of OZ004716.1, from coordinate 48,795,358 downwards.
CATCCGACCAGCCCTGGCCGGTGTTTCTAAGTGGTTAGAGCGCCAGCTGGCCCATTTGAGGGTTCGATTCTGGTCAAGGGCGCATATCTCAGTTGCTGGGTCACACAGGAGCGGACAGGTGGGCGGGAGGCAACCAACCTCTCTCTCCCTTCCTCCCTTCCTCCTCCTCCTCCTTCTTTTTCTTCTTCTTTTTCTCCTCTCCCTCTTCCTCTTCTTCTCCCTCTCCCCCTCTCTTCCTCTCCCTTCCACTCTCTAGAAATCAATGGAGAAAAAAAATACCCTCAGGTGAGGATTAACTAAATAAATTCCACCAGACCTCATTCTCCCCTCAGGTTGGTCTGCTCGTGGGCTCTCACAGCCGGACCGCGTTTCTCACTCTCCCAGCGGGGTTCCTATGAGCAGCTGTTCTCACCTCCAGTCCTCACGGCTGCACCCGTGTGTCCCCCGGCCCACACAAGCCTTCCCTTCCTAACCCGCCACCTTCCCGAAATCACTCCCTTCCATCGGAACCGGAAAAGGGTGGCTGGAAAAGTGTGTTGCCCTGGCTTCCCCCCCCACCCCCATTAGGTACGAATAGATATGCGTGTAGAACTACAGGGGTTAGCTGCAGTTATGACAGATAAACCGGTTCTACGAGGACACGAGGCTGATGGAAATACCTACAACTTGACTAAATGCCCCGTGGATTGGCCCCTGGAAGGCAAAAGGGGCTTTTAGTGGGAAAACCAGTGAAACTTGTAAAAAAAAAATGTGGAGTTTGTTTACCAGTGATTTACTCCTGCTGGTTACTTAGTGCCTTTTAAAAATTTAATTAATTATTTAAATTTCTTCATTGATTAAGGTATCATATATTTGTCCTCAACCCCCCATTCCAATCCCCCACCCCTCCCCACTCATGCCCCACCCCCCTATTGTCATTGACCACCGGTTAGGCCAGGGGTGGGCAAACTTTTTGACTTCAGGGCCACAATAGGTTTTTAAAAAAAATTTTTTAAAAAAATATATTTTATTGATTTTACACAGAGAGGAATTGAGAGGGATAGAGAGTTAGAAACGTCGACGAGAGAGAAATATCGACCAGCTGCCTCTTGCATATCCCCCACTGGGGATGTGCCCTTGACCGGAATCGAACCCGGAACCTTTCAGTCCTCAGGCCAACGCTCTACCACTGAGCCAGACCGGCCCCGGCTTAAATATATTATTAAATAAAAATACACCCAGTGGCCTGATTATTATGATCTCTGGAACGCATAATAACTTGCCACTCAGTGCATATCCTACACGATAAAAGGCTAATATGCAAATTGTTCCCTCAACCGGGAGTTCTACCAGCAGGCAGGCCGGATTATTGTCCTCTCTGGCCACTCAATGTAGGCCGGCCAACCGCCCATGTCGCCCCCCCCCCCCCGTCAGACCCCACCCGTGCATGAATTCATGCACGGGTGGGGTCTGGAATCATAAAAAAATATTAAAAATAAAAAAGAGAAGCCACTTGCCGAAACCGGTTTGGCTCAGTGGGTAGAGCGTCGGTCTGCGGACTGAAAGGTCCCAGGTTCGATTCCGGCCAAGGGCATGTACCTTGGTTGCGGGCATCAATCAGCTGCCTGGGGGTGTGCAGGAGGCAGATGATTGATGTACCTCTCTCTCATCGATGTCTCTAACTCTATCTCTCTCCCTTCCTCTCTGTAAAAATATCAATTATATATAAGTTTTTTTTTTTTTTTTTTAAAAAGAGAAGCCACATAGGTAAATATTGTCTTAGAGGCTGTCTTATACATACATGTGCCAATGTTTGGTACAGAACGAGACGCTTTATTCCTTCCTTGGTATTCCTCATTTCTGGTCCTTGGCAACGCGTATGTGCCGGTGTCCCAGAGTGACCGGCGTGCCAACTTTCCCCCCATGGCCTCTCGTTCCAGGTGGAAAGGAGGGAGCCACTGGAGGCAGCGCCGCGATGGAGTTCTGCTCCACCTGGAAGCACGCCTTCTGGAATGGGGTGGGGGACGACGCTGCGCACTGTAAGCTCACCGCACGGGGCCAGAAGTTCACCGGGCTCTCCAGCCTCAGAGCGCCCTCCCGGCGGCGCAGGCTGCTGACCGTGGTGCTGCAGGGCGCGGCGGGCGTGGGCAAGACCACGCTGGCCAAGAAGTGGATGCTGGAGTGGGCGCAGGACCACCTCGTGGAGAAGTCCCCCTCCGCCTTCTACCTCAGCTGCAAGGCGCTGGGCCGCCGGGGCGCCTGCACCTTCGCGGAGCTCCTGGCTCGGAAGCGCCCGGACGCGCAGGGGGACCCCGGCCCCCCGGCCCTCGCCGCCCGGGGCCAGGAGGTCCTGGTGGTCGTGGACGGCTTCGACGAGCTCCGCGTGCCCCCGGGCGCCCTCATCCGGGACCTCTGCGGCGACTGGCAGGCGCCCCGGCCCGTGCCCGTGCTGCTGGGCAGCCTGCTCAAGAGGAAGCTGCTGCCCAGGGCCACGCTGCTGGTCACCACGCGGCCCGAGGCCCTGCGGGAGCTGCGGCTGCTGGTGGACCAGCCGCTGCTGGTGCGGGTGGAGGGCCTGCGGGCGGCGGAGCGCAGGGGCTTCTTCCTGGAGCACTTCGAGCGGCGGGACCAGGCCCTGCGCGCCTTCCGGGGCCTGAGGGCCAGCCCGGCGCTGTTCCGCATGGGCACCGCGCCCGCCGTGTGCTGGGCGGCCTGCACGTGCCTGCGGGGGCAGCTGGCCGCCGGGGAGGACCCGGCCTCCGCCTGCCGCACCCCCACCGCGCTGTTCCTGCGCTTCCTGTGCGGCCAGTGCCCGCGGCCGGCGGCCCCCGGGGGCGGGGGCGGGGGCGGCCCCGCGCTGCGCGCCCTGGGCCTCCTGGCCGCGCGGGGCGTCTGGGCGCGCACGTCCCTGCTGGACGGCCAGGACCTGGGGCGGCTGGGCCTGGGCGAGGCCGACCTGCGCCCCTTCCTGGAGGGCAAGGTCCTGCAGGCGGACGCGGACTGCGAGGGCTGCTACGCCTTCCTGCACCTCAGCGTCCAGCAGTTCCTGGCCGCCCTCTTCTACCTGCTGGACGGCGGCGCGGGCGCGGGCGGCGCGGGCCCGGCGCAGGACATCGGGGACGTGCGCGCGCTGCTCTCCAAGGAGGAGCGGCTGCGGAACCCCGGCCTGGCCCGCGTGGGCCGCTTCCTCTTCGGCCTGGCCAACGAGGAGCGGGCCCGGGAGCTGGAGGCCGCCTTCGGCTGCCGCGTGGCCCCGGGCGTGAGGCAGGAGCTGCTGCGGGCCACGCGCGCCGTCACCACCACGGCCGCCACGGGGGACGGGGCCGGGCCGCCGTGCTCCCGGGCGGACACCAGGGAGCTGCTGCGCTGCCTCTACGAGTGCCAGGAGGGGGCGCTGGTGCGGGAGGCGCTGGCGCCCGTGCGGGAGCTGGCGCTGCACCTGCAGAGCGAGCGGGACCTGGTGCACGCGGCCTTCTGCCTGGGCCACGGCCGCGCCCTGCGCAGGCTCTCGCTGCAGGTGGAGAAGGGCATCTTCGCGGAGGACAGGTTCCTGGAGCCAGGCCCCTGGGGGGAGCGGTAAGGACTGGCCTTTTCCTACCCCGCCCGTGTTTTTATTTTTATTTTAAAAATGTTTTTGTAGATTGCAGAGAGGAAGGGAGAGGGAAAAAGAGAGAGAGAAAGACATGAATGATGAAAGGATCGTGGATCCGCTGCCTCCTGCACGCCCCCTATTGGGGATGGAGCCTGCAATCGGGTGTGTGCCCTGACAGGGAATCCAACCGTGACCTCTTGGTTGGTAGAGTGATGCTCAACCGCTGAGCCACGCCGGCTGGATTTGTTTCTTTAAGGTTTAATATATATTTTTTAAAAAAATGTATTTTATTGAGTTTTTTTACAGAGAGGAAGGGAGAGAGATAGAGAGTTAGAAACATCGATGAGAGAGAAACATCCATCAGCGGCCTCCTGCACACCCCTCACCAGGGTTGTGCACACAACCCAGGCCTGTGCCCTTGACTGGAATTGAACCTGGGACCCTTGAGTCCACAGGCTGATGCTCTATCCACTTAGCTAAACCGGTTTTGGCTAGAGTTTAATATTTTAATATATATATATATATATATATATATATATATATATATATATATATCTTATTGATTTCAGAGAGAGGAAGAGAGATAGAAACATCAATGATGAGAGTGAACCATCCACCCGGCTGCCCCCTGACGCACCCCCCCTCCCCCCCTCACCGGGGACGGAGCCCATAACCCAGGCATGTGCCCTTGACTGGAATCGAACCGGGGACCCTTCAGCCCACAGGCCCACGCTCCATCCACTGAGTCACACGGGCCAGGGCTAACCTTTCATTTGGATTTGTGACGGATGTGATTACAGACGTCCCCTGTTTCTCCCTCCCATCCTTCCTCCGCCCTCTGCCCGGACTGGGGATGGAGCCTGCAGCCTCAGCGTATCCGGACGATGCTCTGAGCAGCCGAGCTACCTACCAGGCCAGGGCTGTAGGGTTCACCGGCGCTCTCCTCCCTCACTTCCCGCCAGATCCCAGCAGGACCATCTCGCCCTGTGCCGCTGGACGGAGCTCTGCTCCGTGCTGAGTTCCAACAGGGACCTGGCGCTTCTGGAAGTGAGTCAGAGCTTCCTGAGCCACTCCTCTGTGAGGATCCTGTGTGAGCAGATCACCCGCGCCACCTGTGCCCTCCAGAAGGTGGTGTAAGTAGAAGCAAGGCTCACCTTGCAATGGCCGTCCTTGAGTGTGAGTGGTGTGTGCATACCTAATTCTCACCGGGGGATATTTTCCCATTGATTTTTTTTTTAAATTCTGTATTGATGAAGGTATTACGTATTGGTCCTCAACCCCCCCATTCCAATCCCCCAGCCCACTATTGTCTTGGACCCCTGGTTTGGCTCCTATGTGTGCACACAAGTCCTTTGGTGGATCTCTCCCTTTCATTCCGACCCTCCCTCTGAGGTCCAACAGTCTGACCCATGGCTCCTTGTCTCCGGGTCTGTCTTGTTCATCTGTCTGTGTGGTTCACCATTTCCCCCAGATGCATGAGGTCATGTCCTACTGGAAATGTACTTATAAGAATAGAAAACGAGACAAGCAATAATATTTATGCTGAAAGGCATATGAATCAGTCTGTAGTGAGTTTCTTTCTGGGCCACCAGTTCTTTTGAGACCCAATTTCAATATCAAAGAGTTTCTTATGCCCATTGATTTTTTTTTGAGAGAGAGAGGGGAAGAGAGAGGGAAAGACAGAGAAATATCGACGAGAGAGAAACACATCGATTGGTTGCTTCCCGTAGGCGCCCCGACCAGAGCTCGGGCTGGGGAGGAGCCTGCAACTAAGGTACATGCCCTTGACTGGAATCGAACCTGAGACTATCTACGGTCCACAGGCCGATGCTCTGTCCACTTAGCCCCACCGGCTAGAGGGCCATGCGTGTGTGTTTTTAGTGCGAGGGCAATATTCAAACGCCTGACCAGGCTCTGACCAGTCAGGTGCTCAGAATACAAAGGAACGAAAGGGTTTTTAATCCTTCAAGGTGGCTAGTGGGAGACTCAGATGCCACACTGGGTCCTTTTCTCTTTTCTTTTTAAAAATATATTTTATTGATTTTCCACAGAGAGGAAGGGAGAGGGATAGAGAGCTAGAAACCTCGATGAGAGAGAAACATCAATCAGCTGCCTCTTGCTCGCCCCCTACTGGGGTTTTGCCCGTAACCAAGGTACACGCCCTTGACCAGAATCGAACCTGGGACCTTTCAGTCTGCAGACCAACAATCTATCCACTGAGCCACACCGGTTCTGGCCACGCTGGGTCCTTTTCACGACCCTTGGGTGTGCTGGGCCCACCTCCCACCTTCCCCTTTCCCATCCTGACGTGCGTGACGTCCATCTCACTCGGGGTTCAGAGCACCGACCATTGTCAGCAGCCAAGGGGGGACCCCCTCCCTCCCTTCTGTGTCCCCCAGGATTAAGAACATCCACCCTGTGTCCGCCTACCGGGACTTCTGTCTGGCGCTGGTGGGCAAGGAGACCCTGACGCACCTGGTCCTGGAGGGCAGCGTCCACTGCGACCACCTGCTGCTGCTGCTGCTGTGCGAGGCCCTGAAGCACCGGAAGTGCCACCTGCAGTATCTCAGGTACAGGGCGGGAGGGGGGGGGGGGGCTGCAGCACCTCCGGTACATCTCACATCACTCTCAGGAACAGAGTTAATCTGATTGGTTATCACACAACACGGGGGCGGGGTTCCGGCCTCTACACTCGCTCCAGCCCGTTTAGTGCAATGATTGAGAAATGAGCCTCCGATGGCAAAGAAACAACGTAGACTTCTTCTTTTATTTATTTTCTTTTTTCTTTTTCCTTTTTTCTTTCTTTCTTTCTTTCTTTCTCTTTCTTTCTCTTTCTTTCTCTTTCTTTCTCTTTCTTTCTCTTTCTTTCTCTTTCTTTCTCTTCCTTTCTCTTCCTTTCTCTTCCTTTCTCTTCCTTTCTCTTCCTTTCTCTTCCTTTCTCTTCCTTTCTCTTCCTTTCTCTTCCTTTCTCTTCCTTTCTCTTCCTTTCTCTTCCTTTCTCTTCCTTTCTCTTCCTTTCTCTTTTTTCTCTTTTTTTCTTTTTGGTTTTTTTTTATTGATTTATTGATTAAGGTATCACATAATTGTCTCCATTCCCCCCATTCCCATCCCAAACCCTTCCCCACGTATGCTCCCACCCCCTTGTTGTTACTGACCACTGGTTAGGCTTCTATGCATGCACACAAGTCCTTTGGTCGATCTCTCGCCCTTTCCCCCACCCTCCCCTACTTTCCCTCTGAGGTTTGACTTCTTTTATTTTTTAAAAATTTCTTTATTGATTAAGGGATCACATATTTGTCCTCATCCCCCCCATTCCCATCCCAAACCCCTCCCCACCTAGGCCCCCTCCACACTGTTGTCCTTGACCACTGGTGAGGCTCATATGCATGCACACAAGTCCTCTGGTTGATCTCTCCCCCTTTCCCCCACCCTCCCTCCCCTACCTTCCCTCTGAGGTTTGACGGACTGAGCGATGCTTCTGGGTCTGTTTTTGTTTATGTTGTTCATTATTTCCTCTAGATGCGTGTGAAACACGCAGACTTCTGTGGCATCCTCTAGCGTAGGGCGAATGTGATAATATTTTTTTTTAAAAATTATTTTTTTCTATTGATTATAGTATCATATAATTGTCCTCATCCCCCCATTCCCATCCCAAACCCCTCCCTACATATTCCCCCACCCCCCTGTTGTCCATGGCCACTGGCTACACCCGTATGCATGCACATAAGTCCTTTGGTTGATCTCTTCCCCTTACTCCCACCCTCCCCTACTTTCCCTCTGAGGTTTGAGAGTCTGATCGCTGCTTCTCTTTCTCTGGGTCTGTTTTTGTTCATCAGTTTATGTTGTTCATTATTTCCTCTAGGTGTATGAGATCATGTGATCCAAGTAATACCCTTGTAAGAACCTAAACTGCGACAAGCCATAATGGTTATGATGAGAGGCAGATGAATCAGTCTGTAGTGAGTTCCTTTCTGGGCCAACAGTTCTTTTGAGTCCCAATTTTAATATCAAATAGTGCCTTATGTGTGATCATATTAAAAAAAAAAGAGATGCAAAAAATAAAATAAAATAACAGGTCATGTTGGTGAAACTTCACACAGAATTGTATTCCAGACGTGAGAGGAGGCTGGACAGTGATTGAAGGGCCATGGGGATGTTTGAAGGAAAGCCAAGGAGATCCACTTTCTCCAGTCCCTCAGGCCGGGGTTGGCTCCCAGTGGAAGCAGAATGAGATGAGCATCCAGGATGCAGTCTTTTAGGGCAGGCGTGGGCAAACTACGGCCCTTGGGCCGGATCCGGCCCGTTCGGCTGCTCTATCCGGCCCGCGGAGCCGAAAGAGCGGACTGTACCCTTTTATGTAATGTAGTTTACTTTGAATTTATATTAGTTCACACAAACACTCCATCCACGCTTTTGTTCCGGCCCTCCAGTCCAGTTTAAGAACCCATTGTGGCCCTCGAGTCAAAAAGTTTGCCCACCCCTGCTGTAGGGTCTCTGCCCTCCCAGGAGAATGACTTTGCCCCCTGTGTCCCACAGGCTGGGGTCTTGCTCCGATTTCACTGAGCAGTTGAATGACTTCTCCTTGGCCCTCGAAGTCAACCAGTCCCTGAAATCTCTGGACCTCACAGCCAGCGAGCTCGGGGACGAGGGCGTCAAGTTGCTGTGTGGGAGCCTGAGGCACCCCAATTGCTTCCTACAGTGGTTGTCGTAAGTGTCTCCTTTTCTCGCATGGGGCAACGGTTTAAAAAAAATACATTTTATTGATTTTTAAAAATATATATACTTTATTGATTTTTTTTACAGAGAGGAAGAGAGAGGGATAGAGAGTTAGGAGCATCGATGAGAGAGAAACATCGGTCAGCTGCCTCCTGCACACTCCCTACTGGGGTTGTGTCCGCAACTAAGGTACATACCCTTGACCGAATCGAATCTGGGACCCTTGAGTCCACAGGCTGATGCTCTATCCACTGAGCCAAAGCGGTCAGGGCCCAAGGGGAACCTTTGTGTTTGGATCTGGGACCACATTGAGGAGAGCGATGGGAACACCCCATTTGCTGGACACCCTGGTGATGTAGGCAACACCTGGTTTATTTAATTTTTATTGTTTTATTATTAATTTTTAAAATAAATAAATATATATGTATATATTATTTATTACAGAGAGGAAGGGAGAGGGATAGAGAGTCAGAAACATCGATGAGAGAGAAACATCGATCAGCTGCCTCCTGCACACCCCCTACTGGGGTTGTGTCCGCAACCAAGGCACATGCCTTTGACCGGAATGGAACCCGGGACCCTTGAGTCCGCAGGCCGACGCTCTATCCACTGAGCCAAACCAGTCAGGGCTATTTTTATTTTTAAAAAAATATATTTTATTGATTTTTTACAGAGAGGAAGAGAGAGGGATAGAGAGTTAGAAACATCGATGAGAGAGAAACATCCATCAGCTGCTTCCTGCACACCTCTTACTGGGCATGTGCCTGCAACCAGGGTACATGCCCTTGATGGGAATCGAACCGGGGACTCTTGCGTCAGTCCGCAGACAGATGCTGTATCCACTGAGCCAAACTGGCTTCAGCAACACCTGCTTTATTGATGGTAGCCATTCTGACAGGTGTGAGGGGATACCTCATTTCCGTGTCTGGTCCCAAGTGGATGAATCCTAACATTTTTGCTTGCCCTTTCTCTCCTTTCTGGTCCCTCATGGCTCAAGATAAAGAGGGTTTTGGGGGGCAGGGGAGTGAAGCAGAAGCGCTCTCCCCGGAGAAGGCTGTGCTTTGGGAATGTTCTCTCTCCCCCCCCCCCCCCCCCCGACCGTGGTTGTGGTGCGTCTGCAGGTTGGAAAACTGTCACCTGACGGAAGTCTGCTGCAAGGAGCTCGCCTCCACCCTGATTGTCAACCCGAGGCTGACACACCTGTGCCTGGCCAGAAACAACCTTGGGGACGGTGGGGTGAGACTGCTGTGCGAGGGTTTGAGTTACCCGGATTGTCAGCTACAGACCCTGGTGTAAGTCCCAGCTGGCTGGCTGTGTGTGTGTTTGTGGTGTGTGTGTGTGTGTGTGTGTGTGTGTGTGTGTGTGCGTGTGTGTCTGTAACCATCATTCTGTTTGTCTGCTATGCACACACCCAACAGGAAGCAATCGGCTCCAGACCCCTCTTCTTCTGACCATCTTTTCCATAGGCTGTGCCAGTGCAGCATAACCCGACGCGGCTGCAAACACATCTCCGACTTTCTCCGGGGAGACTCCAGCCTGACCCTCCTGGACCTGAGTCTCAACCCCATCGCGACGGGATTGTGGTTTCTCTGTGAGGCACTGAAGAAGCCAGGATGCAACCTCAGATGCCTGGGGTAGGTCATTCTGCTCCTGGTCCAGATGTTTGGGAACTAGTTATCCCTCTTGGAGATAGTTTGGGGGATGTGTGAAGGAGAGAGGAGGAGAGAGAGAGGAGGAGAGAGAGAGGAGGAGAGAGAGAGGAGGAGAGAGAGAGGAGGAGAGAGAGAGGAGGAGAGAGAGAGGAGGAGAGAGAGAGGAGGAGAGAGAGAGGAGGAGAGAGAGAGGAGGAGAGAGAGAGGAGGAGAGAGAGAGGAGGAGAGAGAGAGAGGAGGAGAGAGAGAGGAGGAGAGAGAGGCTGTAATAGAACCATTCCTGGCCCAGTGTTGGGCGCAAATGCCAACAGAAAGTGAATGCTGGCCAGCGGGTGGTTACAAAGTTGGTTGCACTCGGGGCCTGAGGAGTGGCCGTAGGTGCAGATGGGTTTTAAGGATGCCCGTACCGCCTCTTTTTTTAGCTCTGAGGGGCAGCTTAGTATCTCAGCTACAGTGTCCTTCAGTGTCTCTTTCCTTGTATCACCTTCCCACGGAAGAATTCATTGACTGCCCTGGTTGGTAGTTCAGTGGTGAGAATGTTGACCGGTGGACCAAAGGTTTGTAGGTAGGTGCGATTCCTGGTCAAGGCCACGTCCCTGGGCTGCAGGTTCGATCCCTGGCCACGGTCAGGTGTGTGTGGGAGGCAGTCAGTCAATGTGACTCTCACACACCTCTCTCTCTCCTCCTTCCTCCCTGCCTTCCACTCCCTAAAAGTAAATGGAAAAAGGATATCTGGGCAAGAATTAACAACAGAATTCACTGTCCACCACCAACCTACCCAATCCTTCTCTCTGGTTCACTTATCCCAACAACTGTGCATATGGTCTTCAAGGCAGGAACTGGGTGGAGAGTAGTAGGGGGCGGGAAAGGGGACCTCTGTAATACTCTCAACAATAAACATAAAAAACAGCACGCCCTGATGGCCTATGTCCGTGGTTGGCAAACTGTGGCTCGCGAGCCACGTGCGGCTCTTTGGCCCCTTGAATGTGGCTCTTCCACAAAAATACCACGGCCTGGGCGAGTCTCTTTTGAAGAAGTGGCACTAGAAGAAGTTTTAAATTTTCAAAAGAAATTTCAATTGTTGTGCTCTGTGGACTCATGAGTTTGCCCACCATTGGCCCATGTCCCTAAAATAAGCTCTAGGAAGAAAACAACACCCAATTTCTTTTTTATTTATTTATTTTTATTTAAAAATATATTTAATTGATATTTTACAGAGAGGAAGGGAGAGAGATAGAGGGCTAGAATCATCGATGAGAGAGAAACATTGACCTGCTGCCTCTTGCACACCCCCTACCGGGGATGTGCCCGCAACCAATGTACATGCCCCTGACCAGAATTGAACCCGGGACCTTTCAGTCCGCAGACCGACGCTCTACCACTGAGCCAAACCGGTTTCGGCCCAATTTCTTTTTTAAAAAAATATTTTTATTGATTTTATACAGTGAGGAAGAGAGAGGGATAGAGAGTCAGAAACATCGATGAGAGAGAATCATCGATCAGCTGCCTCTTCTTGCACACCCCCTACTGGGGATGTGCCCGCAACCGAGGTGCATGCCCTTGACCGGAATAGAACCTGGGACCCCTCAGTCCACAGGTTCACTACCAGGTCCCCTGCAGGCCGGAGTGTGGCTGGCTCCCAGCTGGGTCCCCACAGGGTTTCCATGAGAGCGACCGGCCACCCGTTTTCCTTCCTCCACAGGCTCTGTGGCTGCTCCCTCCCGTCTTTCTGCTGGCGGGACCTGGCGTCCGCCCTGGCCAGCAACCAGAGGCTGGAGGTCCTGGATCTGGGCCAGAACGCCATGGGGCCGAGCGGGATCGCCGTGCTCTTCGAGACCCTGAAGCAGAGGTCCAGCCCTTTGAAGAGGCTCCGTCTGAGGGCCGACGAGTCCAGCGCCCAGACCCAGAAGCTGCTGAAGGAAGTGAGAGACCGCAACCCCACGCTGAACATCGACTGCAAGGCGGCGCGGGGGGCCAGCTCCTTCTGCTGCGAATTCCCTTTCCCTGAGCCCGAAGATAACTTTCCGGTCACCTTCTAGTCTCTCTGGCGGGGACCCCGGGCGGTCAATGCTCATTACCGGGTCACGGCGGTGGACAAGGGAGCTGACGCTCTTTGCTCTCCGCTCTCCAGTGTGTATAGTTAAGCTCTGCAGTAGTCACCTACCCACTTGATGTCAAATGTCTGTCTTTTTTTTTTTTTTTTCCACAAGGATGCGGGATAATAAAAGCACAGTGTTTGAAACTGCCTTTATTTTATTTGATCGTTTACTGCTTTATTAGAGAGGAAGGAAGAAGGGGAGAGAAATAATCCACGGGAGAGCGAAATATAGATCAGCTGCCTCTTGCACGCTCCCTGATGTGCCCTTGACTTGAGGGGGGTACACAAGCTGACCTCCTGGTTCATAGGTCGACACTCAACCACTGGGCCACGCTGGCTGGAGAATTATTGTATTTTTCAATTACAGGTGATATTCAGTATTTTATAGTTTCAGGTATACAACATAATAATTAGACATTTATGTAACTTCGGAAGTGATCCCCTCCTAATATTTCAAGTATCCACCTAGCACCATACATATATTTATGACAATATTATTGACTACTAGAGGCCCGGTGCATGAAATTCATGCATAGGTCTGGCTGGCAATCAGGTTCAATCTGTGGGGTGAGCGGGGGGCAGTTGGGAGGCCCCCACTGGCCCCCACCTTGGCTTGGCTGGCGCCATACACTCATCAGCCCCACCCCCCACCATTGCTGACAGTTGCCTCCCTCTGCAGGGTGACCAGTGGGGAAATTGGGAGAGCTCCCTGCTGGTACCCACCTTGTCTGGCCTGGGGCCTGTGGGCTGGGGGCAGCTCTTATATTGAACATTTGCTCCCTGGTGGTCAGTGGGCATCATAGCGACTGGCGGAATGCAGCATCTTACACAACAATTACATTCATTGTTAAGTTAAACAAGTGACGTCTACCATGTAAACATGGGTGACATATATGTCATGGCTGACCTAAAAGACAAACTTAATGGGCAAGCTGAGGACAATGTGTGTGAGGGTTTGTTTTCCACGTGAAATGCAGGAACACGGATGTTGAAAGGGTTCACCGATGACTGCACGTCAACCAAAATGCCGTGAGTTGCAGTTGGTACATGTATGTACCAGAGGAAACATGTGATGTGATTACAAATAAATATTTGTATGCTCTGATGTTATATTGTGTATATTATATTACACACCCTTGCATTTTGTTAGAAGACAACCCTTTCAAATGTTCATATATAATCAACCTTTGATTTTTAAATTAGATTTATGGGGGTGACATTGGTTAAGATGATATAGGGTTCAAGTGTAAAGTTCGATCAGCTTGAAGAATAAAAATGTTTTAAAGTTAAAAAATAAGGAGTCCCGCCCCCCCCCCCCCCCCCCCAAAAAAAAAGGGCTGGCTGAGTAGCTCAGTTGGTAAGAGCATTGTCCTCATACGCTAAGGTTTCAGGCTCAATCCCTGGTCAGGGCACATTCAAGAATCTACCAATGGCCCTAGCTGGTTTGACTCAGTGTATAGAGTGTCAGCCTGTAGACTCCAAGGGTCCCGGGTTCAATTCCAGCCAAGGGCACATGTCGGGGTTGTGGACTCGATCCCCAGTGTGGGACGTGCAGGAGGCAGCTGATGAATGATTCCCTCTCATCATTGATGTTTCTATCTCTCTCCCTCTCCTTTCCTCTGAAATAAATAAAAATATATTAAATAATCAATCATGGAGAGCCGTGTGTCCCAGGGGGCCGTGTGTCCCGGGAGAGCCGTATGCCCCGGAGAAGCAGTGGGACCAGGGGGAGGGGTGGTGTGAACCAGAGGAGGAGCGGATTCTGTTTGTGAGGTCCTGAGATAGTCACCATAAAACAAGCAGACTGCTAAATGAGGAGCGGATTCTATTCATGTGGTCCTGAGATAGTCACCCTAAAACAAGCAGATTGTCAAATGACAGTGGGGAGGGGAAGGAGACCTGGGGTAGATAAGAGAACAACCGAAGGACTGGTATGTATGAATATAAGTACAACCAACGAACACAGAACTCTGGGGAGGGAGGGCATGAATGAGAGGTGGGGGGGGGCAATGGTAACCTATGTACACATATAATACCTTAATAAATTTAAAAAAATCAATCAGTGGATGCATAAATAAGTGAAGGAACAAATCAATGTTTCTCTCTCTCAAAATCAATAATAAAAAATAAAAAAGACATACACTCTTGTCCTGAACCTTCTGGGGAAAGAACATGCTTATATATAACCTCTACCTGAACAGAATGTCAAAAGACAAGTAGTCATAAGGATGCTTATTGGGAACAATAATAAAAATATATATCTCTATCCCTAGCTGGTTAGGCTCAGTGGATAGAACATTGGCCTGTGGACCGAAGGGTCCCAGTTTTGATTCCAGTCAAGGGCACATACCTTGGTTGCAGGCTCCTCTGGGCCCTGGCCCTAGATGGGGCTCAAGCAGGAGGCAATCAATCGATGTTTTTCCTCTCACATCGATGTTTGTCTCTGTCTTTCCCTCTCACTTCCCCTCTATAAATCCATGGAAAAATATCCTCGGATAAGGATTATTAAAAAAAAAAAAAAGCCAGAACCGGTTTGGCTCAGTAGATAGAGCGTCGGCCTGCGGACTGAAGGGTCCTGGTTCAATTCCCGTCAAGGGCATGTACCTTGCTTGTGGGCATATCCCCAGTAGGGGGTGTGCAGAAGGCAGCTGATGGATGTTTCTCTCTCATTGATGTTTCTAACTCTCTATCTCTCTCTCTTTCTCACTGTAAAAAAACAATCAATGAAATATTAAAAAACTATATCCATAAATGATAAACTGCATCCTTCCTTGCTGATTTGGGTGACACATTTTTCTTTCTTTCTTTCTTTTTTTTAATTTGGATGCCTTTTATTTCTTCTTCTTCGTCTTTTTTTTTAAAATTAAGGTATTATATGTGTACATAGCTTACCATTGCCCCCCCCCCCACCTCCCATTCATGCCCTCCCTCCCCAGAGTTCTGTGTTCGTTGGTTGTACTTATATGCATGCATACCAGTCCTTCGGTTGATCTCTTATCTCCCCCCAGGTCTCCTTCCCCTCCCCACTGTCATTTGACAATCTGCTTGTTTTAGGGTGACTATCTCAGGATCACATGGATAGAATCCGCTCCTCATTTGGCAGTCTGCTTGTTTTATGGTGACTATCTCAGGACCCCCCTAATAGAGTCCGCTCCTCCTCTGGTTCTCACCGCCCCCCCCCCCCCCCCCAGGTCCCACTGCTTCCCCTGGGACACACGGCTCACCCGGGGCACACGGCCCCCTGGGACACATGGCTGGGTGACACATTTTTCTAACAGGCACCGGAAGCACAAGTGTAGGGTACGGAGAACAGAGCAAAGTGACCGAAGACTGTGTGGGGATTCTTATAAGTGAGAGGGACACCTTTGCAGGTGGAAAGACGATGCATTCAGATTAGTTGGGTGGTGGTGGGGGGTGCGGAGGGAAGCTGATACAGATAACCCAAAGGTCTGGCAAAAAATGAAAATAAAGTCAGGGTTCAGAGGAACAGATCGGGCCATTCGTCTCAGGGGAAAGTGAAACCATGGGCTTCAATGAGATCAACCCAGACGTGTGTCCGGAGGAAGGGTGGGGTGGGGGGGCGTGCGCTGCCAGCGAACCCCGAAGCCCTGGTGTTGGGGTGGGGACTGGAAATGGGATGGTGCAGGAGCGGTCAGAGAATGAGCAGAGAAAGGCAGTGAGAGGCGAGGAGGAGGAAGTGGTCGTAGGCAGCCACCGGCCGGGGGAACAGAGATAAAAAGGCCCCGACGTGGCTGAAAACAGCCCCGGAGGAAGTCGGGGTGAGAAACCAGTTTCCAGTGGTTGAGGAGTGACATGAAGGGGCACAGCCAACGGGGGGTGTGGGTCCTTTCTCAGGTGGGGGGGGGGGTCTGGCTCCACACCCAGGGACCCCTAACACCAGGGAGACGGACGTTCTCCTGCAGAATCTACTCCACGTTCTGAAGCTTTAACTTTTGTTTCTTTAAAACAAAATAAAAAATATATATTTTGTTGATTTTTTTTACAGAGAGGAAGGGAGAGGGACAGAGAGTTAGAAACATCGATGAGAGAGAGACATCTATCAGCTGCCTCCTGCACACCTCCTACTGGGGATGTGCCCGCAACCAAGGTACATGCCCTTGACCGGAATCGAACCTGGGACCTTTTGGTCCGCAGGTCGACGCTCTAGCCACTGAGCCAAACTGGTTTCAGCTAAAAAATATTACTATTACTATTATTATTTAAGTGCAGAGTTCTGAAAAGAAAAAAAGTCCTCCTTGCATTTTCACTTACATTTCCTGTAAAAATACCTCGCCTATCTTTCCTTACATAGAAATGCCTTATTGGAGCATCATCAAGTCCTTAAAGCAGTTACAGAAAATGGGAAATGCTTGCCATAAAAACACTTGCTAATGTTCCTTATTTTCATCCATTGAATATATGTATATAAAATGTGTTTTTATTGATCTCTGAGAGGAAGGGAGGGAGGGAGGGAGAGAGAGAGAGAGAGAGAGAGAGAGAGAGAGAGAGAGAGAGAGAGACATCAATGATGAGAGAGAATCATTGACTGGCTTCCTGCTGCATGTCCCCTCCTGGGGATCGAGCCCGCAAACCCAGTCATGTGCCCTTGACAAGAATTGAACTCGGGACCCTTTAATCCGCAGGCTGATGATCCTCTGTCCACTGAGCCACACCAGCCAGGGCTGAACCTGCAACTGTTTTAGTGTATGGGAAGACACTCCAACCAACGGAGCTTCCCCTAGCCATGGCAGATGTATTTCTTTAAAAACAGCCAAACAATCGTTCACAGACTCATTGATAGAGGACAAACTGACAGCTGTCAGAGGGGAGGGTGGGAGAGGGACAGGGGGTGGGGTGGGGGAAGGTAGGCAAGGGTAAAAAGGAGGGACAGGTGGTGATGATGGAGGCTTGACTTAGAGTAGTGAACACACTATGCAACGTACGATGGGATTGTACCCCTGAAACCCATGCCATTTTATTAACCAATGTCACCCCAATACATTCAACAACAATACACCCAGAACCTACAAGAGATGGTGGGGGCAGTCTGCCTGCAGGAGTCATTTAGCCCCTTCATTCCTCCTCCTGCCTTGGTTCATCAGTTGTCCCCCAGTTTCCTTCCAACATAGAAGTCACCAAGGTCAAGGTCGGCATTCAGCTTCATCTACGGCCGCTGCATCTCTCTGTCATTCGTCTGGGGCTCCTTGCCTTCTGCGTCTTCTCCTGCGTTCCTGACTCGAGGCCGTGCTGAATCCCCTTGTCCTCTTCTTCCTCCTCAGAAGCCGGTCGTGGGTCAGGAGGCACGCGAGGGCCACCAGGACCAGGAGGCCCAGGCCCATCCGGAAGAGGTTCTCTGCCGTGTAATCCCAGGAGGCCAGGTCTGGGGTCAGAAGGAGGGTGGTCACAGGTAGGAATGGACTGGTAGCACCCATCCTGTCTCTTTCCCAGGCCCTACTCCTTCCTGTGCAGGCTCCTTCCTCCTAGACCAAGCGTGTCAAACTTGGGGCCCCCAACAAATATTTTTGTGGCCCAGACAATATAACGGCATGTACGAAATGTTTTAATAAAAAATTCGTAACTTGCCCTAACTGGTTTGGCTCAGTGGATAGAGCGTCGGCCTGCGGACTCAAGGGTCCCAGGTTCGATTCCAGTCAAGGGCATGGTGCACCTTGGTTGCAGGCACATCCCCAGTGGGGGGTGTGCAGGAGGCAGCTGATCGATGTTTCTCTCTCATCAATGTTTCTAACTCTCTGTTCCTCTCTGTAAAAAATTCAGTAAAATATATATTAAAAAATTTTCTTCCTAACTTACTTTTTACAATATCCTGCTATGCATCATTGTTAATAACGAACTACAACATTCCCTAGTGACTGATGACTATCATTGTGTTGCCTTCATTTCCCTCCCTCGCCTTACACGCAGGCGCACCATTTCTCTCCTCTAACACCAGCAGCGAATATTTTAGCAGCCGATGTCTTGGACTGACGTGTTGGGTGTGTGCAACAGGAAATATTTTGCTTTCAGAGAACAAGAAAAATAGATTTGTTTGTGTGACGCTTGCTAATTTGTGCAGTTATGCAGTGTCATGTTCAAGAAAAAAAATACTATTTTTATTAGTAAAATGTTCTACTATTTTGTGTTAACAATGACTCATTTACACTGAGTGACCAGATGATTATGATCTCTGAACATATAATAATATGGCCATTCAGTGTGTATCCTCCTATCTAATAAAAGAGTAACATGCAAATCGACTGTACCTACGCCATGCCCACAAGTCATGCCCACCAGCCAATCAGGAGCGAGCATGCAAATTAACCCAACAAATATGGTGGTTAATTTGCATATCCAGGTAGAGAGCGAAGACTGAAGACAGCGTAGAAGGCAGCCAAGTGCTGCAGAAGGGAGCAAAGCAGGCAGGGTGGGAAGCAGGCAGGGTGGCAGAGAAAGCTGCAGGAAGCCCTATTCTTGCAGGAATCTTTCTGCTATGGGCCTCTGGTATATAATAACTAATATGCAAATTGTCCCCTTGGCCAGCAGGCAGGCTGGCCAACTGTCCATGTCCCCTCCCTCAGGCCAGGCTGGCTGGACCCCACCCATGCACAAATTCATGCACCGGGCCTCTAATACTTATATATTAGATTATCATGTGTTCAGAGATCATAATAATCTGGCCACTCAGCGTACCTCAGCCCTCTGTCTTCCGCACATCTCTATCGACATAAGCCTACCTTTCTATGAAAACAGAAGCTTTTGGTTTCTGTTTCAGCCACGTCCACGTAAACCTTGTTTATTCGGCCCGTGGTAGCGTTTGAGTTTGACATGCTCGCCTTAGAGTTTGCATCCCCAGCTGCTCGCTTACCTTTCTGGAGTCCCTTCCTTGTGGTTGCCAAGTGGGGCTCCCCATCGTCTGCAGGAGAGAAGGAACGTGGATAAGGGAGCCAAGGAGATGGTGTGGGCCTCTTCCACCCCAGCCTCTCTCCTCCCCTTGGACACACCCCATGGCTTCCCAGGGCCCATCAGGGTCCCCGCCCCGCCCTCCAGGCCCCAGCGGCTTCATCTGGCAGGTGTTGGGGGAGAGTCAAAAGGCAGAAGAACACGAGGAAGAATTCAGCTCTCGGGCTCTCTTCATGCCAGGCCTGTCTTCTCGCTGAGCCTGTTTCCTCAGCGAGTCAATCAATATCATCGGTTCTTCCTCACACACAGGAAAAGTCAGGTTTGCCACTTCCTCAAGGTCCTACACCAGCTGCCCCAGCCCCACCCCATCCCCATTGGACATGACTTCCAGTCCCACTGGCCTCCTTTAAAAAATTTTGTTTGTTTGTTAATCCTCACCCAAGGATATTCTTCCCACTGATTTTTAGAGAGAGTGGAAGTGGAAGGGGGGAGGGGGAGAAATATATATATATATATATATATATATATATATATATATAGAGAGAGAGAGAGAGAGAGAGAGAGAGAGAAACATCAATGTGAGAGTGACACATGGATTGGTTGCCTCCTGCACACACCCCACTTGAGCTCGGGGATCGAGCCTGCAACCGAGGTGCATGCCCTTGAGCGGGAGTTGAACCCCTGACCCTTCTTCAGTCTGAAGGCCTATCCTCGAACCACTGAGCAAACTGGCCATCTCCCTGGAACCTTCTTTCTCCAGACAGCCACAGTTTTTTGCTCTGAGGCCTCCGTCTCTGTGAGGCCAGCTGAGACAACCCCGTGTACCATTGCGACCTGCCTCCCCCATCACCTCAGCGACAAGGTTCTGCTTTGTCTCCTCCCATCCCACCGTTTCCTGCGCAATGAGCTGTCTGATGGACGAGTGGGCCGTGACCGACTCATCCTTTGTGCCCTCCCCCTGGAATCGAGGGTCACAGGAGCAAGGGCATCCGTGTGTTTGACCAAGGCAGCTGTAGGTGGTGGCGCTGGGAGGCTCTGAGTCCCTACCCACATTTATTATTTATTTATTTAAAAAAAATATATTTTGTTGATTTTTCACAGAGAGGAAGGGAGAGGGATAGAGAGTGAGAAACATGGATGAGAGAGAAATATTGATCAGGTGCCTCCTGCACAGCTCCTACTGGGGATGTGCCCACAACCAAGGTACATGCCCTTGACCAGAATCGAACCTGGGACCTTTCTTTCTTTTTTTTTTTTTTAAAAAAATATATTTTATTGATTTTTTACAGAGAGGAAGAGAGAGGGATAGAGAATTAGAAACATCGATGAGAGAGAATCATCGATCAGCTGTCTCCTGCACACCCCCTACTGAGAATGTGCCCACAACTGAGGTACATGCCCTTGACCGGAATCGAACCTGGGACCTTTCAGTCCGAAGGCCGACGCTCTATCCATTGAGCCAAACTGGTTCCGGCCCCTCCCCACGTTTAGAAGCACCTGTTACTCACCTGGGGAAGGGGGCTGTCCTGTGGACGCAAGGTCATCGACCCCCACATCTCCTGACAATGGAGACAGGAAGAAAGAAAAAGTGAGGGTGTTGGGTTTCCTCTGGTCACCCCACCATTATCTATGCCTAGTCATCTGATAGCCTTCCTCACCAACAGTCAACCGGGCCTCAAGGAAATGGACGTGGATGAGGCACCGCTGAGAGGTACAAGCTCTCTCTCTCTCTCCATCATCCCAATTGGCCCTCATCGCATGGGGGTCCCTTGGGGTTCCAGAGAGGCCCTGGGGAGACACAGGGGGGCGTCCTCACCTGTGACCAGGAGCGTCACGGGCTCACTGGGGAAAGACCAGATGTGCTCGTTGTAAGAACCGAAACACCTGTACGTCCCCCTGTGGGCTGGGGTCACGGGGCCCATGGAGAACTCTGCCAGAGTGTTGCCGACTCTGCGCCACGGGCGGCTGGCCGGCCCCTCCTTGTGCAGGAAGAACGTGGTCGTTGCCGTCTCCAGGTGGCAGGAGAAGGTCACGTTCTCTCCCGGGAGCACCTCGGGCCCCGGGTGAACCGAGAGGGTGGGCGTGTCATACATTCCTGTGGGAGAAAGGGGTTGGAAGGTGAAGGGCATCTTTACCCTGCCTCCCAGACCTCCCACCCCTCCCTTCCCTTGTCTCTACTTTAAAGAATATCATCATCGTTATTATTTTTTTTAAATAATCCTCACCCAGTCAGTGGATATTTTCCCATGGATTTTTAGGGAGAGTGGAAGAGAGAGGGAAAGACAGAGAGAAACATTGATGTGAGAGAAACACATCCATTGGTTGCCTCCTGCACATGCTCGGATCAGGGCCTGGGCCGGGGAGAAGCCCTGCAACTGAGATACGTGTCCTTGACCGGAATTGAACCTGGGACCTTTTGGTCAGCTATCCACTAAGCCAAACCAGCTAGGGCCCTCTTAACCACTTTTTAAAAAATCCTCACCTGAGGTTATGTTCATTTATTTTAGAGAGGAATGGAGAGAGGGAGAAGACAAAGGGGAGAGAGAGAGAGAGAGAGAGAGAGAGAGAGAGAGAGAGAGAGAGAGAGAGATTGACTGCCCATTGTGCATGCCTTGACTGGAAATCAAACCCACAACCTTTTTGGTGTATGGGAGGATGCTCCAGCCCCCACAAGCCACACGGCCAGGCCGTCTCCATCACTTTGAAGAGCAGAGTGTGGTGGCATTAAGCATAGTCGAATTGCCTGCCGTGCCACCATCACCCCCTTCTATCCACAGGACTCCTTTCATCTTGCTAAACTGAAACTCTGGTCCCATAACCAACCACTTCCTCTTTCCCCTCCCCTGAGGCCTCTGACACTCCCTCCACCTCTATTCTACTTCCTGTCTCCATGATTGTGACTATTCCAGCAACCTCAGAGAAGCTGAATCAGACAGTACTTGTCCTTTTGTGATGGAGTTATTTCACATAGCGTTCACCCCCATCGCAGCACGTGCCAGAACGTCCTTCCGTTGTAAGTCTGGACAATATGTCCTTGTGTAGATGGACCACATCTTTTATTTTTAATAATTATTTTTAATTTTTTAATTTTTTTTTGATTTTTTACAAAGAGGAAGAGAGATGGATAGAGAG
This sequence comes from Vespertilio murinus, assembly GCA_963924515.1. NCBI lineage: Eukaryota > Metazoa > Chordata > Mammalia > Chiroptera > Vespertilionidae > Vespertilio > Vespertilio murinus. Next base: position 48,773,292 of record OZ004716.1, on the reverse strand, counting down.
TTAGAAACATCGATGAGAGAGAATCATTGATCAGCTGCCTCTTGCACACCCCCTACTGGGGATGTGCCCGCAACCAAGTTATATGCCCTTGACCGGAATCGAACCTGGGACCTTTTGGTCTGCAGGCCAACGCTCTATCCACTGAGCCAAAACAGTTTCGGCCACATCTTTTTTTTTTTTTTTTTTTTAATATTTTTATTGATTTCAGAGAGGACGTGAGAGGGAGAGAGAAACACCAACGATGAGAGAGAATCACTGAAGTGATTCTTGCACTTCTCCTACTGGGGATCGAGCCCACAACCCGGGCATGTGCCCTTGACTGGAATTGAACCTGGGACCCTTCAGTCCACAGGCCGACGCTCTGTCCACCTAGCCACACCACATCTTGTTTACCCCTTCATATGTCCATGGACACTTAGGTTGTTTCTACCTTTTGGCGACTGTGGACAGTGCTTCCATGAACAGGGCTGTACCGAAGCCGCCTGTGTTCAGTGAGCACCCCAGGCAAGTCCACATTGGCCTACGTTTGAGAACACTCCTCAGCCAAAGGGACCCCAAGACGACCCTCCCTCCTTTCTCCCATCACATTTACCCCGTCCTACTTTGTCAGGCCGCCATTTCCTCCTCACGAGCTACCACATTGACGTATGCATCCTGACTCTGACTCCAGGTCTGTCTTGGGCGAGAGTCCAAGTGCCGATAGAGCGAGGGTGCCTGGTGGAACCTCCCTGGGAAGGGATCTCATCCAATCACTGGCTGATGCTGGGGTGGTGGTGAGGGGTGGGGAGGCCTCTTAGCCTCATTTGAGACCAGTCTGAAGGGCCCTCTCAGGGCTAGAGTGCCACATAGGCGTGGCCGGGTTCAGAATAAGTCTCCCAGTTTCACCTCATCTGCCCAGCCTGTGGCTCTCATGCATCACAGGGGCTGTTTTCTGAGGTTCACCTGCCCCTCTCCCCCCAGTCATCCTTCTGGAAGAACTTGACCTTGACCTGAGACAAATCTGATCCTAGGACGTAGAGATAACTCTCAAACAGACAACCCCTGGAGGAAGTGATCAAGCGCCCCCTCCCCGCAAGGCAAACGGTGTCTGAGTGAGGTTTGGAAGAGACTAAAAGAGAAGAATAGCCCGGCTGGGGTGGCTCGGTGGTTGAGTGTTAACCTGTGGACCAGGAGGTCATGGTTCAACTCCCGGTCGGGACACAGGCCCGGTTTTCGGGGCTCGATCCCCAGGAGAAGTGCAGGAAGCAGCCGATCCATGATTCTCTCTCATCGTTGATGTTCCTAGCTCTCCCTCTCCCTTCCTCTCCGAAACCAATAAAAATATTAAAGAGAGAGAGAGAGAGAGAGAGAGAGAGAGAGAGAGAGAGAGAGATTAATAAATGATGATGCTCCCCAGAATTCAGGCCGAGGAGGAGACTCTCCAGCTAGAGAAGGGGACCCTTACCTGTTATCACCAGGTTCAGGGGGTCACTAGGCTCCGACCACAGCCCCCTGATTCGATAGAAGCACGTGTACTGCCCTGCCGTGTAGGAGGTCATGGGCCGGATGGAGAACTTGACTTTGTTCCTCAGCCGGGGGGGCTCTGGTCTCGCAAAGGTGGAGGGGTGTCCCTCAAAATGCAGCTGGTACTCCACGGCCCCGTGAGTCCCCTGGCACCAGACGGACACCGACGCCCCGTTTGGAACCATGAAACTGGGGTTGGCCCAGATGAGCGGCTTAGAGAGGGTCTCTGGAAGGGAGTCAGAGGCTGCAGGGACTCCAGAGAAAGCCCCTTGACCCCCCCAGTCCCCCCCCAATTCCTACCCAGTTGCTGGCCAGCCCCCCCCCCCATTGTTCTCAGGCTGAGACAGCGGTCGGCCCCACCCGAAACCCATTTCTGGGCCAAACGTCTGCCCTCTGAACTGCGGACGCTACACCCGGCCTGAACCCTCTCAAGGATTTTGAAGGGAGGACTCACGGTTCTGGGTGCCGACCCTCAGGCTCAGATACAGTCCTGGGAGAAGATAGGAACCATGAGCTGGGGTGCCCCCCACCTGGACCCTGGACCCCACATCCTGTCCCCGTAAGAACTCACCGAGGCAGAGCAGGGCAGGGAGTGTAGACTGCATAGCAGGGTCTACCGGGCGGGCGGGCAGGAGGGCGGACGGGGAGCAGCGGGGTGGAGGCAGAGCCCAGCAGGCCAGGCAGATAGATGCACAGGATGTGGTGAGCGAGGCCCAGCGCCTGCCGACATGGGGCTCTCAGATGGACTGGTTTGCAAGAAGGTGCTCAGCTCTCCCTCCCTCACCTCTGACCGGGCGGCGTAAGGAGAGGGACATGGCCCTCACGCCACGTCTGGTCACAGCCGGAGGCCTCACGCGGTCCTCCAATGGTCTGTCATGTCTGAAACTGGTTTCTGGGTCAACGTCTACGTTTTTTTTGTTATTTTTTCATTACTTTTTTAAAAAATTCTTTATTGATTAAGGTATCACATATTTGTCCTCAGCTCCTCATTCCAATCCCCCACCCTCCCCCATTCATGCCCCCACTCTCTTATTGTCCTTGACCACTGGTCAGGCTCCTGTGTGTGCACACAAGTCCTTTGGTTGATCTCTCCTTTTTATCCCCGCCCTCCCTCTGAGGTCCAGGAGTCTGACCCATGGCTCCTTGTCTCTGGGTCTGTTCTTGTTCATCCGTCTGTGTGGTTCACCATTTCCCCTTGATGAGTGAGATCTTGGACCTTCATGATCACCATTTGTCCACCATCCAGAACTGAAATATCATGGCTGACGTGTACACATAAGGAACTGTTTGACATTGAAATTGGGTCTCAAAAGAACTGTTGGCCCAGAAGGAAGCTCACCACAGACTGATTCATCTGCCTTTCAGCATGACGACTATTGCTTGTCTCATTTTTGATTCTTTTAAGTATATTTCCAATAGGACATGAACATCTATGTGGACCTTAAGCCCAGAGAAGGTGGCGTTCAAGCAAAAAAAAAATCTTGGAATCATTATTATTTTTTTTCAATGTTTTGGGTAAATTCTAATTTAAAACAGTACACCGGCCTTTGTATGCAGAGCAAATTTAAATTCATATTTTCCCCAATAATAAGAAATGTATATTATCTGGGTTATAATGATAAATTATATGAAAGAGTTTTTTTTTTCTTGGAGTGTTTTATGGTGCACAACTATGATAAAAGACTGAATATTTAGTGAACTTTGGTAGATTAGCTGACTATTTAAAAAAATATATATTATTGATTTTTCACAGAGAGGAAGAGAGAGGGATAGAGAGCTAGAAACATCGATCTGCTGTTTGTTCGATGTTCACTTCTAATTGAACTCCTAGGCGGAGTCTGACCTAAAATCACAAGCGCTGCTCTCCCTGGGGAAGGGGCTGCGTGTTGGACTGCTCCATCTAGTCTTCCCGCAGTGGCGTCCCCAATGTGGGACCCACCAAGAATAAGGCTGAGTGCTTCCAGCTAACTTCCTGTTTTTGCACGGTCCGGAGACCTTAGTATTGATGGGCGCACAGGAAGTAGTGGGTGAGAAGCCAAGGCCGTGCATCAGAGTTACCACGCTGACCGCATGTAGATAGCGAGTATACAGCTCATGCAGGTGAGAAAACTGGTGATGTGCTATGGGTTTTTTGTTTGCCGCTGTTGTTAATAGTTACCCGAGGATATTTTTTTCCATTGAGTTTTTGAGAGAGTGGGATGAGAGATAGCTATAGATAGATAGATAGATAGATAGAGATAGAGAGAGAGAGAAACATTGATGTGAGAGAGACACATCGATTGGTTGCTTCCCACATACGCCCTGACCAGGGGGATTAAAAGAAAGGGTGAATAAATATATTTCCAGTAGGACATGATCTCACTCATCTAGGGGAAATGGTGAACCACACAGACAGATGAACAAGAACAGACCCAGAGTCAAGGAGCCATGGGTCAGACAGTTGGACCTCAGAGGGAGGGTGGGGATACAAGGGAGAGATCAACCAAAAGTCTTGTGTGCACATAGGAACCTAACCAGTGGTTGAGTACAATAGGGAGGTGGGGGGCTGGTGGGGGATTGGAATGGGGGGGTTGAGGACAAATATGTGATACCTTAATCAATAAAGAAATTAAAAAAAGAAAGGAAGGATGAACTGTCAGAATGCCTACAAATTAACAAACAACAAGTGCTGGTGAGGAGGTGGAGAAAAAGGAACCCTCATGCACTACTGGTGGAATGCAGACTGGTGCGGCCACTGTGGAAAACTGTGTGGAGTTTCCTCAAACAATTAAAAAACGAAACTGCCATTTGACCCACTTCTAGGAATATATCTTAAGAACTCCCAAACACCAAATCAGAAAGTATATATGCAATCCTATATTCAGAGCAGCGTTATTTACAGTAACCAAGATGTGGCAACAGCCCAAGTGCCCATCAGTAGATGAGTAGATAAAAAAGTTGTGGAATGCCCTGGCCAGTTTGGCTCAGTGGATACAGCATCAACCTGAAGACTCAAGGGTCCTGGGTTCGATTCCAGTCAAGGGCATGTACCTTGGTTGTGGGCACATCCCCAGCAGGGGGTATGCAGGAGGCAGCTGATCGATGTTTCTTTCTCATCGATGTTTCTAAGTCTCTATCCCTCTCCCTTCCTCTCTGTAAAAAAATCAATAAAATATATATTTTAAAAAATCTATGGGACATGTACACCATGGGATAGTATGCAGCTGTGAAAAAGAAAGCTCTATTACCCTTTGAGACAGCATGGAGGGACCTGGAGAACATCATGCTAAGTGAAATAAGCCAGTCAGAGAAAGTCAAGTATCACATGATCTCACTTATATGTGGAATTCAATGGACAGAATAAACAGACAAATAAAATAGAACCAGAGGCATTAAAGCGCGCTACAGACTGACGAATCTCAGAGGGAAGAAGGGGAGGATGGGAAGAGATTAACCAAAGAACTTACTTGCATATAGCACACAGACAACAGCATGGTGAAGACTTAGGGTGGGGCGGGGACTAGGTGGAGGGGGCAATGGGGAAAGTACAGGGGACACGTGTAAATACTCTCAACAATAAAGACACAAGAAATATGCCGATTCTTACTCATGTTGTCAAGAATGTTTTTACTAGCCAGTGAGAAAGTCCAGGGCTAAGTAAGACTAGATAACAGAACAACGAATGCCCTAAAGTAGGCGGAGTCAATGATTTGACGTATGCACATAAGACAAGGGGGGAATGAGAGGGCAGGGCAGGGCAAGGCTAACTCCTGACTCCATTTTGTACTGTGGGGCAGGGCAGAACAGGGCAGAGCTATCCTCCATTTTGTGTAACGACCCTAGCCCTCACCCAACCAATCAGGGTCAGCCAAAGAAGTGACATCACCACCCTTATAAAACCCCTTGTCCTGTCGAAGTCCTGCCTCTCTTCCGCCATGCTGTCGGCGTGAGTGGGACAGAGCCCATGCTAGCATGGAAGAAGCTCTTTTGTTTATTGCATCGGACTCGGCTCCCTGGTGGTCCTTGGGGATCATGAAGTCTGGGCATAACACTCTGGTTTTTCTTCTGGTTTTCTCTTTCTTTCTAGTTGTAGAATTTCCAGTCAGTCAACTTTCCTGTAGTTCTGGATAATGTCCACTTTATATTATAGTTGTATTTTTTGAAATTGTTGAGTGAGGCTGCAGTTAGGCATTTACCTATGCCGCCATCTTGGTTTTTTCCCGACAGGGTCAACGGGTTCTGTACTCATTTAAAAGTTAGTTTGATTTTCTGAATTTCTGTATGCTATCCAAATACTCCATTGGTGATGGTTTGGATATCCCATTGATTGTTATCTAACTGGCCATTGAAGCACTCAAAACACACTCCCGGGACCCAAGACAGTTCAATTATCCTAAATTGCCTCAGTAGCTACAGATAGTGCATTCCTGTTGACTCAGTGGTCCTAGAATCTGGACAGCACAGTTATTCTAAATTATCCCAGTGGTCCCAGATAATGTGCTTCTGTCCATTCAGTGATTCATAGATACTTTAGATAACTAACTTGCTCAGTTTTAATTCTGTTAAATCATGAAACAGGTTCCTCATTCCAGACCCAGAGATATAATTGATACTTTTGTGATATTCTGCCAGTATAAGCCAGAGGTGGCAAGCTGTTTGAGGCTGCAAGATTTGGAGCGTTAGCCCCTTGTCAGCCGCCAGCCTTTAATAAATAACTCAATAATTCGAAAAAAAAGATACAAGAAATAAAAATAAAAGGGTGAAAAGAGAGAGCCGGGAGAATCGAGAATGCTTTGAGCTACGTTTTTTGTTTTTTAAATTAATTTCTTCATTGGGTAAGGTATCACATATTTGTCCTCAACCCCCCATTTCAATTCCCGGACCTGCATTGCCACCATTTGCCCACCATCCAGAACTGAAATATCATTGCTGACATGTACACATAAGGAACTGTTTGACATGGAAATTGGGTCTCAACCGGTGGCCCAGAAAGAAGCTCACTACAGACAGATTCATATGCCTCTCAGCATAACCATTATTGCTTGTCTCATTTTCGATTCTTACAAGTATATTTCCAGTAGGACATGATCTCACTCATCTAGGGGAAATGGTGAGCAACATAGACTGAGGAACAAGAACAGACCTTCCCCCCCCCCCTTTTTTTTGGTTGTTTGTTTTTTAAATTACGGGAAATGAGTTGTGCTGAGGCTGCAGGTGAGAACTTTCTCACCCACGTTCCGGAAGGCGGGGTGCAAGCACATCAGGCTCCTATAAGAAAGCACCGGAGGATGGGCTTGAAAGTGGATCCCAGCTCCTCAGCGTCCCTTCCTCCCGTGTGCGCTGCCGGACCCCTCAAGCTCGGACGTTATCCACCTGCAGGCCCGGGCGTCATCCTGGTGGCTGCCAGGGCTCAGTCCACGGGGCTAGCCTGCCTGGCTTTTCTGTTCACCCAGTTTCAGTATAGGTACTGCTCCCCAGTGTCCTCTGTGTGAGACCGGTGTGGCCAGGAGCATCAGCACGGCCGTGCCCATTCCGATCAGGTTCTGCACCATGTAGACTTTTTTAAAATATTAATTTCTTTATTGATTAAGGTATCCCATATTTGTCCCCAACCCCCCCATTCCAATCCCCCACCCCTCCCCACTCATGCCCCCACCCCCTCTATTGTCCTTGACCACTGGCTAGGCTCATATGTGTGTACATAAGACCTTTGGTTGATCTCTCCCTTTCATCCTCCCCCCACTCCCCTGAGGTTCAACAGTCTGACCCACAGATCCTTGTCTCTGGGTCTGTTCTTGTTCATCCGTCTATGTTGCTCACCATTTCCCCTAGATGAGTGAGATCATGTCCTACTGGAAATATACTTATAAGAGTCGAAAATGAGACAAGCAATAATCGTTGTGCTGAAAGGCAGATGAATCAGTCTGTAGTGAGTTTCTTTCTGGGCCACCAGTTCTTTTGAGACCCAATTTCCATGTCAAACAGTTCCTTATGTGTCCATGTCAGCCATGATATTTCAGTTCTGGATGGTGGGCACATGGTGGTCATGCAGGCCCAACCCTCTCTGGTTTGGTCCTGGGCAACCTGCAGTGACGCACAGCTGCTGACAGCTATTATGGCAAGGCATCATCAATGACTTCCATCTCTGGAATGCTTCTCTTCTGTCTTCATGGTTGGAGTAGTCCTGTCAATTCCTCTCTGAGACCGCATTTTATTCAGTCATTCATGCCAGTGGGTATTTGAGCTGTTGCCACCCTTTGGCTATTGTGACTATCACAGCTGTGAATACGGGGCCACTCTGTGCCTATTACTGCTGTGAATATGGGCCCCACTTTCAATTCCTTTGGTCACAAATGTAGGAGTGCCGTTGTTGGATCCTATGTTTAGCTTTCTAGGCAGTGAAGAGCTTTTTCGGGAACCAAACCACTTCCTTTATATATATATATTACTGAGGTGAAATCCATAACAAAACATTTTAAGCGTGTGGGGTCCGGTGGCCTTGAGGACATTTGCAATATGGGGCAACCATCACCTCCATCTCTTTCCATTTTGCTCCCCAACAAGGAGACCCAGGAACGTTAAGCAGTCACTCCCCACTCTACCCTCTCCTTGGCTCCTAGCAACTCCTTGTCTGCCATGAAGTTTGCTTGGGGTTTGGTTGCCATGGTGATTCTTATCCACATGCAATTCTGCTTTACTCTATTTTATATTTTTTGTTCATCTTCATCTGAGGATATTTTTCCATTGATTTTTTTTTGAGAGAGAGAGTGGAAGAGAGAGGGAAAGACAGGGAGAAACACTGATGTGAGAGAAACACATCATCGATTGGTTGCCTCCTGCTCGAGCCCTGACCATGGCCTGGGGCCAGGGAGGCACCTGCATCTGTGGCCCTTCACCGGAATCAAACCCCAGACCTCTTGGTCTAGAGGCTGATGCTCTATCCATTGAACCAATTCCTGATAAGCACAGATGCCAAAATCCTCACTAAAATATTAGCAAATCGGGTCCAGCAATGCATTAAAAAGATCATACACCACGGTCAAGTGGGATTTACTCCAAGGATGCAAGGTTGGTACAATATTCACAGATCAATGAATGTGATGCTTCATATAAACAAAATGAAGGATAGAAAAAGCACATGAACATATCAATAGGTGCAACAACCACAAAAGCATTCAACAAAGTCCAGCACCCATTTTTGATTAAAAACTCTCAGCAAAGTGGGAATAGAGGGGACATACCTCACCACAATACAGGCCCATATATGACAAACCTACAACCAACATCATACTCAATAGGCAAAACCTAAAACCACTTCCTCTAAGAACAGGGACAGGACAGGGATGTCTGCTTTTGTCACTCTTATTCAACATTGTGGTGGAAGTCCTCGCCACGGTGATCGGTCAAGAAGAAGAAGAAGAAAAAAGGCACCCAAACTGGAAAGGAGGAAGTAAAACTCTCATTATTCACAGATGACCCGATATTGCACACAGAAGACCTTAAAGACTCCCACCGAAAAGGTACTGGACTTAATGAATGAATTCAGCAAAGTATCTGGATACAAAATTATCTAGAAATCAATGGCATTTTAAAAATATATTTTTACTAACTTTTTACAGAGAGGAAGGAAGAAGGATAGAGAGTTAGAAACATTGATGAGAGGAAGACATCGATCAGCTGCCTCCTGCACCCCCCCCCCCCCCCACTGGGGATGTGTCCAAAACCAAGGTACATGCCCTTGACTGGAATCAAATCTGGGACCTTTCAGTCCACAGGCCGACGCTCTGTTCACTGAGCCAAACAGGTTTTGGCCCAATGGCATTTTTATACACCAATAAAGAGCCCCCCTCTCTTTCTGAAGAAACTGAGTTTTGACCCATAAACAAGAGATGATTTCAATAAAACAACAACAACAACAATAACAACAACAAAACAGATATTGTAGGTTTTCTTCTCTTCTCAAAATGCAGAATCAAACTGCTTTTTGGACTGGATGACAGAAGATGAAGATATTAGGCAAAACACATACATGAACACAGAGAACAGTGTGGTGAAGGACAAGGGAGGGACAGACAGGGGTTGGGTAGAGGTGGCAAAGGGGCAGAAAATGGGGGCCATCTGTGATAGTGTCAAATATAAAAATTATTTTAAAAAAAATCAACATGTGATTGTAGAGTTTAGAAAACTAAACATGGCAGTCTAGCCAGGAGGCCTGTTCAGAGATGTGGCTCAAGCCAGACCCTTAGCACCTGCTATTTTTGGGGTGATAAGAGTTGGTATCCTGTGTGACAGGCACCTTGTGCTCTGTGAGGACCCTGCCCACCACATCCTGTGAACTTGTCTGATGAATGTCAGTTTAACACTTGAAAAATAAGTCATCGGAGACTCTGCTGTAAAAACGTCCACTGGGCCCTGGCTGGTGTTGCTCAGTGGATATAGTGTCAGCCTGTGGAATTGAAGGGTCCAAGGTTCGATTCTGGTCAAGGGCACATGCCCGAGTTGTGGGCTTGATCCCCAGTAGAGGACATCCAAGAGGCAGCCAATCAATGCTTTTCTTTCATCATTGATGTTTTATCTCTCTCTCCCTCTCCCTTCTCTGAAATCAATAAAAATATATTAAAACAATAACTTACACTGGAAGTTCATGTCTTTTCCTGATGAACAGCACCAACCTGATCCTGCAAAGAAAATTCAAGGTTGTCATCACGAATTCACTAGTCAGGACAGCTCGCCTCCTTTCTATCTTTCTTCCTTTATTTCTTCAAAAAATACATTTTATTGATTTTTTTTTACAGAGCGGAAGAGAGAGGGATAGTTAGAAACATAGATGAGAGAGCAGCATTGATCAGCTGCTTCCTGCTCACCTTCTACTGGGGATGTGCCCACAACCAAGGTACATGCCCTTGACCAGGATCGAACCTGGGACCCTTCAGTCCGAAGGCCTACGCTCTATTCACCGAGCCTAACCGGTGAGCGCTCACCTCCTTTCAAGAGGTTGTGCTGACCCAGACCTGGTCCAGCCTTGACCGGGAGTGTGGGTGTGTATCTAGGAGGTTTATCTTAAGACCATGGACCACCAACCATCTCCCCGAATTCTGTCCTTTTTGTATGTTAATCCTGAGAGGTGGTGTGAATTCAGCACTGCGTCATGGACAGCTCCATGCTCCATCCATTGGGCGACTTAGAAATGTCTCTGCTGCCCCTTCAATTTCTTACAGAAGGGGCATAGAAATATGCGACTTTCATATGTTTTATGTAGAGTCTCTTCTTGGTCCAAAATTTCAAAATGGTTTACGTACACTACCAGTATGTTCCAATCTAATATATATCTTTTATCCTATTGAACATGAAGAAGATGAGCAACAAAACAAAAAACAGCTTGTTATAAAAGAAATAGCCCTAGTCGGTTTGGCTCAGGGATGGTGTGTCAGCCTGCAGACTAAAGGATCCCAGTTTCGATTCTGGTCAAGGGCATGTACCTTGGTTCGGGCACATCCCCAGTGGGGGGTGTGCAGGAAGTAGCTGATTGATGTTTCTCTTTCTCATCGATGTTTCTAACTCTCTCTCTCTCTCTCTCTCCCTTCCTCTGTAAAAAAAAATCAATAAAATATATTTCCCTAGTCGGTTTGACTCAAGGAATGGAGTGTCGGCCTGCAGACTGAAGGGTCTTGGGTTCAAATCTGTTCCAGGGAGCATGCCTGGGTTGTGAGCTCGGTCCCTGGTTGGAGGCCTGCAGGAGGCATATGATTCATGGTTTGCTCTCATCATTGATGTTTCTATCTCTCTTTCCTCTCACTTCTTTTCTGAAATCAATAAAAATATTTAAAAAAGAAATAAAATATGAAATTATTTTAAAAAATCAATATGTGATTGTAGAGTTTAGAAAACTAAATATGACAGATTAGACATGAAGTAGGCATGAAAGTTCACCGTGTCCCACAGACTCACTGACTGGCACAGCACCACCTGAAGGAAAGACGATGATCCCTGCCCCCTCCCACTGCACGCAAGGGTCTGTCATGATTCAGGTGACTCCACATGAGGAGTCTTCCTTCTGCTACTTTGGACAAGGCCTCTGCTTTTCAGTTTCTCAAACCGCCACCATCTCCACCTAAATCTGAAAGGTTGGTTTCCATTGCCCCATATCTCAGAGAGGGTGAATTCTTACCACATTTGTAGGAGTGGTGTTTGGAACGTGGGTCTACAAATGGGGGAAGTGAGACCAAGAGAGGAAGCAGGCTGCTCAAGAGTCCCCCTACCATTCAGGCTGTGGTACAGCCACAATAGTTATTTAAAGTGTGTCTCTCTCTGTGTGCCTTGGGACAGGACTCTCATGAATGTCAATTATTTTTCTTAAACATGGGAGTTCTCCACATTTTGAAGAGGAGGGTGACATCCGGACTCAAAGGTGCTCTGAAGGGGCAGAAATGACTCAAATGATTAGACCCCAAGACATGGAGAAATCCAGCTACTCAAAGAGACAGAAAGTCAGGTGGAACCTGAGTGAGATGTAGGACCTGCGTCTCAGGGCCAGGAGGAGGTGCTGAGCTTCCTGTGGGAGCAGATGCACCTTGAACAGCCCAAGGCTCCTCTCTCCCCACCCCTGGGCTCACTGTCCTTGAGGGCCCCTGGGTGTCCCCAGTCACCAAAGCAGGGAGGGAGGTCACCTTCACACCCCCCAATGCAGCCGTCACATCCACCACCTTCCTGAGCTCTGAGCTCCACACCCTCACTCCCCTCTCCAGTTCACACTCCACATAGGCATCTGACCTCATTTCAGAATATGTCCATTTTCTGCTCAAAACCCTTCCATGGTCCTCACTATCTTCAGGGTGAATCCAGACTCTTCATTCTGAACGGAAGGCTGTTCATGATCATCCAGATGGGACCCTCCAACCTCAGCTCTCACTTCTGCTTCCTTCAACCAGACAGGTGCAGTTACCCCATGAAAACACACACACACACACACACACACACACACACACACACACACACACACACACAGAGTACACGGGCACTCACACTGTCTACTATTGAACATGTTTGTGCTCCTTCCCATCTGCTTTCTTAGAGTTCTATAGGACTAGCAAGCTCCTTCTCAAGCCCACAGCGTCAAGCACAGAGCTAGGAGCATTGTTCCTTCTTCTCATTTCTCTTCCCTGCACATGTGTTGTGACTGCTCATGGCTATGCAAGGATTGTTTGGTTAAATCCATGTGAGACATTCATGGAACATGGCTGGAAACACAAGGTTGGAGCTCAGCTATAGCTGATGTTATCTTTTACTGACACGCAATTCATTTCTCTGGTTCATTTGTAATACATGGCCCATACAATCTTCATAATTCAAGCTGAGCATCCCAGGTCCACTCCTATGCATTCTCTTTATCTTATAGATAGAATCCCACATCCTTGCACGTGCGGGGTGGGCGTGGGGGGATAGAGCACGCCTATGACCAGCCACCACCTCACCCTCTCTTACTGTTGTCCAGAGCTCTCTATGTCTCTAGGGTTCTCTAGAATGTTCCTTTCTTCAAGAACATTCTTACTCCTACTTCTTCCGACTCCACCTCTTCAAACAGCAATCACCTCAACCACAGTCTAGTCATGGTGCCCAAATTGTCCCACATTTCCTCTCATTTCTCCTTTGTAAGTAAAGTCATTGCAATATTAGCCTTCGAATGCCCATACTCTGCCAAGAAGAATTCTCAAAATACAGGTGATGGGTCTCCTGGATCGATCACAGATGTATTTCTGGCTCAGGCACAAATACTCGGCAGGTGGTAGGTGATCAATAAATATTTGTTTATGGATGGGTCAAAGACCAAAAGTCAGTTCTGTGCATGGGAGGAAATTAGTAACTTCTATTCGGAGGATCAAGTCAGGACAAGGACCTGGGTCCTGGAGCAGGATTTCAGACCCAGCAGAGAGTCCTGGGAGTCAGAAGAGACTCCAGACATGGGCTGTGTCTCCAGAGGCCCTGGAGTCCTCTTGAGCCCTCATCATGGAAGAAACCAGAGCAAGGCCAGAGAAGGGGCCGTCCCCTAGCTCTGGGTCCCCAGCTGCAAAAACCCGGAAGGGCGGCAGCAGTTCCTGATTCGCCACATCCTGTGCGTCTCTGTCCTTCAGGCCCAAGCCTCCTCCATCAGCAGAGCGGGAGCCCTCAGAGCAGACGCCATGATGTCCATCCTTTCTGTTCTTCTGTGCCTCGGTCAGTTGTGGATACAGGGATGGGGAGCGGGAGGGGCAGCTGCACCACCTTGTTCATGGGGGACCTCAGGCTCAGGCAGCTCCAGTGCACCAGACCGTGATGGGAAGGGATTCAGCTCAGAGGTTCGGGTGCAAATCTCTCACAAGGTTTCTCTTCCAGGGCTGAGTCTGGGACCGAGGACCCATGTGAAAGCAGGTGAGTCCTCCCCAGGCTCTATGTCCCTCCTCTTCCTTCATCCCTGGGGCTGAGAGGGAGCACAGAGGTCCTGGGGTGAGGTGATAAAATAGGGTTTTGGGCTGAGCTGGGGGATGAGGGTGGGAAGGTCTTTGTAATGAAGCCTCTGATTTCCTTCCAGGGACCCTCCCCAAACCCACCCTCTGGGCTGAGCCAGGACCTATGATCCCTTATGGGATCCCCGTGACCCTCTGGTGTCGGGGGAGCCTGAAGGCTCAGGAGTACCGTCTGTATGCAGATGGCAGTCCTTGGTACATGGACACGCAGAAATCACTGGAGCCTGGCGACCGGGCTAAGTTTCTCATTACAAGAAATTATGCAGAGAGATATACCTGTAACTACCTCAGCCCCATGGGCTGGTCAGAGCACAGTGACCCGGTGCAGCTGATGGTGACAGGTGAGAGGACACTCGGGGGTCCCAGGAAGGTGGCCTGCTCTCAGGTGTCTCCCTCTCACAGCCCAGCCCTGGGGGCCATAAGGGAGGTGTGAGCCCGTTTAACACATTGACTGCCCCCTCCTCTCCTAGGAATCTACAGCAAACCCAGCCTCTCAGCCCTGCCCAGCCCTGTCGTGACCTCAGGAGGGAACGTGACCCTCCAGTGTGGCTCAGGGCAGGGGTTTAGCAGGTTCCTTCTGACTAAGGAAGGAGATCACAGGCTCTCCTGGACCCTGGACTCACAGCCACAGCCCAGTGGGCAGTCCCAGGCCCTGTTCCCTGTGGGCCCCGTGACCCCCCGCCACAGGTGGACGTTCAGATGTTATGGCAATTTTGGGAAGACTTCCCAGGAGTGGTCTGATCCTAGTGATCCCCTCGATCTACTGGTTTCAGGTGAGGAGCTCCTGATCCCAGCCCCTCTGAGCACAGACAGCTGAGGGTCCCGCCCCCAGGGGACATCTGAGTTGGGGTGAGAGTGAGGGGTCTGAGTGTTGGTCACCCAGCAGAGATTTGTCCTCAGAGATGCTCTCACTTTTGCTGACTCCCCCCATTTACTGGGTTGGGAAGATGTTAAATGGGCAGCAGAGTCACAGAGCAGATGGAGGAGAAGAGACCTAGTGATTTGGAGATTCCAGAGTGAGTCCCAGCCTCACCCCTTTCTATCCTCATTTCCAGGACCCTCTGGAGGCCCCAGCCCCCCACCCACGGGGCCCACCTCCACAGCTGGTGAGTCCAGGGGAGCTCTGTGCATAGGGAGAGAGACACCCCCCTCCCCCCGCTCTCCACCTCGTGCAGCAAGTCCTGAGAGTCTGTCAGGGGATTGCGTGACTCAGATCCTCAAGGACGTGCATGTGTCCTGGTGGGGGCTGGGAGTCCCAGGGTCTGAGGCAGGAGATGGGTCATGGCAGAAGGAGATGTGGGGGCGCAGGCTGGGGAGGAGGAGCTGGGCTCATGTGGGGAGATGACAGTCCCTCCACTCCTGTCCGGTCCTGAACCCAGGAGGCTCTGAGGATCGGTGTCTCCCACCCACAGGGTCAGGCACACAGATGGGTAAGTGAGGGGCTCTGTGGGGAGGTGGTTGGGGCCTCCACGGGGACAGCGGCTGAGCCATGTGGGGGCTCAGGCCGCTCTGAAGTCTCTTACTTGGACCTGCCCTTCCCCTGTCAGGGCCTCAGTGTCTCCAGGTATAAAAGGAAAGAATCCTTGTCCAGAGATTAGATTTCCTGGTGGTTCTCTCCTGACCTCCTGGGAGAGGGGCCTCACAGGGAATCCCCCAGGATGTGATGTTATGGGGTTCATCTTCTCTGTCTCAGTGACGGTGACACTTTACAGGGAAGGACAGGAAGGACAAGGGTCTGGGCCCCCAGTCCTCCCCCTCAGCTCAGGCTCAGCTCAGAGGAGGGAACAGGGGGGATCAGCCCTGGGTCAGCTCCTGGCTCTGCTGCCCCTGCTGTGGGGCTGGGCGGCCCCTTCTCTCCTCTGAGTGTGGGGTTCCTGTCTGCTCAACCCTGGTCCCATTCTGCTCACAGGCTGCTGGGAGATGAGGTGCCATAAGGGCCTCACAGAGCTCAGGGAGGCAGAGCCCCCAGCCCAGCCTGATTTTCCCAAGGGGGTGTCAAGACCCTGCAGCGGGGAGATGGACCCAGGAGAGACTCAGAGTCCACCCCATACTCAGCCCTCCTGACCCTGCTGTGCTGGGGGCGGGTAAGGAGGAAGGACCCACACCCCCAGATGAGAGGTGGACAGGCCCTTGCAGAGAAGGAGCCCAGAGCACAAAGCTGGAGTCCCATTGGGGGCAGAGTGAGGACATCACAGGGAACCCACAGTCCTAGGTTCCAGTCCCATCCCTGTCCCGTCCAGGCTGGGTGACCTGGGGCACGTGTGTAACTTCTCTGAGCCTCAGTGAAGTGGGTGGTGGGGTCAGCAATCCCTGGTGCATGACTGTGAGGTGAGAGGGGATGAGTGACCGACCCCAGCATGTGCCTCGCACACAGTAGGTGCTCATTCAATGGCTTCACTGGCTCATTCATGACATCACTCATGTCCAAGGTCCCAAATGGAACATGAACGTCCTGATCGGGGTCTCGGTGGCCCTGGTCCTGCTGCTCTTTCTCCTTCTCTTCTACCTTCGACACCGGCGTCAGAGCAAAGGCAGGACCTCAGGTGAGTAGAGAACCGGATGACCTGGGTCACACAATGGGGTGCTCAGGGCACCTGCCACAGGAAACCAAATGGATGGAGAAGGTCAGCTGGGAAAGGGATTTCTCCAGAATCTGAAAAAAGAAAACCTAGAAAGAGTGTGAGCACAGATGTTCAGTCTCATGAAATATGCACACAAGTGAGTGTTAAGGTTTCCTTCTTTCCCATGGCATCCCTGGAGGAGGGGCCCCTAACCTCCCAGGGCTGAGATAGACCCTCTGGACCAGCCCAGAGAGGGGCTCATGTCCAACCTCCTTCAGGGACCACACTCCCAGAGGCCAAAGACAGAGGCCTGTATATCATGTAATTACTGCCCCAAAGACCCGAGAACACCATCCATGGTCCATCTCTGCCCCTAACATTCCTGTCTCTCCCAGCTGCAGACACCAAGGAGGAGCCCCTCTGTGAGAGGAAGAGACAACTGCCCAGGGGGAGGGGAACAGGGATTTCAGGAGGCAATGGGGAGGGTGAGGCTGAGAGGCTGGGGGTCAGGGGTGAGAAGAACTGAGACCCACACTGTGTGACCTGGTGCCTCACCTCACCCTGGGTTCGTGGCCCATCTGGGAGCAGGTGGGGTCTGTCGCTCTGAGATCTAGGGGACCTGCCAGGAGACACCCCCTTGTTCTTCCCCAGCAGATGCTGCCAGGAAGGACCCACAGCCCTGGGTGAGTGTGGAGCTGGACCCTCGGGTGAGACTCCTGCTCCTGTCCAGGCCACCAAGGACCTTCCTATTAATGAGTTTAATCCAATGGACCCTTCCCTGTCCCACCTCACCTGGTTCTTAGCAGCATCCACACTGACCTCCCTTCTGGGTCTCCAGGTCATCCTGATGTGACGTACTCCTCCTGGGTTCCTTGTGATCCCCATAGTCCCTCCTATGGGACCCCCTTTGCTGGATCCTTGTCCTCTGTCTGACCTTGTGCAGCGCCAGGTCTCAGGAGGAGGCAGGAGTGAGTGACTCACCACAGGTCCCAGGACCCCTTCATTCATTCACCCAGCAGATGTGACAGCTCACTGTCTACCAGCTCTATTTAGGGGCCACAGTGCTGCCCTGAGCCACGCTGTGTCCACACGCCTCCAGCTCACCCGTGGGCGAGGGAGACATTATGCAAACAAGCAGACAGTGTCCCTGAGAGCAAAAAGCTGTGAAGGAACATAAAGCAAGAGGAGGGGACAGAGTGCATGGTGGGGGGACAGGGAGAGAGTGGGAGCAGAGGTCCTGAGGCAGGGCCTGCTTCTTCAGGAGAAGGGGAGGCCATGAGGCTGGAGCCAGTGAGTGAGAGAGAGAGCGCGTTAGGGTGAGAGTCAGAACCACAGAAGCATCCAGAGGCCCCGAGGCTCTGGAAGGCCCTGCAGGTTCCACCAGGAGAGGGACCGGGTCTATGTAAAGTGTAAGCCATCTCCCTGGCAACCTGAGGATGATTGACAGGAGGCACTGTCTCCAGCAGACCGGGCAGGATGAAGGCGCCCAGGGAGCGATGTACGCCCAGGTGAACCGCTCAAGACCAAGACTGAGGCCTGGAATGGCTGCCTCTCCTTCCTCCCCTTCTAGGGGGTTGCTGGACCAGAAGGGCAGACAGGCAGAAGAGGACACTCAGGTGGGTCCCATCCTCCCAGGCCCTGAGGCCCTGAGGCTTGTCAACCTCCAACCAAGAGTCATCCATCTCTCTCTCTCCCCCTGCTCCAGGCTGCTCCACCCCATGGTCCCCAGGATGTGACCTACGCCCAGCTGAACCTCTTGGCCCTTAGACGGCAGACAAGTGCACCCCCATCCTCCTCGTCAGAGGACCCCCCAGAAGAGCCCAGCTTGTACGCTGCTCTAGCCTTCCACTAGCCCTGGAAGGACCCAGACCCCACAGTCCAGGGAGGGGGCCTGATGGGACCCCAGAAGCCATGGGTACTTCCTCCAGGGACACTCAGCTGGTGACCACAGCCAGCCTGGAGGCCAGATGTGGACCCCCAACAGCTTCTGGGACCCTCTGAGTGTCACCTGGTTCTATAGTCAAAGATAACCAAGCCCTAGTCAGTTTGGCTGAATGGCCAGAGCATCTGCCTGCAGACTTAAAGCTCCCCGCTTTGATTCCGGTCAAGGGCACTTGCCTGGGTTGTGGGCTCAATCCCCAGTGCGGGCTTGCAGGAGGCAGCCGATCAATGATTCTCTTTCATCATTTATGTTACTATAGCTCTCTCCCTCTCTGAAATCAATAAAAAAAATAAAAATGAAAATGAAAAAAAAGATAACCACTATCCCTCCATTCTGGAAATAAAGCAACAGAGTTTTCGATAATCAAACATAAGTGCAAGTTTTAGATTAAATGACCATGTAAATACTTCACAACAGGCCTTCCAAAATGATGAAATTAAAAACCATGAATTAATATATTAGAAAATTGAAATAAAACTTTAAAAATCAATGTCCTAAGCTATTATATTAAGAATTGAAGGTCATGTGTGCCCTGGGGGGAGACATGTGCCCCGGGAGAGCCGTGTGTCCCAGGGGAAGCAGTGGGATCCGGGGGGGGAGGTGCGGTGTGAACCAGAGGAGGAGTGGACTCTATTTGTGTGGTCCTGAGATAGTCACCATAAAACAAGCAGACTGCCAAATGAGGAGTGGATTCTATTCATGTGGTCCTGAGATAGTCACCATAAAACAAGCAGATTGTCAAATGACAGCGGGGAGAGGAAGGAGACCTGGGGGGAGATAAGAGAACAACCGAAGGACTGGTATGCATGCATATAAGTACAACCAACGAACACAGAACTCTGGGGAGGGAAGGCATGAATTGGATGTGTGTGTGGGGTGGGGGGGGCAATGGTAAGCTATGTACACAAATAATACCTTAATAAATTTAAAAAAAAGAATTGAAGGCCTGGGTGGAGGGGGGATGTGAAGGACAGATAGGGGATACTGCCATCAATGACACGTACACTGAAACAAAGAATTTAGAAACAAGGATTGCAATGAATCTTTAGCTCCGTAGACTACTGGGTAAGAGAGAGGTGGCATGCATGCACAATGGAATAGAAATCAGTAAAAAATAAAAATAAAATAAATAAATGAAAAAAAGAATGAAATGCTGATATTTTAGCAGCCGATGGCCACACCATTAGTCTTGAACTGATTTGTTTGGTGGGCGCAACAGGAAACATTTCGCTTTCGGGGAACAAGAAAAATAAGTTTCTTTGCATTACACTTATTCATTTGTGCAGTTTTTCAGTGTCTGATAAGTTCATGTTCAAGAAAAACATATTAATTTTTATTAAAATGTTCTATTATTTTATGTTAGTGATGACTCATTTATTTCAACCGTTTGTATTCAACATGCCTCTATCGAGATAAGCCCATATTTCTATGAAAATGGAAGCTTTTGTGTGTGTGTGTGTGTGTGTGTGTGTGTGTGTGTGTGTGTGTGTGTTTTGTGGCCCACATACACCTAAGCCTTGTTTATTTGGCCTGTGTTAGCTTTTGAGTTTGACATGCTTGCTCTATATGGATTAAATACGATGACTGTGTCATCCAAAATTAATTGTCCCAGTCCCTGCAGGAGTGGCTCAGTTGGTTGAGCTACATCCTGTGCACTGCAAGGTTGTTGGTTTGATGCCAGGTGGGGGCTTGTATAAAAGGCAACAGATGGATGTTTCTCCTCCTCCTCCTCCTCCTCCTTCTCCTCCTTCTCTTCTTCCTCCTCCTTCTTGTTCTTGTTCTTGATCTTCTTGTTCTTGTTCTTGTTATTTTTGTCCTCCTCCTCCTTTTCCTCCTCCTCTTCCTCTTCCTCCTCCTCCTCCTATTCCTCCTTCTCCTTCTCCTCCTCCTCCTCCTCCTCTTCTTCTTCTTTCTCTTCTCTCCTTCTCTCTCTCCCCCTCAAAAATTGCCCATATCCAAAGTCCTGTGCAGGAAGCTTCCTTGGCCATTTCTTCCAAACGCTAATGAAATGCAGGCACCATGCCCACTCCTCCCCCGCTCCCCCAAGATTAAACACATTTTTCCCAGGGAAAGAATAAGAAGAAACTCATCTGAACACCTTCCAACAGGCCAGGAGAATGTCAACCAGAGGTCGTCACCTGCAATTCAAGGCCAACAGGATCCCCAACCTGGGGTGTGGCAATGCGGGGACTTCACACCAGGACCCCAGTGTCACTCTGGGGAATGGCTCCCCTGTCTCCACACAGATTTGGGGAAGCCGGCCCTGTAGTCCCTTCCCTGGAACCTCACCCCCACTCCCATGCCACTCCCAATGGCTTCTGTTCATTTTTGTGTTACCCGGCTTTCTTGTCACTGTCGATTCTCTTGTTTGTTTGGACTGGGACCAGGTGTCTGAGGACCAATAGCTCAGCATTTCTACGGGTTTGGAGGAGAAGTGACATGTGAAGGGTGCCTTCAGTCAGCCCTTTCCTGTGAGGTCCGAGGGCCAGGGTCCCCGCAGGGTCTCCCACCTGCACGTGGGTGCCTTGTCTCGTGACACCTGCCGGAGGGCACCCCTGCGTGTCTCGGGGACCCTGCTCCTCCACAGCAGGGCTGACACAGGGAGGGAAAGGCCTGCTCCAGGCAGACAGTCCGCACACCTCACAGCTCTCACTGCATTTAGTCTGAATTGCCTCTCACCAGTGTTTGCAGAGAAAACCAGGTGTGAGGAGGAGAGTCCTGCCCCGGGGACAAGGGGCCACGGAGGAAGCAGAAGCAACTCACACGTTCTGAAAGAGGCAGAACACGAGAAAGGGGGAGCTATTAATAGAACAAGGAAGTTGCTAAAGGGAAGTGTTGGGCAGAGAGAGACCAGGGCGAGAAGGAGACGTCTTGTTTTCCTTTTTAAAAATGTATTTCTGGTAGGCCGGAGGAGATGGCAGACGAATAGGCAGATCTTTATGCACCTCCTCCCGGGGCCAGACTGGAAATACGGCTGACTTGGGGAACGTTTACCTGCAATTGCCTACTGAGATCCAGCCAAGGAGGAGATAGACGCATCAAGGAAGGACAGCAAACACCCGGAGACCAGCAGGAAAGGTGAGGCCACGCGAGGGGCTGCCCCAGCTCTCACGGGGGGCAGGCCGAGGGTGAGGAGGGGTCTCGGATGGGTGATTTTACTGAGAAGACCGGGGCCCGGAACCCAGGCTGAACTGCACAGCCCGGAGCACCAGAACCGAGACCGTGTAACATCCAGCTTGGAACATCTGGCAGGGCTGCTGGCCAACCGGGTCAGACATAATGCTGCAGGGTTGTTGTTGTTGTTGTTGTTGTTGTGTGTGTGTGTGTGTGTGTGTGTGTGTGTGTGCTTTTTCTGTGTGTAACTACAGTTCATTTATTTGTATCGCTGACTAGTGTTCCATTGTATGGATATGCTGGTTTGTTTATCCAGTTCATTTGTTGATAATACTTGGTTTATTTACATTAAATTTTTTTTCTTTATTAAAAGAGCAAACAGCCGAAACCGGTTTGGCTCAGTGGATAGAGCGTCAGCCTGCGGACTGAGGGGTCCCAGGTTCGATTCCGCTCAAGGGCATGTACCTGGGTTGCGGGTACATCCCCATTGGGGGGTGTGCAGGAGGCAGCTGATCGATGTTTCTCTCTCATCGATGTTTCTAACTTTCTATCCCTCTCCCTTCCTCTCTGTAAAAAATCAATAAAATATATTAAAAAAAAGAGCAAACAAACAAAAAATCCCCACGCACACCAGAGCACAGAATTTTCTTTTTTTTAAGAAAAATATTTTATTGATTTTTCATAGGGAGGAAGGGAGAGGGATAGAGAGCTAGAAACATCGATGAGAGAGAAACATCCACCAGCTGCCTCCTGCACATCCCCTCCTGTACATGCCCTTGACCGGAATCAAACCTGGGACCCTTCAGTCCTCAGGCCGATGCTCTATCCACTGAGCCAAACAGGTTTTGGTCAGAGCACAGAATTTTCATCTGCAGCTCCTCACACGAGGCTTCCGTGGAGGGAGAGTGGCATGGAGTGAAGGTGCCTGAGGAGAGGCCGGGGTAGGAAGCATTGGGGGGAGACATGGGGAAGAGGTGGCTGGGAGACCTGCAGTTGGCTCCCCTCTTCCTCCTGGTCTCCCCCTCCCCCTCCCAGAAAAGAAACAGCCTTTTCCCAGAGAGGCTCAAGCCCATTCCAGATGCCATAGCTCAGGGAAAGGGGAAAACCTAGTTCTTGGTGGCAACACAGCTGCTCCTGCCCCCCAGGCACCCTGCCCACCACATCCTGCATCTGTATTTTTTCTTTGTTGATTAAGGTGTTACATATGTGTCCTTATCCCCTCATTTCCTACCCACTCCACCGTGGCTTCGTCTGGAAGGTGTCCGGAAGGTCATTTGGCTGAAGCTCATTGGTCTAATTAGCATATTTACGCTTTTATTATTATGGGAGGAGAAAAGAGTGAAGCTTGTTGGATCTGCTCTGAGGATGTCTGAAGCCACCCATGTGGGCTGCAGGTTCATGCCCTCACCCCCCCTCCTGTCTGTCTTGGTTAGGCTTATATGCATGCACACAAGTCCTTTGGTTGATCGCTCCTTCTTACCCCCTCCCTCCCCTGCCTTCCCTCTGAGGTTTGAGCATCTGATCGATGCTTCTCTGTCTCTGGATCTGTTTTTGTTCCTCAGTTTGTGTTGTTCATTATAACCCACAAATGAGTGAGGTCACGTGATAGGCACACCCTACATCTTGATCTCTCTAATGAGGAGACAGCCGCAGAGGCCAAGCCAATGGGTTTGAACAGTCTCAGGAAGCGTCAGTCACTGGCATGGGAGTGGGACTGAGAGCTCCACGAACCCAGGACCCTGACTGGTGCTTCCCCCCCTCATGGGAGAGCTGAGAGAAACTCCAGGTTTCCAACAATGGGCTGCATAAGTGGGTCTCCGCCCAGCTGAGGGCAGGAAGATAGTCTGGGGCAAGCTGAGAGGAGTAGCTCTGGGAAAGGAAACACACCATCCCTTTCCCTGAAATATGAATGGCACCTCCCCCTTAGGGGAGACCCAGAGGTCTACACTCCCCATTCCACTGAAGCCCTTCCAGAAACAGACGTTTGAGTGATTAAGATGGACAGCTGGCTGGCCGGTGAAGGCAGGTGGAGGTGGAGCCCAGGAAACCCGAGGGAGGTTGCTGACCTGCCCCTAGGTCCTGTGCTATGAAAACACGGGCCTTAGATTTCAAGTTGGCTCCTACCATGTGTAGCCAAGTCCTGTGGAGAAAGACAGATTAGGAAATCAAAACCAGAAAAAAAAGTGTAAGGGGAGAGAGAGAGAGAGAGAGAGAGAGAGAGAGAGAGAGAAATAGAATTATAAAAGAAAACAGAGAAATATGAAGTTTTAAAGAAAAAGGAGAAGAAAGATGAAAACGAACAATCCTATATAATAAAAGCCTAATATGCAAATCGACCAAACAGCAGAATGACTGGTTGGCAGGGGCAGGGTCAGCGAGTGGGCGGTGCCAGGCCAGCCAAGGCAGGTGCCAGTGGGCAGAGGGAGAAACTGCAATCAGGGGGCAGTGACCAGCAGTGGTGGAGGGGGCAATTGGGAGGCGGGGCCAGCCACTCACCAGCCAACACCATCCCCTTATTGGCCCATCAGTCGCCTCCTGCAGAGGGAGGTCAGACTGTGGCTTAGGCCCGCTTCCCCAAGGAGCGGACTTAAGCTGTCAGTTGGACATCCCCTGAAGACTTTTGGACTGTGAGAGGGCACAGGCTGGACTGAGGACCCCCCCCCCCCCCCCGCCAAGTGCAGAAAATTTTGTGCACCGGGCCTCTAGTAGGAAATAAATTGAAATGAAATGGCCGGGAGAGGAGAAAGCAGTGAAGAAGCTTCTTGGATCTTTTCTGAGGATGTCTGAAGCCGCCCACATGGGCAGCAGGTTCCTGATCCTCAGCCACCTGCCTGGATCTACACTCGCCCCCAGCATACACTGCCTCTGCTGGGCTTGTCTATATGAGGGAAAAACCAAGCTGTGCTTGGTTTCACGGCCCGTTTCCACCATCACAGGGGCTGGGGGTGGGTCAGCCAACGTCCCCAGGCTCCCTGGGATCAGCCTCTACTTTCCTCCACCTGCTGGCCAGCTACCAGGATTAGGCACTGAAACAGCCTGTGGTGGCACCTGGAGCTTGGGGTGACTGCGTTTCCCATTAGGGGAGATGCCCTTTGCACTTCAGGGAAGAGGGTGGTTGTGTGTCCCATCCCGGGAACCCCACCTCTGAGTCTGCCCAGGATGGTTCCCTGACTCAGCAGACAGAACCCCTAGTGGTCACATGGGTGGAGCCTTGGAAGCCCAGAGCTGGGTCTGAGGGAGCTAGAAGCTGGGAGTGGATCAATTGCTCCTCCCAAGAAGAATGACAGCTGTTGTGTTGGATGCTCTAGCACCGGGTCCTGGTAGTCTCACCTCCACACCTCTTCCCAAAGCTGGACACCCCAGACTCTCCTTGGGTGAGTTCAGTCCTTACATTCTCTCTGCTTGTGGGTGAGTGGCTGAAAAATGTGTTTTGTGTTGGCTCTTTATTAATTTATTTCAATTATTTTAAAAAATATATTTTTAAATTGATTTCAGAGAGGAAGGGAGGAGTTGAGAGAAAAGTAGAAACATCAATGATGAGAGAGAAACATCAATGAGGTTTTCTATTTTTTAAAAATATACTTGTAGTGAAGGTAACCCTAACTCTTAAAAAAATAAAGACCTAGAAAACATTCTACATAAAACATATGTAAGTAATATACTCATAGTTCTTGCTCCTTTTATATGAAACTAGAGGCTTGGTGCACGAAATTCGTGCACGATGTGGGGATGGGAGTGGAGGAGGGGTGTCCCTCAGCCTAGCCTGCATACTCTCACAATCTGGGACCCTTTGGGGGATGTCCTACTGATGGTTTAGGTCTGATCCCACAGGGATTCCTGTGGGATCAGGTCTCAACCAGCAGTTAGATATCTCTCTTGCAATCCAGGACTGTTGGCTCCTAACCACTTGCCTGCCTGATCGGAGACCCAGAGAGGGTTTGGACATCATGTTGGATTTTTAATTCCCAGGCTTGCACCTAGCTTAGCCCATTTATTCCATTATGGAGCCCAGGTTAAGCTCTGTGTGCTGAGGAGATGAAGAAGCGATGATGCCCACCTGGTAATGTGGGGATTAGAAATAAAGAACATTTTATTACATGAATGCGGGGGAGAGCGTGAGTGTTAGAGGTGAGTACCCACACAACCATGTGGTATGGACCCTCAAGTGAAGGGTTGAGAAAAGAATCCGGGTGGGTTGGGGGGGAGGTCATCACAGAAAGTCAACCAAGACAGGGAGAGAAAATAGACATCGAATGGAGGAAGAGTCCAGGGAACACACAAATATTTCCTTCACCCAAATCATGTGTATTCCCCTGGACATTCCCAGGAGACAGTTTCCCCAACTATGGTCCCAACTTTCCTTCAGCACCTCCTGGGATCATGAGATGGGCTCCAAGGCTCCCCCTCTCTGAACGGTGCGGTGTTTTCTCTGTGTCCACGTCCTGGGTTCTTCTCGGGCTGTTTTGAGCCTCAAACAGCAGGACCCCAAGCACCACCAGGACCAAGCCTGCTACGCCCATCCGGATGGAATTCCCCACCGTGTAGTCTTAGGGGTGGGAGGTCGACAAAGAGGTCACAGAGGTCAGAGTGGACCAAAGTCACCCGAGGATGACATCCTGAACCCTGGATGTCCACCCAGGACACCCACCTCCCTTCGAAAGGACATGAACCTCTACCCCCACCCCATACCTGAGAGTTTCTTCCACTCACCCATCTTGAGGTCTGACCTATTTGGTGATGGACTGAGGGTGTCAGCGGCTCCTGAGAATCAGGACACGAGGGTGTGAGTGAGGACCTGGGGAGACAGGAGTCTTCCTCCTGGGCCCTGTGCTCTCAAGATGCCTCACTTCTCAGATGATGACTTGTACACCGCCCCCCCCCCCACGAGCCTGTCTCTATGAGGCCAGGTTCCATGGGCTCTTCGTTGGATGACCTCAGCCTCCTATGATCCCTGAGTTCAGAACTTGAGTGACTTTGGTAAGAGCTGTACTTCCCAAGTTGAGGATGATGGAGAACAATGATCTCAATGCAGAAGTAATTTGGAGCTGTGTGTTTTGTGTCTTGCTGGAGACTCAGAACTCATAAGGCTAAACACCTACAGTTGAGAGATCCCACTAAGTTGACAGCTGAGGACCCAGGGTCTATGGAGGAAGGTAGGGTTGGTGGTAGGGGCTTCAGAATATCCTGTCAGTGGCAAACTCCTGGTCCCCGGCACTTCTTACTGTCTCAGAATCTCCAGGGGCAGGGACCTCAGGTGACATCTCAGCAAGACAGGGTCAGGGGCCCCTCATCTGAGACCAGGAGTTCCAGGAGGTCACTGGGGAGTGACAGTAGGAAGGGGGAGGTGCTGTGTGAGCTGTAGCACCTGTAGGTCCCCTTGTGAGCTGAGGTCACAGGACTCATAGAGAACTCTGATTCTGCTCAGCTCGGTACTTTGATCTCAAATGCTGGGGAGGATCGGCTGCCCCCTCCTTGGGCAGAAGAAATGTGTCCCTCGGGCTCTGTGACTGACACAGCTGGGTCACATTCTCCCTTGAGGCCACCCTGGGGCCTGGCTGCACCGAGAGGGAGGGTCTGTCAGGCAGGTGTCCAGGAGATAGGTAGGGAGGGTAAGGGCTGCCTGTCCACCTTGTTCTCTCTGAGGACCCTCCTCTTTGTCTCTGTTTCTCTGACTCTTCCCCTCTCCCCTCCAACCCCCTGTCTCTTTGTCTCTCTTCCTGGGGCCTGCCCTTTCCTTCTGGCCTGACCCCTCCAGAGGCCCCCAGCAAGGCCTGTGCAGAGTCTGGTCCCTGACTGAGCCCATTGGCTCCTCACCTGCCACCAGGATGTCCAGGGGCTCACTGGGGGCCAACCACTCAGAGGAGAGGTTGTATCCACAGTAGCATCTGTACCGGCCCCTGTGGGAGCTGCTCACAGCACCCAGGGGGAAGTGGGCCTGAGAGGGCCCAGCCTGGGGCTGCAGGACAAGGCTCTGGGGGAGGTCCCATGCCCCCTCCTTGTGCAGAGCGAATCTGTCATAGCCGACATCAGAGCGACACTGGAGGGTCAGGCTCTGTCCAGAGGCCACGATGGGGCCCTGCTGGCTCAGGAGGGAGGGCTTCCCAACTCACACGGGGAGACCAGATATGAATGACAGGAGCTGCTCCTCTCATAAACCCTTCTCCTGGCCTGGCCCCCAGGTCTCACTGTCTCTCTGTGTCTCTGGCACAGGAGACCTTGTAATCCCTTCACACAACCTTCTCTCATGGGCTCCCTTCACAGCAATGATGCTAACAACCTGGCTGGTAGTTCAGTCCATGAATGGAGCAATAATTGGACCCTGAGAGCCTCCCACTGCTTCAGTATCCAGGTGAGGGGGACGGACTGGACAGAGTGGGAGAGCTTCTGAGGGACAGATGTCCTCTGGGTGACCATCCCTAAAGCCCCTCACCCCAGTTTCAGGCCATAATTCTCCTGCTAATGGGACCCTGAGCTGACAGCTCAGCGGACAGAGTCAGGGGCCCTCACCTGAGACCAGGAGCTCCAGCGGCTGACTGGGCTGTGACAGCAGGAAGGGGGAGGAGCTGTGTGAGCTGTAGCACCTGTAGTTGCCCCCGTGGGCTGAGGTCACAGGGCTCATGGAGAACTCTGCCTGGTACTGCTGAGCTCGGTGCTTTGACGTAAAACACAGTGGGGGATTGGCTGTCCCCTCCTTGGACAGAAGGAACGTGTCCATCGGTCTCTGTGACTGACACAGCAGGGTCACGTTCTCCCCTGAGGCCACCCTGGGGCCAGGCTGCACCGAGAGGGAGGGTGTGTCATTCAGCCATCCTAGAGAGAGAGAGAGAGAGAGAGAGAGAGAGAGAGAGAGAGAGAAGTTGAAGGAAGGCCTGCCAACCTTGTTCTGCCCTGAGAGTAACCAGGTCTCTCTCTCTCTGAGGACCCTCCTCTCCATCTGTCTTTGTTTTTCTGTGTCTTCACATTCACTTTCTTTGTGGCCTCACCACCTGAAACCCCCAGCAGGGCCTGTGCAGAGACTGGGTACCTGACTGAACCCACTGGCTCCTCACCTGCCACCAGGATGTCCAGGGAGTCACTGGGGGCCGACCACGCAGAGGAGAACTTGTATCCACCGTAGCATCGGTACCGGCCCCCGTGGGAGCTGCTCACAGTGCCCAGGGGGAAGTGGGCCTGAGAGAGCCCAGCCTGGGGCTGCAGGACAAGGCTCTGGGGGAGGTCCCATCCCCCCTCCTTGTGCAGAGCGAATCTGTCATAGCCGACATCAGAGCGACACTGGAGGGTCAGGCTTTGTCCAGAGTCCACGATGGGGCCCTGCTTGGTCAGGAGGGAGGGCTTCCCAGACTCACCTGGGGAGAGGAGAGATGAATTATAGGGGCTCTCCCTCCCATCCTGGCATCCTGGTCTCCCGGTCTCTATGTTTTTGATTCATGAGCCCCTTTGCTCCATTCACATGGGGCTCCCCTCTGAGCAAAGATCCCAATAATGTTGTCTCTCCTTGGGTGAGACAATAATGGGACTCACCTGGGACCAGGAGCTCCAGGGCATCACTGGGTGGGGACCACACCTGCAGGCTCTCTCTGTAGCAGCCATAGCATCGGAATGTCCACCTGTGGCTGGGGGTCACAGGGCCCACGGAGAAATTTGCCCGTGACGTTTCTCTGGGCCGTGGCTGTGTGTCCTGCATCCAGGAGAGCCTGTGATCTCCTTCCTTAGCCAGGATGAACCTGTGAAATCCCTGCCATGAGCTGCACTCAAGGGTCACATTTCCTCCCGAGGTCACGACAGGGCTGGGCAGGGCTGAGAGGCTGGGCTCATGGTAGTATCCTAGGGAGAGACAGAGGCTGCATGTTCAATGGACCTCCCCAAGGCCGGGCTGGTGAGAGGGAGACACCCTGAGAGCAGACCTCCCTCCCCTTCCTGAGGGCAGGGCCTGAGGCTGGGACCCCTGAGTGTCCTCTCTCACCTGTCACCACCAGCTCCAGGGGGTCACTGTGCCCTGACCAGCCCGTTGGGCTGAGGTAGTTACAGCGATATATCCCTGCATCATGCTCTGCCATGCGTGTGATGGGGAACTTGCCCTTGTTCTCGGGGTCCCATCGGCTCGGTATGTCCCAAAGCACAGTTTTTTCTTCCTTGTACAGATAAAACTTCTGGGCCTCCAGGGTCCCCTGACACCAGAGGGTCACAGGACTCCCATAAGAGATCACAGATCCTGGCTCAGCTGATAGAATGGGTTTTCGGAGGGTCCCTGGGAGGAAACCAGAAGATGCATTACCAAGCCCTTCCCCACCCTCATCCCCCAAGCTCAGCCCAGAACCTGTGTGCTCCCTCCTAAAGCCGCAGGGGTGAAGGAAGAGGAGGGACATGGAGCCTGGGGAGGACTCACCTGCCTTCACGTGGATGATCTGGCCCAGACTCAGCCCTGCAAGAGAGTGTCTGTGAGACCTTTGCACTGGACATTGCAGCTCGTTCTTTCTTCTCAGGGACCCATCTCCTCGAGCTGCCTGAGCCGGAGGTTCCCCATGAACAAAGGTTATAGCCACCCTGTTCGCCTCCTGCTCCCCCCCTCTCTGCGTCCACAACTGACCGAGGCAGAGAAGAGCAGAGAGGATGGACGCCATGGCGTCTTCTCTGAGGGCTCCTGGTCTGCAGATGGAGGAGGCCTGGGCCTGAAGGACAGAGACGCACAGGATGTGGTGGGTCAGGAGCTGCTGCCACCCTTCCGGTACCTCAGAGCTGTGAACCCACAGCAAGCTGACCGCCCCGCCCTGGGCCTGGGTGGGAGTGTTTCCATGATGAGAACTCAGGAGGACTATGAGCCTCTGGAGACTCTCAGCCCAGATCTGGGGTCTCTTCTGACTCCCAGGATCCTCTGCCTGGTCGGAAGTCCTACTTAGAAAGGGCAGGACCCAGGTTCCCACCCCGAGCCTACTCTCAACAGGCTGGCTCTGTCTGCAGCTCAATTCCCTGTTTCCTCAGCCTCCCCCAAAGGGAATGCTCTTTCTGCCTTTGACCCGTCCATAAACAAGTATTTACCAATTACCTGCCAGGAATTTATCCAGGGACCAGGAATGCTTCCGTGGTGCAGGAGACCTGTTTCTTGTATTTTGAGAACTCTAATTAGTAGACTCAGGCATTCTAAGGCCAATGTTGCAACTCATTGTTGACCAAGGAGAACATTTTAGAAAAATATGATCACAACCGGGGACCATGTCTAGACTGTGTTTGAAGGATCGGCGGTGTGAGTAGGTGGAGACCTAAGAGGTGGAGTGAGAACATTCTCGAGAGGAAAGAGCATTCTAGAGACCTCTGCACACATACAAACTGTCTGTAAGGGAGGAAGAGAGAGGGAGGGGGTGGCTGGTCCCGGGTGTGGTGATCACCACACAAGAACATGGCGCAATGGCTTTAACTCAAAGGGAATATATATAAGAAGCAAGCTGTTCGGTCAGATCATCTTACAATTCTAGGTGCCACGTGTTACCACTAAACTAGAGGAGTGCAATGTTTGTCAGTAGAAATAAAATATCAATGGTAAATAAATTCTAATATTGTGTGTTAACTGCCAGATAAACGGCTTATATGGATTTGTTACATCATTCTCGCCTATCGTGGTCAGTCACAAACACACGTAGGGAAGAGAAATGAGAAGAGGAGTCTAGTCCAAACTGGGGTCGAGGGAAGGGATTTGTGAGGTCTACAATGGCTCTTAAAAGAGGATTTGTTAAAGAACGAAACGGTTGATGGCAGTTCCATTTTTAATTTCTTGATCATTAATAAATGGTGTTGAGAAAATTGGCCAGGTACATGCAATTCTCCATTCTCACTTTGCTGAGAGTTATTTATTTATTTATTTTTTAAATTTATCATCAATGGGTGCTGGATTTTGTTGAATGCTTTTTCTGATTCTATTGATATGATCGTGCGATTTTTATCCTTCATGTTGTTTATGTGGTGCATCACGTTTATTAACTTATTAATTTGTGGATATCGAACCATTCTTGCATCTCCGGAAACAGTGCTACTTGGTCATGGTGTATGATCTTTTTAATTTATTGAGGGATTTGGTTTGGTAATACTTTGTTGAAGATTTTAGCACCCGTGCTCATCAGGGATATTGGTCTGTAATTTTTTTCCCTTTGTAGTGTTTTTATCTGGTTTTGGAATCAGGATAAAGCCGAACTCATAAAAAGAGCTTGGACGTGTCACTCCCTCTGGAATATTTTGGAATAGTTTCAGGAGGATAGGTGTTAATTCTTTTTTTAAAAAAAAGTATTTTATTGATTTTTTTACAGAGAGGAAGAGAGAGGGATAGAGAGTTAGAAACATCGATGAGAGAGAATCATTGATCAGCTGCCTCCTGCACACCCCCCCACTGGGGATGTGCCCACAACCAAGGCACATGCCTTTGACCAGAATCGAACCTGGGACCTTTCAGTCCGCAGGCCGAAGCTCTATCCACTGAGCCTAAGCGATTTCCGCTTAATTCTTTTTTGAGTATTTGATAAAACTCACCTGTGAATTCATCTGAACCATGGATTTTTTTTTTGAGTCAATTTCATTAGCTGATAATGGTCTATTTAGGTTCTGTGATTTTTCCTGACTGTGTTTTGGAAGGTATGTTTCTATGAATTTGTCCATCTCACCCAGGTTGTCCAGTTTGTTGGCATATAGGTGTTCAAAGTATTTTTTTTTACAGTCCTTTGTATTTCTGTATTGTCAGTTGTTACTGAGCCTCTTTCATTTCTGATTTTTTAAATCTTTGTTTCTTATCTGGCTAAAAGTTTGCCACGTTGCTTATCTTTTCAAAGAATTGTCTTTTGGTTTCACTGATTTTTTGTATTGTTTTTGTAGACACACACACACACACACACACACACACACACACACACACACACACACACATTAGAGGCTTGGTGCATGGCAGAGGGAGATGTTGGGGCTCAGGCTGAGGAGGAGACGCCGGGCTCAAGTGGGGAGAAGGCAGCACCAAACCCTCACACTTCATCCTGATCCCCAGGAGGCTCTGAGGATCCCTCCCTCCCCACCACGGCATTGGGCACACAGACGGGTAAGTGAGGGTCTCTGTGGGGAGGGGTGGTGTCTCCATGGGGAACAAAGGCTGAGTCATGTGGGGGTTCAGGCACCTGTGGAGGCGCTGGCGTGGACACGCCCTTCCCCTGGCTGTCCAAGGTGTAAAAGGAGAGAATCGTGGGTAAGAGCTTGCATTTCCTGTCAGTTCTGGGTCCTAGCTCCTTGGAGAGGGGGCCTCACAGTGAACCCCCAGGACGTGATGTTATTGGGCCTGTCCCCTCCGCAGCAGTGACTGTGTCCCTGTGGTTATAATACATGGATGGGGTCTGGCCAGCCTGGCCAGGGGGAGGGGACATGGGCGGTTGGCCAGCCTGCCTGCTGGTCGAGCTCCTGGTCAAGGGGACAATTTGAAGATTAGCCTTTTATTCTATAGGATATACACTGAGTGGCCAGATGACCATGCGTTCAGAGATCATCATCATCTGGCCATTCGTTGTATATGCAATGGAGTACTACACGGCCATGCGAAGGGATGAAATCGCGTCATTCACAACAGCATGGATGGACCTTGAGGACATGATGTGAAGTGAAATAAGTCAGACAGAAAAAGCTAAGAACTGTATGATTTAACTCACGAGTGGAATATAAGACTGAAACGTATGAACACAAACAGCCGTGTGGTGGTTGCCAGAGGGAGAGGGTGCGGGAAGAGAAAGGGGTCCTAATACGAGGTGACAGGAGAAGATCTGACTTTGGGTGGTGGGCACATGGTCCTGTCTACAGATTATGTGAATTACTAATCCACACATGAAGCTATTTGTCCATGTTGACTAATGTCACCCCAATAAAAATTTAAAAAATATATATTTTTATTGATTTTTTACAGAGAGGAAGGGAGAGAGATAGAGAGCTAGAAACGTCGAGAGAGAAACATCGGCCAGCTGCCTCTTGCACACCCCCCCTAACGGGGATTGTGTCCGCAACCAATGTACATGCCCTTGACCGGAATCGAACCTGGGACCTTTCAGTCCACAGACCGACGCTCTACCACTGAGCCAAACCGGTTTTGGCCCCCAATAAAAATTTAAAAAAGAATGTTTTATTCTACATAACAGTGGGGGAGAGCATGAGGTGCTAGAGGTGGGGACCCACACCAGCCATGTGGATGGACCCCCCCCCCCCAAGTCACAGGGGTGAGAAAAGAAGGGGGTTTGTCACAGAAAGTCATCCATGATAGGGAGAGAAAACTTTTTTAAAAAATTATTTTATTGTTTAAAGTATTACAAATAGTAGTACATATACCTCCCCCTCATTGACCTTCCCCCAGCCTCCCGAGAAAACACACTTTTAGTGGGCGAAGAGTCCTGTACAGGGAACACACAGAGAAACATTTCCTGCACCCAAACCACATCTACTCCCCTGGACACACTCAGCAGATGGTTCCCACAACGGCCGGTCCCCACTTTCCTTCAGCACCTCCTGGGGTCATCAGATGGGCTCCAAGGCTCCCCCTCTCTCAACCGTGCACTGTTCCTTTTGTGCTCACGTCCCCCTAGCTCCCCTACGTCCGTTTCCTGCCCCCACCATGCCTTCACCACCCTATTGTCTGTGTCTATATGATGTAAGTTCTTAGGTTAATCTCTTACTGCTTCTCCCCGCCTCCCCTCTGAGATCTGTCAGTCTGTTCCATGCATCCACGCCTCTGGACCTCTATCGTTTGCCATTTATGTTGTTCATTAGGTTCTACATATAAGATATATCATGTGATATGTACCTTTCTCTAACTGGCTGATTTCACTTAGCATAATAACTTTCAGGAGTCTCCATGTTGTCTTGAAGGCTAAGAGTTCCTTCCTTCCTTCCTTCCTTCCTTCCTTCCTTCCTTCCTTCCTTCCTTCCTTCCTTCCTCCCTCCCTCCCTCCCTCCCTCCCTTCCTTCCTTCCTTCCTTTTTTCCTTCCTTCCATCTACTGAGGGGCACTTGGGCAGTTGTAAATAACGCTGTTATGAACATAGGGGTGCCTATATTCTTATTGGTTGGTGTTTCTAGTTTCTTCCTAGAAACAAAGGGGGAAAAAATAAACAAATGGGCAACAGCAAACTAAGAGGTTTCTGCAGAGCAAAGGGAACCGGCATCAAAAATGAAGAGAGGCCGAAACCGGTTTGGCTCAGTGGATAGAGTGTCGGCCTGCAGACCAAAAGGTACCAGGTTCGATTCCGGTCAAGGGCATGTACCTTGGTTGTGGGCACATCCCCAGTAGAGGGTGTGCAGGAGGCAGCTGATCGATGTTTCTCTCTCATCGATGTTTCTAACTCTATCCCTCTCTCTTCCTCTCTGTAAAAAAAAAACAAAAAAACCCACAAAACACCAAAAACAATAAAATATATATATATATTTTTAAAAATGAAGAAGGATCCCACTGTATGGGAGAAGCTATTTGCCAATGGTATGCCTGGTAAGGGGTTAATGTCCAAAATACATAAAGTTCCTCTAGAACTCAGCAAAAAGGAAGAGGAATAATTTAAATACAACCTGGGCAGAGGGCCTGAATAGGCAGTTATCCAAAGAGGGCATACACACGGCCAAGAGACATACGAAAAAATGCTCCAGGTCACAAATCACCAGGCATGCACATTGAAACAGCAGCGAGGTACAACCTTACACCTGCCAGGACGGCTGCCATCAATACATCAATGAACAATCAGTGCTGGTGCACATGTGGGGAAAAGGAAACCCTGGTGCGCTGCTGGTGGGAACGCAGGCTGGTGCAGCCGCTGTGGAAATCAGTAGGGACTTTTCTCAAAAACAGTTTTAAAAGGGAGCTGCCTTAGGATCCACTGATCCTCCAGAACCTCTGGGTAGCATCAGATCCATTTCCAAAGTTCTGCCCCGCGGCGTGGTGGGTTTGTTGTCTCTTGGTTTCCGTCCCGGCTGCCAATCCTGCAACAGCAACAGCCCAACGACCACCAGGACCAAGCCAGCCACGCCCATCCGGATGAGATTCCCCACGGTGTAGTCTTGGGGGGTGGAGGCTGGAGGTTGTGGACAGAGAGGTCACAGAGGTCAGGGCAATATCGAACCAGCCCAGCATCCCCTGGGTGTGTATCCAGGTCACCTGACTTCCATTGACTGGATGTGGCTCTCTCTGCACTCAACCCCATCCCTGAACATGTCCCACACTCACCTGTCCGGGAGTCTGACTTGTTCTGTGATGGTCCCAGGGGACCAGCTGCTCCTGAGAATCAAACACACACAGTGAGTGGTGAGGAGGTGTGGGGATGCTTCTTATCTCTTCTCTGATCTCCAAGGAGTCATCCAACTAATAATGCCCATTGTAGTCCCTTGGGATGAGCATCTTTGGTGTCTGGTCTTGTTTGTAACTAGGATGCAAAGAGGAACATCTGGGGCTTCATTGTGACTTGAGATCAGGAACGTGTAGGAGTGAAGGGTTAATCTACCTTTTAGTTCCTCCACCTCAGACGGCTCCTTGTGTCTCTGACTTTGTATTATTACCACAGTGACACCATCACTGCTGCGGAGGGGACAGACCCAATAACGTCACGTCCTGGGGGTTCACTGTGAGGCCCCCTCTCCAAGGAGCTCGGACCCAGAACTGACAGGAAGGAAACATAAGCTCTGAGCCACGGTTCTCTCCTTTTACACTTTGGACAGCCAGGGGAAGGGCGTGTCCAAGCCAGCGCCTCCACAGGTGCCTGAACCCCCACATGACTCAGCCTCTGTTCCCCATGGAGACACCACCCTCTCCCCACAGAGACCCTCACCTACCCGTCCGTGGGCCCAATGCCGTGGTGGGGAGGGAGTGATCCTCAGAGCCTCCTGGGGATCAGGATGAAGTGTGAGGGTTTGGTGTTGCCTTCTCCCCACTTGAACCCGGCTTCTCCTCCTCATCCTATGTCCCAACGGCTCCCTCTGCCATGCACCAGGCCTCCTGTCCTCACCCTCATTTACACTTTTGCAGGCCTGACCCTATGCCTGGGAAGGAATAAATCCTTGAGCCCTTGGCCCCCCGTGGTTCCATGAAATCTCTCCCCGAGTCCCAGGTCTCCTAGGACTCAGCCTGTTTGTTCTTGAGATCTGAGGGGGCATTGGGATCCCCGGTGAGACTCAGCACTGCCCATGGGTTGTTCTGTGATGAGGACACAGGAGGACGCCAGGCACCCCTGGAGACACTCTGCCCAGAACTGGGGTTTCTTCTGACTCCTGGGACACTCTGTCTGGTCTGAACTTAGAGTAGGGCCTCTGAGCTCCCTCAGAGCAAAAAAAAAAAACCCCAATAACTCATGAGCTGTGGACAGGGGCCCTGTTGAGGGGGAGTAGGATTATTAGAGGCTCCAGGATGAGGACAGAAGGAGGGGAGGATCTGGGGACTGTGTGCCCCTCAAAACTCAGGCTTCTCTCCTATGTCAGTGCTGTGGCCCAGTTAGGGCCCAACTGCTGCCCACGTGGTACCTTCTACCAGCCGTGGGCAAACTACGGCCCGTTCGGCTGTTCTATCGGTCCCGCGGAGCCAAAAGAGTGGAGGGTTCTCTTGCTCTCCCCTCCGCTCCTTCACCAGCAGCCCAAGATGATGAAAGGGCCAGCATGGTCAGGTTGCTTTTGTTCCGGCCCTCCGGTCCAGTTTAAGAACCCACTGTGGCCCTCGAGTCAAAAAGTTTGCCCACCCCTGTTAGACCCAGATGAAGGGCAGGGGTGTACAAAGGTAGCAGGGTGTCTTTGGGGAATATGTCCTCTGGGTGACCATCCCTAGAGCCCCTCCCTCTCTTCCAGCCCAGAGTTCTTCTGGGGACGGGACCCTGAGCTGACAGCTCAGCAGACAGGGTCAGGGCCCTCACCTGAGACCAGGAGCTCCAGGGGCTGACTGGGGTGTGACAGCAGGAAGGGGGAGGAGCTCTGTGAGCTGTAGCACCTGTAGGTGCCCTCAAGGGCTGAGGTCACAGGGCTCATGGAGAACTCTGCCTGGAACTTTGATCTCAGATGCAGGGGGGGATCGGCTGTCCCCTCCTTGGACAGAAGGAAAGTGTCCCTCGAGCTCTGTGACTGACACCGTAGGGTCAGCGTTCCTTTAGATGCCATCCTGGGGCCTATGTGTACCATCACTGATAGAGATGGTCTGTCAGGCAGGTGTCCTAGAGAGAGGGAGGGAGGGAGAGTGAGGGTTGCCTGCCCACCTTGTTCTGCCCTGAAAGACACCAGGCCTCCCTCTGGGGACCCACCTCTCTTTTGTTTTTGTTTCTCTGAGTCTCCCTCTCACCCTTACCACCCCCTGTCTCTCTCTCTGCCTCCCTTCCTCCCTGGGGCCCTGCACTTTCATTCTGGTCTCACCACCTGAGACCCCCAGCAGGGCCTGTGCAGAGTCTGGGTTCCTGACTGAACCCACTGGCTCCTCACCTGCCACCAGGATGTCCAGGGGGTCGCTGGGGGCCGACCACTCAGAGGAGAAGTTGTATCCACCGTAGCATCGGTACCGGCCCCCGTGGGAGCTGCTCACAGTGCCCAGGGGGAAGTGGGCCTGAGAGAGCCCAGCCTGGGGCTGCAGGACAAGGCTCTGGGGGAGGTCCAGTCCCCCCTCCTTGTGCAGAGCGAATCTGTCATAGCCGACATCAGAGCGACACTGGAGGGTCAGGTTCTGTCCAGAGTCCATGATGGGGCTCTGCTTGGTCAGGAGAGAGGGCTTCCTAGACTCACCTGGGGAGAGCAGACATGAATGACAGGGGCTGCCGCTCCCATAATCCCCTTCTCCTGGCCTGGCTCCCAGGTCTCACTGTCTCTCTCTGTGTCTCTGATCCATGGACCCCTCTATTTCCCTCACCTCACCAATCCCCTCACAGCAAAGATGCCAATAATGTGTCTAGTGCCTCAGTCTGTGGATGAGACAATAATGGGACTCACCTGAGACCAGGAGCTCCAGAGGGTCACTGGGGTGTGACCACATATGGGGCCTGTCCCTGTAACAGCCATAGCATCTGAACGTCCACCTGTGAATGGGGGTCACGGGGCCCACAGAGAACAGGGCCTGGTACCGCCCACTGGGCTGTCGCTGTGAGTCCAGGGGCCCGGAGAACCTGTGATCTCCTTCCTTAGTCAGAAGGAACCTGTCAAATCCCTGCCCTGAGCCACACTGGAGGGTCACGTTCCCTCCTGAGGTCATGACAGGGCTGGGCAGGGATGAGAGGCTGGGTTTGCTGAAGGATCCTAGGAGAGGAGGAGGCAGCGTGTTAAATGGGGCTCACACCTCCCTCATGTCCCCCAGGGCTGGGCTGTGAGAGGGAGACTCCCCGAGAGCAGACCCCCTTCCTGAGGGCAGAGCCTGGGGCTGGGACCTCTGAGCGTCCTCTCACCTGTCACCACCAGATGCAGAGGGTCACTGAACTCTGACCAGCCTGTGAATCTGATATAGTAACAGTAGTATCTCCCTGCATCATGCTCTGTCATGCGTGTGATGGAGAGCTTGACCTTGTCTCTGGGATTCCACTTAGTCTGTGTTTTCCAAAGCACACGCTTTTGTTGTCTGTACATACAGAACTCCTGGGCTTCCAGGCTCCCCTGACACCAGAGGGTCACGGGGCTCCCATAAGGGATCACAGGGCCTGGCTCAGCCCAGAGGGTGGGTTTGGAGAGAGTCCCTGGAAGGAAATCAGAGGCTACATTACAAAGACATTTCTAACTCCCCACCTCCCAGCTCAGCCCAAGATACTCTTGGCTTACCACCTCATCCCAGGGACCTCTATGCTCCCTCCTGAGCCCCAGGGGTGAAGGAAGAGGTGGGACATGGAGCCTAGGGAGGACTCACCTGCCTTCGCGTGGATGATCTGGGCCAGACTCAGCCCTGGAAGAGAGACCCTGTGAGAGACCGGCACCTGGATATCTGAACTGATTCCATTCCCAGCATGCCCCGTCCACTCCAGCTGCCTGAGGCCGAGGTTCCCCGTGAACAAGAGGATGCAGCTGCCCCTCCTGCTCCCCCGTCTCTGTGTCCACAACTGACCGAGGCGGAGAAGAGCAGAGAAGATGGATGCCATGGCGTCCGTTCTGAGGGCTCCTGCTCTGCAGATGGAGGAGGCCTGGGCCTGAAGGACAGAGATGCACAGGATGTGGTGGGTCAAGAGCTGCTGCCGTCCTTCCGGGCCCTCTGAGCTGTGAACCCACAGCATGCAGACCGCCCCGCCCTGGGTGGCCTGGGTGTGGGTGTTTCCATGATGAGGCCACTGGAGACTCTCAGGTCAGATCTGGGGTCACTTCTGACTCTCCGGACCCTCTGCCTGGTTGTAAGTCCTCCTCAGAGAGGGCAGGACCCAGGTTCTCATCCTGAGTCCACCTTCAACAGGCTGGCTCTACCTGCAGCTCACTGCCTGTGTCCTCAGCCTCCCCGAAAAGGAAGTCTCTTTCTGCCTTTGACTCGTCCATAAACAAGTACTTACTGCTCACCTACCGCCTGCCCAGTAATTGTACCAAGAACAGAAATACATCCGTGATCCAGGAGGCCAATTTCCTGTGTTTTGAGAACTCTAATGAGTAGACTCAGGCATTCTAAGGCCAACGTTGTAATTCATTGCTGACAAATAAGAAATTGAAAAAAGTATGAGAATAACTGGGGACTGTGTCTAGACTGTGTTTGAAGGAACAGCTGTGTGAATAGGTGGAGACCTAAGAAGTGGAGTGAGAGCATTTTAGAGAGGAAAGAACGTTCTAGAGCCCCTTGATACAGACAGAGTGTGTGAAAGGGAGGAAGAGAGAGAGAGAGGTGGTGGCTGGTCATGGGTGTGGTAATCACCACACAAGGGCATGGCATGATATCTTTAACAGAAAAGAAATGTATAAGAAGCAAACTGTTTGGTCAGATCATCTTATAAAATCCCATGTGCCATGTATTACAAATAAACTAGTGAAGTGCAATATTTGTAAATAAAATATCAACAGTAATCTATACTAATAAAAGGGTAATATGCCAATTAGACTGGATGTCTTCCAGACATCCTTCCTGGCAAAGCCACAGTGTTGGGGGTCAAGGCAGGGGCCAGCAGGGGAGAGCAGTTAGGGGCAATCAGGCTGGCAGGGGAGAGCAGTTAGATGATCAGGTTGGCAGGGGAGAGAAGTTAGGTGATCAGGTTGGCAGGGGAGAGCAGTTAGGGGTGATCATGCAGGCAGGCAGGTGAGCAGTTAGTGGTCCTGGATTGGGAGAGGGATGCCTGACTGCTGGTAAACTGGCAGTTGGACATCCCCTGAGGGGTCCTGGATTGGAGAGGGTGCAGGCCGGGCTGAAGGATTCCCTCTTCCCCACCTCATGCACAACTTTCGTGCACTGGGCCTCTAGTTAAATTATAATATTCTGTATAAAATGCTGTTCCATAAGTGGCTTATATGGATTTGTCATGTACCCTTCACCTACCCTTGGTCAGTCACTAACACATGTAGAGAAGGGAAACCTTCTGGAAATATACTTATAAGAATCAAAAATGATACAAGCAATAATGGTTATGCTCAAAGGCAGATGAATCAGTCTGTAGTGAGCTTCTTTCTGGGCCACCAGTTCTTTGGAGACCCAATTTCAATGTCAAACAGTTCCTTATGTGTCCGTGTCTGTGGAACTGCCTGAGTTTTATAAATTATTGAAGAAATAAATAAATGTACCTCAAACCACAGAATGGTACCGATACTTACACTGAATAATGAACATTAAAAAGGCAGAAAACAGGAAGGGTCGGCAGGGATGGGAACCTACCAGGACCCTTGAGCCAGGGAAAGTGGAAGAAATGCTGAGGCCACTGGGAAACTGCTCAGCAGAACCTTTCACAAACGAACTCGCTCAAGAGCTGTGGCCGGGTGTCCCATTGGGCTGTTCAGAGCCATACACTCAGGGGCCGAGTCAGGACCAGATCCTGGGTCCCGCCCTCTCTGAGCAGAAGCCAGACAGGCAGACTCATGAGATCCTGAGGATTAGGTGAGACCTCAGGCACTGCTGACCCATCCCCTGAAACCTGGGCTCCCTGTAAGCCCTCATTCTGGGGAGAAGCTGAGCCAGGCACAGGGCGGGGCCCTCCCCTGGATGTGGGTCCCCGGCTGTGGAAACCCAGAAAGTGTCAGCAGCTTGTGACCCACCACATCCTGTGTGTGTGTGTCTGTCCTTCAGGCCCAGACCTCCTCCAGCTACAGAGCGGGAGCCCTCAGTGCGGACACCATGACGTCCATCCTCTCTGCTCTTCTCTGCCTCGGTCAGTTGTGGACACGGGGAGGGGGAGTAGGAAAGGCGGTGGCCCCTCTTACTCCCCAGGCTCAGGCAGCTCCAGTGGACAGGGCCTGATGGGAAGGGAATCAGCTCAGAAGTCCGGGTGCAAATCTCTGACAGGGACTCTCTTCCAGGGCTGAGTCTGGACCAGAGGACCCATGTGAAAGCAGGTGAGTCCTCCCCCGGCTCCATTTTCCTCTTCTTTCTTCATCTCTGGGGCAGAGGAGGGAGCACAGAGGTGCTGGGATGAGGTGATGAAATTATAGGGTCTTGGGGATGAGGGCGAGAGGGAAGGTCTTTGTAATGCAGCCTCTGGTTTCCTTCCAGGGATCCTCCCCAAACCCACCCTCTGGGCTGAGCCAGGCCTTGTGATCCCTTATGGGAGCCCCGTGACCCTCTGGTGTCGGGGGAGCCTGAAGGCTCAGGAGTACCGTCTGTATGCAGATGGCAGTCCTTGGTACGTGGACACGCAGAAATCACTGGAGCCTGGCGACCCGGCTAAGTTCCTCATTACAAGAAGTTATGCAGAGAGATATACCTGTAACTACCTCAGCCCTGCGGGCTGGTCAGAGCACAGTGACCCCCTGCAGCTGGTGGTGACAGGTGAGAGGATACTCAGGGGTCCCAGCCTCAGGCTCTGTCCTCAGGAAGGGGGTATGCTCTCAGGGTGTCTCTCTCTCATAGCCCAGCCCTGGGGGACATGAGGGAGGTGTGAGCCCTATTTAACACGCTGCCTCCTCCTCTCCTAGGAGCCTACAGGAAACCCAGCCTCTCAGCCCTGCCCAGCCCTGTTGTGACCTCAGGAGGGAACGTGACCCTCCAGTGTGGCTCAGGGGAGGGATTTGACAGGTTCCTTCTGACTAAGGAAGGAGATCACAGGCTCTCCTGGACCCTGGACTCACAACAACATCCCAGTGGAGGGTCCCAGGCCCTGTTTCCTGTGGGCCCCGTGACCCCCGGCCACAGGTGGACGTTCAGATGTTATGGCAATTTTGGGAAGTATCCCCAGGATTGGTCGGACCCTAGTGACCCCCTGGATCTACTGGTCTCAGGTGAGGAGCCCCTGACCCCTGCCTCTCTGAGCACAGACAGCTGATGGTCCCTCCCCCAAGAGACATCTGATCTGGGGTGAGAGTGAGGGGTCTGAGTGTTGGTCACCCAGCAGAGACTGCCCTCAGAGACACTCTTACTTTTGGTGAATCCTCCCATTCATTGGGTTGGGAAGATGTTAAGTGGGCAGCGGGAGTTTCTTCAGGAGTCACAGAACAGATGTAGTAGAAGCGACCAAGTGATTTGGGGATTCCAGAGTGAGCCCCAGGCTTACCCCTTTCTATCCTCATTTCCAGGACCCTCTGGAGGCCCCAGCACCCCACCCACAGCTGGTGAGTTCTGGGGAGCTCTGCCCAGAGGTAACACAACACACCAAGGAAGTCCTGGGAGTCTGTCAGGGGATCGAGTGACCCAGGTCCTCAAGGACAGGCTTGTGTCCCAGGGGGGCCTGGGAGTCCCAGGGTCTGAGGCAGTGATGGGTGGGGTGGTCGTGGCAGAGGGAGACGTGGGAGTGCAGGCTAGGGAAGGGGGAGCTGAGCTCTAGTGGGAGAAGGCATCCCTCACCCTTCATCTGTCATTCTCATCCCCAGGAGGCCCTGAGTCGGGCCCACAGAGTGGTAAGTGAGGGTCTATGTGGGGAGGTGGTGGGTACCGCCATGGGGACAGGAGCTAAACCAAGGGGGGCATTAAGGGGGTCAGTCTCCTCTGGATTTGATGACTTGGACCCACCCTTCCCCTGTCTGGGCCTCAGTGTCTGCAGGTGTAAAAGGTGAGAATCCTTGCCCAGAGTTTGGATTTTCTGTTGGTCCTGGCCCTGACCTCCTGGGAGAGGGTCTCACAGGGAAGACCCCAGGATGTGATGTTATGGGCCTGTCCCCTCTGTCTTCAGTGACGGTGACGCTGTACAGGGAGGGACAGGCAGGAGAAGGGTCCGGGCCCCCAGTCCTCCCCCTCAGCTCAGGCTCAGCTCAGAGGAAGGAAGAGGGTGGATGAGCCCTTTTTAGCTCCAGGCTCTGCTGCTCCTGCTATGGGGCTGGGCGGTCCCTTCTCTCCTTTGAGTGTTGGGTTCCTGTCTGCTCATCTCTGCTCACAGGCTGCTGGAAGATGAAGTAACAGAAGTGCCTCACAGAGCTCAGGAAGTTAGAACCCCACTTTCTACGGGGGTGTCTGGGGTTGCAGGTTGGAGATAGAAATGGGAGAGACTCAGAGTCCACCCACACCCTGTCCCTCCCTATCCCTGCTCTGCTGGGGGCGGGTAACGAGGAAGGACCCTCAGCTCCAGATGAGACGTGGACAGGCCCCTGGAGAGGAGGAGCCCAGAGCACGAAACTGGTGTCCCCCTGAGGAGCAACGTGAGGACGGCACAGGGAACCCACAGTCCTTGGTTCCATTCCAGCCCCACCCCTTCCAGGCTGGGTGATCTGGGGCATGTGGTTAACCTCTCTGAGCCTCAGTGAAGTGGGTGGTGGAGTCAGCAATCCCTGGTGCATGAGGTGAGAGTAGATGCGTGACAGACCCCAGCATTTGTCTCACACACAGCATTTGCCTCATTAAATGGCATTACTGACTCATACATGACATCATGAGGGGATGGGGGCTACCCCAGGACTTTTCATGTCTGATTCCTTTCTAGGAGTCATCCCAAACCCACCATCTGGATTGACCCAGGGCCCATCATCACCAATGGGAGTTCTGTGGTCAGGAATAAGTTCTTATTTATATAAAGTCTTCTGATCACACACATTTTTAAATGAGCTTTATGAATGAACTTCAGAAGCATGTGACAGCTATTTCTTTTTTTAAAAAATATGTCTTTATTGATGAAGGTATCACATATTTGTTTTCAACCCCCCATTCCAACTCCCCACCCCTTTCCACTTATTGATCCTTCCCCCTCATTGTCCTTGACCATTGGTTTAGGCTCCTATGTATGCACACAAGTCCTTTGGTTGATGTCTCCCTTTTATCCCCACCCTC
Source organism: Vespertilio murinus (assembly GCA_963924515.1). Taxonomy (NCBI): domain Eukaryota; kingdom Metazoa; phylum Chordata; class Mammalia; order Chiroptera; family Vespertilionidae; genus Vespertilio; species Vespertilio murinus. The sequence continues at coordinate 48,728,389 of OZ004716.1, read as the reverse complement.
CCTCTGAGGTCCAACAGTCGGACCCATGGTTCCATATCTCTGGGTCTATTCTTGTTCATCAGTCTATGTTGTTCACCATTTCCTCTAGATGAGTGAGGTCATGTCCTACTGGAAATATACTTATAATAATCTAAAATGAGACAAGCAATAATCGTTATGCTGAAAGGCAGATGAATCAGTCTGTAGTGAGTTTCCTTCTGGGCCACTAGTTCTTTTGAGACCGAATTTCAATGTCAAACAGCTCCTTATATGTACATGTCAGCAATGATACTTCCGTTCTGCTTGGTTGGTGGACAAATGGTGGTAATGCAGGTCTGACCCTCTCTGGTTTGGTCCTGGGCAACGTGCAGTGATACACAGCCGCTGAGTGCTATTGTGGCAAGGTGTCGTCAGCGTCTTCCATCTCTGGGCTGCTGCTCTTCTGTCTTCATGGTTGGAAAAGTCCTGTCAATTCCTCTCTTTTGCCGGAATCCACATTATGTCTATATTTCTAGAGTTCAGTAAATGCACAGCCCACTCAGAGAACTGCACTACTAACATAGTAATTTGTGAGTAAGCGGTGTGATTCCTGTAGGTTTTCTAAATGGTAGTGAGTGCACATCGGAAAGCTCTTGTGTGGACACACTTATATCATGACCTGTGAGCCTCCCAAAGACTCGCTCCCTGTGGGCTGTGTTTCAGATGATCCTCTGATGTAAAATGATGATCCCCAGCAGTCAAAGGGAATGCCACTTTTTTATTCCCGATGGCATACCTATTTTTCTCACTCCGCATCCCCTAGGATGGAATGGTGAGGTAAAATTGGCCACAGCTTCCCCTCTGGTAAACAGCTTAATTCACACCCAAAGTGATGTCAAGGCAAATCTACTTACAAATTTGCATTTTATATTGGAAGCACTATTGGATGCGTTGTTCCAATCCCTTCTTCTGTTTCATTAGGGCTTACTAGGAAAGTTCTCTTTTCCTGATAGATGCACATCCCCCCATAATTACCTTTTCTCTGACCTCTAACCATATGACACCCATTACAAGGGCTTCTTGGTGTCACCCATTTGGATATTAACCCAACAGAGCAATGTTCATCGTCCACGGGCATTTGCTGAATTGTGGGGTATGGGATTTAGAATCATTGTATGGATCTTTGTACTGAGGAGAGCTCCATAATTCCTGTTTATTTAATGGGATTTGTATCAAAATGGGGCAAGAGACTGACTGAATTTCCTACTTTTGGTGCGCACTAAATATTGAAATTAGTGGGTATTTCTCTGTGACTTAACTTTTGAACCAGAACTGAGGACTTCCTTGGTTTTGACCTTAGTTGTCTTTTGAGTTAAAAAAAAAATCACATGAGAAAATCACATGATCAGCATCCACATACCCACATTTTTTCATCTGGAAAACACATCTACCACTGTAGGCATTTGTTATTGTAAAATAAAGTGAGTAAAAAAAAAAGTATCAATAGATGAATAACTTCAGGTGAGGATGAACATAGCAGACCCATAAGAGGAGGGGCCTGGGCAGGGTGGGGTGAAGGAGACCCAGCCCAGACTTTCACCCCTTCCTGCTTCTGAGACTCAGGAGCCCCTGACTGTAACCCCTCCTCCATGGACCTTGGGTCCCCATCTGTTGACAATGGGGGAATCTCTCAGCTGTAGGGGAATAGCTCATGGGGTCTTGAGTCTCAAGCTGAACACAGAATGCACAGCTCTTGTTATTTCTGAACTGAGGCCATTTCTTACTCATCCTCAGCTCTTGGGCACAGCTAACGCTTATCAAGGTGACTTAGAGCAGGTGCTGAATTAAGACATTAGAGGGAAGCTGATGTGAAGGGGAGGTGGGAGCCCTGGTTGAACATCCACATCCTGGAGGTTTGCATCTGCCATGCTCTCTGAAGTTCTTTACCCACAATTCTTATTTTCTATTCTCATGACGACACAGTGGAGAATCTCATCCGGATTGGTGTGGCTGGCTTGGTCCTGATGGTCCTCATGGCACTGGTATTTCAGGCTCGAAATGACACCAAAATGGCCCTCCAGGATGTGAACACAGATGGAACAAAGCACCATTCAGATTGGGGGAGGCTTGGAGCCCATCTGAGAATCCCAGGAGGTGCTGAAGGAAAGTTGGGACTACAGTTGGGGAAACTGTCTGTTGAGAATGTCCAGGAGAGTAGACATGATAGATGAGAATTGGGAGTGGGGAACGTGGGCCATATCTTTCACCATCCACCTGGGGTATCTCTCCCTCCTTTCCTGACCTTATTGACTATCCTCCACTGACCTTCTGTTCTCACCCTATGATATGATGGTGCATCACACATGACTGGTTCACATTCACATCTATACACCCCTTCGTGCTGGATCACATCCATCCAAACAAAATAAGGTATCTGCATAACCTTGGAATTTTTTAAACCATAAAAAACAAGGGACGGCCGAAACCGGTTTGGCTCAGTGATAGAGCGTCAGTCTGCGGACTGAAGGGTCCCGGGTTCGATTCCGGTCAAGGGCATGTACATTGGTTGCGGGCACATCCCCGGTAGGGGGTGTACAAGAGGCACCTGGTCTATGTTTCTCTCTCATCGACGTTTCTAGCTCTCTATCTCTCTCCCTTCCTCTCTATAAAATATCAATAAAATATATTAAAAAAAAAAAAAACAAGGGACGGGTACCTGATACATAGTGGGCAAACGTGAAAATAGTGCAGCTTAGTAACAGGAAGGGGACACAGGAGATCAGAGGTTGTGTGATTCCATTTATGGGAAATGTCCAGGAGAAGGAAACCCATAGAAAACGAAGTCAGATCGGTTTGTCTGGGGTTGACCAGGAGGGCAGATAGGGAATGGACTATTTGGTGTTTGGTTGTAAAAACTTGAAACTAGATAGGCATTGTCATTAAGACATTGTGTATTTACTGCATCCTACTGAGTTTCATATTTACAAACCTTCAATTGAATATTATGTGACTGTTGTTTTAATAAAAATAAATGCAATTGAAACATGCATGGTTCTCTGTAACTCCTTTATACCTTGGAGGTTGCCCCACTGGTGTCCGTAGAGTTTTATGGGAGCAGGACTCCCACCAGGTCAGAGGTGCCCTAAGTGCCTTAGTGCTTAGAGACCAGCCTGCTGATGAAATGTCCACTTTCACTCCTCACTTCGGCTGAGTCTAGGATCCAGGATGAGGCCCACGATTCCTGCTTCCTTTTGTCTGCTCTCATCTGCCATTCAACAAAGGATTCACTACAGCTTCTGATCTATCTAGTAGGCTTTGGGGATAAACATGCAGCTTCTACACAGCCCTTCCTACCACATACAAATGCCTTCACCAGCTCAGAAAATGACACCAGTTTTCCAGCTGGCATGGCTCAGTGGTTGAGCGTTGACCTATGAACCAGGAGATCAAAGTTGGATTTTAGGATTCCATCCCTGGTTTGTAAGCTCAATCCCCAGTGTGGGGCTATCAGGAGGCACCCAATCAATTATTCTCTCTGATCATTGATGCTTTTGTAACCCCCTCTCTGAAATCAATAAAATATACGTATATTCATAAATAAAGAAAAAAAATGACACCAGATTGGGGTCCTTCATGTCTCAGGCACAGCCAATCCTCATAACATCTCTCAGAAGTGAGGTTTCACAATTTGGCCCAACATGCAATGAGGGAGAGAGAAAGACTGGCTCAAAATGGACTCTTAAGAGATGTGTCCCCATTTCTTAGATTACAGCCTGGAAATTGTCTTCAATACATTCTTCTACCTCAAGCATGGATACGGAATAAACAGCATTAGACAAAGAGATACAGTCTGGAGGGACAAGAGGCGGTGAGGAGGCAGAAAGAACTCAGAAGGTTTGATGGAGAGAAGGGACTCTGCTCACAGAAACCAGGAAGTCAGAGGGAGGAAGTTATAGAGAAGCAGATGCACACACCCTGGCCCGGAGGGCAGTGCTGGTTGCCTCTGTGGGTGATCGACAGTGTTGTGACATCCCCTAGGCAGCCAGCAACCTTGACAGAGCCAATGGCACACCATGGACTCCAGCAGGCAGCCAAGATGGAGACAGGAGGAGACCTCTATTCTTCCCTCCCACCTATTCACACACTGAACCAATCCCACCATTCTGGCTGTGGGTTCTTCTTTCTGTGACCCAGTTCTCCCCACAGACAAGCTCAGGTGAAGACCCTGGACATTTCATGGTTGTGACCCCATCAGCCTCCTTCTGGAGTCCTCAAGCCCATCACTGTGGGCTCGGGCGTTTCATTCTCATGGCCCTATATGTCTTTGTCACCAACCATGCCCTGCACAAAGCCAGTCCACGGTTCCCCCCTGACTCCAGCCTCATCCAGGATCTCCACCAGGCAGTCCATGTTGCTGAGGATCAGGCTGAACTACACTCTCCAGTCCCAGTGAGGCCAACTCATCCTCCAATCAAAATCATCTCAGTACACCACCTCCACTCCATGCCCACAGAACCCTGGTTAGGAGCACACTGTGCCCCTTCATGGGGCCCCTGAGTCCATCTGAGCAGAGCTGCCTCCTCTCCAAAACTCCTAGACCTGAAACAACATACATTACGTATTCCAACACGTATTCCCTACATTTCAGAAATAAAGCAATAGTCTTCCCAATAATCAATGTGTGAACCCAAACCCAAGTGAATATTGTGGATTAAATGGTAACATAACTATTACACATCAAACCATTAAATAAAAAAAATTAAAAGCTATGTATGCTTGTGAGTGTGTGTGTGTGTGTGTGTGTGTGTGTGAATGTATGTGTATGTGTATGAATGTGCATGTGTGTGTGTGTAAGTGTGTGTGTGTGAATGTATGTGTATGTGTATGAATGTGCATGTGTGTGTGTAAGTGTGTGTGTTCTAGGGCAGCTATACCCATCTGTCTGAGGGAAGCAAAGGTGAGAGCTGAGGTTGGAGGGTCACACCTGGATGATCATGAACAGCCTTGAGTTCAGAAGGAATAGACTGGACTCACCCTGAAGAGAGTGAGGACTGTGGAAGGGTTTCAGGCATAAACAGCTTCTAAAAGGGAGTGGCAAGGGCCGATGTGGAGGGTGAACTGGAGAGGGGAGTGAGGGTGTGGAGCTCAGAGCTCAGGAAGGAGGTGGACGTGACTGCTGCATTAGAGGGTGTGAAGGTAACCTTCCTCCCTCGGTGATGGGGGGCACCCATGGGCCCTCAGGACAGTGAGCCCAGGGTTCTGGAGGGAGGAGCTGGGGCTGAGCAGGTGCATCTGCGCCCACAGGAAGCTCAGCGCCTCCTCCTGGCCCTGGGAGGCAGCTCCTATGTCTCCCACAGGTTCCACCTGACTCTGTCTCTGTGAGCAGCGGGATCTCTCCATGTCCTGGGGGCCAGTCATCTGAGTCATTTCTGCCCCTTCACAGCACCTTTAAGGTCGGGTTTCACTCCACTCTTTAAATTGTGGAGACTCTTCAGGGTTCAGACAGTAATGATGTTCCTGAGAGTCTTGCTCAAAGGCAGTAACACACACAGACACATTAAATATCAGTTGTGGTGCTGCCATCTGAGTGGCTGAAAGACACTTGAGCAGGCTAATTCCTCCCTTGACTTCTCAGCAATACCAACGCCTTCCCCACAAAGATGGTGAGAATTCTCAACTAAGAGATGGAGGAAACAAAACCAGCCATTCAATGCAGAAGGAGATGGTAGAGTTTGAGAGATTGAAAAACAGAAACGCCTCATCCAAAGGAGCAGAAGGAAGACTCCAGACTAGACCCCGCCTGTGGTCCACCCACACTATTGTCACTTGGATGGTTCAGTGGGGAGGTCGTGGTCTTTCCATCACGGGGTGCTGGCCAGTGAGTGAGTCTCTAGGACATACCTGCCTCGCAGCATTTGTAATAAGCAATGCCAGATGGGTGACAGATCAAAACATAAAAAATAAATGATTTAGTATTTCTTTTACCAAACTTTTTAATTAACTGGTGAGATAATTTTTTCTTCAAGTAGACACAAAACCATGAACTTAGGGGGAAATTGACAAAGTGGAATCACTAACATGAAGAACCTCTATTCCCCAGGGAGACAGGGAGGAGGTCATTGTGAGGCCAAAATGAGATCACGGACCAGCACTCAGATCACTTAAGAAATATTGAAGATCTGTAATGTGGCATCAGACAGCAATAGAAAGCAAGCAAACACTTTTATCAAGCAACTTATACTGACATGCCAATGTGCAGTGACAGTATGTAAAGGTGATGTGCTGACCTAGGCTGGTGTTCTCAGTGGTTGGAGCATCAGCCTGACCACCGAAGGGTCACAGGTTTGCTTCCTGGTCAAGGGCATGTGCCTTGATTGCAGGTTCGCTCCTCAACCTTCATGTGGGATGCAACCAATTGATGTCTCTCAGACATTGATGTTTCTCTCTCTATTCTCTCTGTCTCTCTACCTCTCTCTATATCTTTCACTCTCTTTCAAATTCAATGGAAGTAAAATATCCTGGGATGAGGATTAAAAGAAAAAGAAAAAAATTTTTAGAAAGTGCTGAGCTTTATAAGTCATTGAAGAAATAAATGCACATCAAACAGGGTAGTACCAATACCTACACTGAATAAGGAACATTAAAGGGGCAAGAAACACAAAGACTTGGCAGGGATGGGAACCTACCAAAACCCTTGAACCACGGAAAGTGTCACACCAGCAGACACAGGAGATCTGGGGAACAGAGCCAGCCCCAGGGCGGGCCCTCCCCTGGCTGTAGGTCCACAGATGAGAAAACCCAGAAGGCCTCAGAAGCTCTTGACCCACCACATCCTGTGTGTGTGCCTGTGCTTCAGGCCCAGACCTCCTCCATCTGCAGAGCAGGAGCCCTCAGAGCCATGGCAACCATCCTCTCTGCTCTTCTCTGTCTAGGTCAGTTGTGGACATGGGGTGGAAGAGGAGGGGGAGCGGGAGATGGGACAGGATGGCTGCACCCCGTTGTTCATGGGGAACCTCAGGCTCAGGCAGCTCGAGTGGACAGGCCCTGATGGGAAGGGGATCAGCTCAGACGTCCAGGTGCAAATCTCTCACAGGGACTCTCTTCCAGGGCTGAGTCTGGACCAGAGGACCCATGTGCAGGCAGGTGAGTCCTCCCCAGGCTCCACGTCCCTCCTCTTCCTTCATCCCTGGGGCTGAGGAGGGAGCACAGAGGTGCTGGGGTGAGGTGGTAAAATCAGAGGGTCTTGGGCTGAAATGGGGATGAGGGTGGGAAGGTCTTTGTAAAGCTGCCTCTGGTTTTCTTCCAGGGTTCCTCCCCAAACCCACCCTCTGGGCTGAGCCAGGCCCTGTGATTCCCTGGGGGAGCCCTGTGACCCTCTGGTGTCAGGGTTCCCCAGGGACTGAGGAGTACCATCTCTATAAACTGGGAATCCTAGCACCCTCGCACAAACTGAAGCCACTGGAGCCAGGGGACAAGGCCAAGTTCTCCATCACACACCTGACAGAGCATGAGGCAGGAATATATCGCTGTTTTTATCACAGACCCACTGGCTCGTCAGAGGACAGTGACCCCCTGGAGCTGGTGGTGACCACAGGTGAGAGGACACTCAGGGGTCCCAGCCTCAGGCTCTGCCCTCAGGAAGGGGGTCTGCTCTCAGGGTGTCCCCCTCTCACAGACCAGCCCTGGGGGACATGAGGGAGGTGTGAGGCAATTTAACATGCTGCCTCCTTCTCTCCTAGGATTCTACAGCAAACCCAGCCTCTCAGCCCTGCCCAGCCCTGTCGTGACCCCAGGAGGGAGCGTGATCCTCCAATGTGGCTCACGGCAGGTATTTGGCAGGTTCCTTCTGACTAAGGAAGGAGATCACAGGCTCCCCTGGACCCTGGACTCACAACAGCTGCCCAGTGGGCAGTCCCAGGCCCTGTTCTCTGTGGGCCCCATCACCCCCAGCCACCGGTGGACATTCAGATGCTATGGCTGTCACTGGAACAGGCCCCACGTGTGCTCACCACCCAGTGATACCCTGGAGCTGCTGGTCCCAGGTGAGTCCCATTCTTGTGTCATTCAAGGACTGAGATCAACCAGGTTATTCACATTTTTGTTGTGAGGGCAGCCCAGGGGCCCCTGGGTAGAGACACAGAGACAGACAGTGATACCTGGGGGCCAGGCCAGGAGAAGGGGTTAATGGGAGGAGCAGCCCCTGTCATTCATGTCTGCTCTCCCCCAGGTGAGTCTGGGAAGCCCTCCCTCCTGAGCCAGCAGGGCCCCATCGTGGCCTGGGGACAGAGCCTGACCCTCCAGTGTTGCTCTGATGTCGGCTATGACAGATTCGCTGTGCACAAGGAATTTTCATCCCCAGGCTGCATCCCCAGGCTTGTCCTGCATCCCCAGGCTGGGCTCTCTCAGGCCCACTTCCCCCTGGGCACTGTGAGCAGCTCCCAAGGGGGCCGGTACCGATGCTACGGTGGATACAACCTCTCCTCTGCGTGGTCGGCCCCCAGTGACCCCCTGGACATCCTGGTGGCAGGTGAGGAGACAGTGGGTTTAGTCAGGGACCCAGACTCTGTACGGGTCCTGCTGGGAGTCTCAGGTGGTTTGGCCAGAATGTAAGTGCAGGGTGCAGGGAGGGAGAGAGAGACAGAGGGAGAAGGAAGTTCGGAAAGGAGAGGGGAAGATACAGAAAAACAAAGACAGATGGAGAGGATGGTCCTCAGAGAGAGGCCTGGTGACTCTCAGGGCAGAACAAGGTTGGCAGGCCTTCCCTCAACTTCTCTCTCTCTCTCTCTCTTTAGGATGGCTGTCTGACACACCCTCCCTCTCGATGCAGCCTGGCCCCAGGGTGGCCTCAGGAGAGAACGTGACCCTGCTGTGTCAGTCACAGAGACCAATGGACACATTCCTTCTGTCCAAGGAGGGGACAGGGAATCTCCCACTGTGTTTTACATCAAAGCACCAAGCTCAGCAGTTCCAGACAGAATTCTCCATGAGTCCTGTGACCTCAGCCCACGAGGGCATCTACAGGTGCTACAGCTTACAGAGCGCCTCCCCCTTCCTGCTGTCACTCCCCAGTGAGCCCCTGGCGCTCCTGGTCTCAGGTGAGGGCCCTGACCCTGTCTGCTGAGCTTTCAGCTCAGGGTCCCAATAGCAGGAGAATTATGGTCTGAAACTGGGGTGAGGGGCTTTAGGGATGGTCACTCAGAGGAGATCTGTCCCTCACAAGCCCTCCCACTCTGTTCACTCCCTTTCCCTCACCTAGATACTGAAGCAGAGGGAGGGTCCCAAGGGCCACAGCACAGATGTAAGATGGTGTCTGTGTGAAATGGTGTCCTGTGTCAGGCAAAGCCTCTCACCCTCTTCCTGTGCTCACTTGCAGAACCCTCTGGAGGTCCCAGCCCCCCACCCACAGGGCCCACCTCCACAGCTGGTGAGTTCTGGGGAGCTCTGCCCAGAGGGAGCACAGCCCACCTAGGAAGTCCTGAGACTCTGTCAGGGGATCGAGTGACCCAGGTCCTCAAGGACAGGCTTGTGTCCCAGGGGGGCTGAGAGTCCCAGGGTCTGAGGCAGGTCATGGGTGTCATGGCAGAGGGAAATGTGGGGTGCAGGCTGGGAGAAGGGGAGGTGCGCTCATGTGGGGAATGGACAGCCTCATCCTGAATCTAGGAGGCTCTGAGGATCCATCTCTCCTACCCACAGGACAGGCAAGTAGACATGTAAGTAAAGGTCTCCATGGGGTAGTGGTGGGTGCCTGATAGGGACATGGGCTGAGCTACAGGGGTTCAGGCCCCTCTGTTGTCTCTCCCTAGGACCCGCCCTTCCCCTGTAAGGCATCCGTGTCTCCAGGTGTAAAAGGACAGAACCCTTGTCCAGAGCTTAGATTTCCTGCTGGTCCTGATCCTGACCTCCTGGGAGAGGGCCTCACAGGGAAGCCCCCAGGACGTGATGTTATGGGCCTGTCCCCTCTGTCTCAGTGACGGTGACACTTTACAGGGAGGGACTGGTAGGACAAGGGTCCGCGCCCCCCGTCCTCCCCCTCAGCTCAGGCTCAGCTCAGAGGAGGGAACAGGGGGCATCAGCCCTGGGTCAGCTCCTGGCTCTGCTGCTCCTGCTGTGGGGCTGGGAGGGGTCTTCTCTCCTCTGAGTGTGGGGTTCCTGTCTGTTCATCCCTGGTTCCATCCTGCTCATAGGCTGCTGGGAGTTGAGGTGACAGAAGGGCCTCACAGAGCTCAGGAAGGCAGAGACCAGCCCAGTCCCACCTTCCCAAGGGGGCGTCAGGGCCTGCAGGGTGGAGAGGGATCCAGGAGAGACTTCAAGTTCACCCCACACCATGCCCCTCCTGTCCCTGCTGTTCTGGGGGCGGGTAATGAGGAAGGACCTTCAGCTCCAGATGAGATGTGCACAGGCCCCTGCAGACGAGGAGCCCAGAGAATGATGCTGGTGTCCCTCTAGGAGGTGAGGAGAGAGGGGCAGCGTGAGGACAGCACGGGGAACCCACAGTCCTGGTTCCAGCCCAGCCCTGCCCTGTCCAGGCTGTGTGACTTGGGGCACGTGGTTAACCTCTCTGAGCCTCAGTGAAGTGGGTGGTGGGGTCACTAATCCCTCTTGAATGATTGCCATGAGGTGAGAGAAGATAAAAGACAGGTCCCAGCACATGCCTCACAAACAATAGGTGTTCATTAAACTCATTCATGACGTCAATAATATCCTAGGTCCCAAATGGTACTGGGTAGGGGTCTTGGTGGCCTTGGTTCTACTGCTCTCCCCCCTCCTCTTGCTCCTCCTCCGACATCAGCATCAGAAAAAAGGCAGGACCTCAGGTGAGTAGTGAATGGGGTGACTTGAGTCACATAATAAGAAGCTCAGAGCACATGCACAGGAAAACTAAATAGATGGAGAAGGTCAGCTGAGAAAAATATATCTCCAAATCAGAAAACCTAGGAAGAATACACTCGTTGTCAGCACAGATTCACAGATGCACAGATGTAAGGTCATCTTTCCTCCTTTACAGTCTCATGAATACAAAATATTCTCACAAGTGCTTTTCCCAAATCTATTGATCAGACCCCATGATGTTTATCCTTCATTGTGTTGAAGTGATACATCACGTTTATTGATTCCCACATATTGAACCATCCTTGCATCTACAGAAAATGTCCTTCTTGGTCATGGTGGATGATCTTTTAAATTTATTGCTGAATCTGGCAACAGGAGGATAAGAGACAGGAAGACTTCAACAGTGGAATTTAGGGGAAAAGAACCCATTGCATTGAATCTTTAGATCCATAGACAACTAGATGATAAAGATGTGGCGTGCATGCACTCTGGAATATACATCAGGCATAAAGAGGATGAAATGCTGCCATTTGGCACCACATGGATGGGCCCTAGATGGTATTATGATGAGTGAAATGATTCAGGAGATGCTGTTCAATCTCACTGTCTCTCTCCAGCAGATCAGGCAGGATAAAGGCCCCCAAGGAGTCTGTACACAGAGATGAACTGCTCAACATCAAGACTCAGGCAGGTAATGACCACCTCTTCTTCTTCTCTATCAGGGACATGTTGGGACACAAAGGACAGACAAACAGAAGAGGACAGACAGATGGACAGTCAGGTGGGTCCCATCCTTCCCAGGCCCTGAGACCCTGAGACTTCTCAAAACCCAGATACTTTTCATCTCTCTCTCCCCCTGCTGCAGGCTGCTGCACCTGACGCCCCCCAGGATGTGACCTACACCCAGCTGAACCTCTTGGCCCTTAGAAGGCAGCCAAGTGCACCCCCATCCTCCCCCTCAGAGGAGCCCCCAGAAGAGCCCTGTGTGTATGCTGCTCTAGTCTTCCACTAGCTCAGGAGAGACTCAGACCCAGACATTCTAGGGAGGGGGCCTGCAGGCACCCCAGAGGGCAGGAAAGCTTCCCCCCTGGACATTCAGCTAGTGCCTCACCCACCATGGAGACCGGAGTTGCCCCTGGAACTTTCGGGGAGTCACCTCATTCTATCGTGAATATCTCTACCTTTGGAAATGTAGAGTTAAGCCAATATCTCTACATTTGGAAATCAAAGCATCAGACTTCTCAATAACCAACATGTGAACAAAAACAAGTGAATGTTTTAACTGAAATTGCAATGTAAATGTGATGCAGCAAACCTGGGAAATAATAAAATTAATAATCTCAGTAAATCAATGGCCTAATCTATCATGTCAAGAATTTAGGGGAGCCGAAACCGGTTTGGCTCAGTGGTAGAGCATTGGTCTGTGGACTGAAAGGTCCCAGGATTGATTCAGGTCAAGGGCATGTGGTACATTGTTTGCAGGCACATCCCCAGGTAGGGGGTGTGCAAGAGGCAGCTGGTCGATGTTTCTCTCTCATTGACATTTCCAGTTCTCTATCTCTCTCCCTTCCTCTCTGTAAAATATCAATAAAATATATCTTAAAAAAAAAAGAATTTAGGGGGGAAAAAAGCAACCATTGCATTGAATCCTTAGATTCATAGACAACTAGATGATAAAGATGTGGCACGGATGGGCAATGGAATATATGTAGATCAGGCATAAAGAGAACGAAATCCTGCCATTTGGGACAACATGGAAGGACCTAGAGGGTATTTAGCTGAGTGAAAGGATTCAGACAAGGAAAGATGTCACTTATCTCTGGGATTTTTCATATCCTCAAAGCAAAGGGAACAAAATCAGACCTATAGAAGTAAATAAACTGATGGTTGCCAGGAGGGAAGGGAGGAAGGATGGGTGAGAAGGTGAAGGGCAGATAGTCAATAATAAATATCCAATCCATGCTGTATACTGGAAACTAACATGATATTGACTATCAACTATGCTTTAATAAAAATGGTCAATTAAAAATGATTAAACAAAAGAAAAAAATTTTTAAATGAAGGTGTAAGGAGAAAATTGTATGGTGAGACTTTAAAGTTGAGACTCAGATTGACCTGTGTCAGAACACAAACAAGTCCTAGCTTAGAGGGCAGAGCCCTATTAGCATAAGTAAGCCTGACCTTATGGCCACCCCCTAGATCCTTCCTGGGTAGCTAATGGGCTGTGGGAGGTGCAGCACGTGCTGCCAAAACAAGTGAAACTCACAAGAACATTGTAACTATGTTGACTACTGCCTTGTTTTTCTCTGACTATAAATTAAAGGCTCAGCTTGCTGGCTGGATTCTTCTCTGTGACCTCCTCCAGGCACAGGAGGTCCACGGAGCCCCAGCTATATTCTCTTTCTCTGCTTTTTCTTTAATTCCTCACCGACCATCCTCAGACTCACCGAACCCTTGGCTGTGCTGGCACGGCAGAGGAAAGGATACGTTTTGGCACAGCAAAGGAAACCATCAACAGGATGAAAAGACAGCCCACCAAATGGGGAATTATTTTCTAATAGATCTGATAAGGGCTTATTGTACAACATTTATAGGAAATTTATAAAGCTAAACATCAGAAACCCCCAAACAATTCAATAAAAAAAATGGGCAGAGCAACTAAATAGACACCAAACCAAAGAGGACACACGCATGGCCAGTAGACATATGGACAGATGTTCAACATCACTAATCATCAGAGAGGGGCACATGGAAACCACACACCTTGCAGAATGGCTTATCATCAGTAAACCCACAGAAATCTATGCCCCTCTGTGATCACAGCAGCATTATTTACAAAAGCCAACATCTGGAAACAGCCCAAGGGCCCACCAGCAGAGGAAAGCTGAGGTACATCCACACAGTGGAATAACATGCAGCTGTGAAATAAAGAAGGAACTCTTGCCTTTGGCGACAGCATGGATGGTCCCTGAGAGCCTGATGTCAAATGAAATGAGCCAGTCGGAGAGAGACAAGTTCCCTATGATTTCGCTCATATTTGGAATCTAATAAACAAAATAAAACATAGTGGAGAGAGACTCGTGTATACGGAGAACAGTCTGTCAGCTGTTAGAGGAGAGAGGTTTGGGGAGATGGGCGAATGGATTAAGCAGAGAAATAAAAGAAAGAGTCATGAACACAGACAATCCTGTGGTGACTGCCAGCGGGAAGGGTGGGGTCTGGAGGAGGGAAGTAACAACCAGGTAAATGGACTAGACTTAGGGTGATAAACTCACAGCACCATAAACAGATGACCTGGTGTAGAATCCTTTACCTGAAACCAGTATAATTTTATGAACCCATGTCACTACAGTAAATAAATAGTAAATTTGTTTTCAATAAAAAACAAATACGTGTAGGCTGTTCGGAAATATGTCTCCAGTCAGACCCTCAGCACCTGCTATTTTTAGGGTGAGAAGCAGGTTGTCGCCTTCCTGTGAGGCTAACATCTTGTGAGCAGTGCGCCTGTGGTGTGAGGACCCTGCCCCCCACATCCTGTGACCTTCTCTGCTGGGCTCAGCCCCTGCCTCCCCTTCCTCAGAAGCACCCTGGTCCCCATGGTCTTAGCGTTTGTAAATTTCTGTTCCTCGCCTGCTTCTAAAGTGAAAACTCAGACTGATTCATATGCCTTTCAGCATAATGATTATTGCTTGTCTCTCTCTTATATTTCCAGTAGGACATGATCTCACTCATCCAGGGGAAATGGTGAACAACACAGACTGATGAACAAGAACAGACCCAGAGACAAGGAGCCATGGGCCAGGCTGTTAGACCGCAAAAGGAGGGCGCGGATAAAAGGAAGAGATCAACCAAAGGATTTATGCGCACACAAATGAGCCTGACCAGTGGTCAAGGACAATAGGGTGGTGGGGGCATGAGTGGGTGTGTGTGTGTGGGGGGGATTGGAATGGGGGGGGTAAAGACAAATATGTGATACCTTAATCAATAAAGAAATTAAAAGAAAAGAAAACAAAGTAAGTGTCACTCTCCTGGGAAATTTATGCCTTTGTGACCGACATTGAAGTCTTTCATGCATTTTGGTGTATGATGTAAGTGGGTGGTAGATTGCCTCCTCCTCCTCCTCCTCCTCCTCCTCCCCCTCCTCCTCCTCCTCCTTCTTCTTCTTCTTTGCATGTGCCTGTCACATTTTCCCAGCACCATTTTTGCAGAGCCTGCCCTCACTCTGCTGTATATTCACAAAGTCACTATTCATCAGGGAAATGCAGGTGCTGGATGTGGAGTAGAGGGAGCCCTCGTGCACTGCTGCTGGGAATGCAGCCAGGTGCAGCCACTATGGAAAGCTCTATGGAGGTTCCTCAAAAAAAAAGCTGTGGTATGTTTGCACAATAGAGTACTCCTTGGCTGCGAAAAAGGATGGAAGTCCCACCTTTTGCCACAGCATGGATGGACCTGGCGGTTTGTATGCGAAGTGAAATAAGCCAGTCAGAGTAGGACAGGTTCCATATAAAAATCACTTCAATGTGGAATCTAAACAACAACAACATCATGAGATATATTTAATTTTTATTTTTGACGCTGTTACAGGTGTCCCCCATTTCTTCCGTTTTCCCACCACCCCCCCATTTCCTCTCCCTTGGCGCTCACCTCAATGTTGCCTGTGTCCATGTGCTGTGCATGTATGTTCTTTAGTGAATCACTTCCCATTCTTCATCAAGTCCCCCCCACCCACCTCCCCTCTGTCATCTGTCACTCTGTAAACCCATTTCTCCTCCTGTCTTGGTAGGTCTCCCATAATGTTTCCATGAACATTATTTTCTTTTTATACTTGAGGTTGTGCACTGATTCGTGCACTGATTGGGGTCCCTGTGCCTGGCCTGCACCCTTTTGCTGCCCAGGCTGAGGGACTGGACCTAAACCGGCAGACTGACATCCCCCAAGGGATGTAGTAATGTGTGCAGTGGCAGGCAGCTGAGGAGAGGCCCAAGCCCAGGCCAGGCACCACTCCGCTCCCTCTCATCCCGACCGCCCACTGCACCTGCCACTGCTCGGTAGTGCTACCACGGAGGTGGGTGAGGCTCGCACCTCCACAGCTGTGCTCCCCAGCAATGAGCCTGGTGTCTGGCTCACGTAGGTCAGCTGAACGGTACTCCCACTGTGGGAGCGCACTGACAAGCAGGGGCCACTTCCTCTATTCAGGGTCTACCCCTTGGTGGTCAGCATTCGTCACAGTGACCGGTCAATTGTTTGTTTAGTCACTTAGGCTTTTAGATAGATAGATAGATAGATAGATGATAGATAGATAGATAGATAGATAGATAGCTTCCCCTTCAAGATAATACTGTATCTTTTGTATTCTTATTGACATTATTAGAGATGAACTTCATCTTTGCCTATATGCCCCCACCACCCAACAGGAACCCAAGCATAATGCACACTAATATCTATGTCTTTGAGCTATGCATATATGCAGGTAAGTCCTTTGATTAATCTTTTCCTGCCCCCTCCCTTCTCTGAGATCTGTTCATTTCTTCCATGCAGCATGCCTCTGGACTTATTTTCTTGATTGAGTTACTTTGTTCATTAGTGGGATCATGGGATATTTGTCTTTCTCTAATGGGCTTATTTCACTTAGCATAATAATTTCCAGGTCCCTTCATAATGTTTCAAATTGTAAGATTCCCCCCCCCCCCCCAGCTGGATAGTATTCCCTGATGTAAATACACCACAGCTATTTTATCCACTCATCCACAAATGGGCTGTTTTCAGGCCTTAGCTATTGCAAATGCCGCTACTATGAACCCAGAGGAGCATACATTCTTTTGGATTGGTGTTTTGGGTGCTGAGGATATATTCCCACAAGTGGGATCTGCTGGGTCCATGGGCACTTCCATTTTTGAGCTTCATGTGAACAACTGAGGAAGAAAGGACTAACACCTCTTCTATAAAAGCAACCAGTGGGAGTTGAGACTATTTCTTGATGGAGGAACAGAACCAACCTAACCCTACAAAGTCCACTCAAAGTTGTCGCCACAAAATCCAAAGGCCAGCCCGAATGTGTAGAGTCTCCTGGAACCAAGAAACAGATCACTGCAGCGCCGGAGGGAGGGGGCACCTGACCCCCAAGAGCCTTCTCTCCTCCTGAGCCCTTAGTTTGGGGAAACTCAGAGCCAGGCCCAGGGCGGGAGAGTCCGCAGGCAGCGGGTTCACAGCTCATGGACACGGAAGGGGTGTAGCAGATTCTGACCCACCACATCCTGTGCGTCTGTTTTTCCGGCCCTGAGTCTCCTCCATTTGCAGAGCGGGAGCCCTCAGAGAAGGCGCCATGATGTCCCTCCTCTCTGCTCTTCTCTGCCTCGGTCAGTTGTGAACACGGGGAGGGGCAGCTGGAGGGGGGCGGCACCCCCTTGTTCATGGAAAAACTCAGGCTCTGGCAGCTCTTAGTGGACACGACCTGATGGGAGGGGAATCAGCTAAGACATCCGGGTGCAAATCTCTCACAGGGACTCTCTTCCAGGGCTGAGTCTGGGCCAGAGGACCCCGGTGCAGACAGGTGAGTCCTCCCCAGGCTCCATGTCCCTCCTCTTTCTTCACCCCTGGGGCTCAGGAGGGAGCACAGAGGTCCTGGGTTGAGATGGGGTTGAGGGTAGGGAAGGTCTTTGTAATGCAGCCTCTAGCTTCCTTCCAGGGACTATCCCCAAACCCACCCTCTGGGCTGAGCCAGTCCCTGTGATCCCTGATGGGAGCCCTGTGACCCTCTGGTGTGGGGGGACCCTGGAGGCCCAGAAGTTTGATCTGTATAAGGAAGGAAAATGTGTGCTTTGGAACACACGGACTCAAAGAAAGTCCACAGCCAAGGTCAAGGTCTCCACCATAAGCATGACAGGGCAGGATGCAGGGAGATACTCCTGTTATTATCACAGCCCCAGTGGTTGGACAGAGCCCAGTGACCCTCTGGAACTGGTGGTGAAAGGTGAGAGGACACTCAGAGGTCCCAGCCTTAGGCCCTGTCCTCAGGAAGGGGGTCTACTCTCAGGGAGTCTCCCTCTCACAGCCCAGCCTTGGGGGATATAAGGGAGGTGTGAGCCCATTTCACACGCTGCCTCCTCTTCTTTTAGGAGTCTATAGCAAACCCAGCCTCTCAGCCCTGCCCAGTCCTGTTGTGACCCCAGGAGGGAACGTGACCCTCCAGTGTGGCTCAGCAGAGGGATTTGATAGGTTCAGTCTGACTAAGAACGAAGATCACAATCTCTCCAGGACCCTGGACTCACAGCCACAGCCCAGTGGGGGGTCACAGGCCCTGTTCCCTGTGGGCCCCGTGACCCCCATCCACAGGTGGACGTTCAGATGCTATGGCTATTGGAGGGACAGATTCCTGTTGTGGTCACATCCCAGTCACTCCCTGGAGCTCCTGGTCCCAGGTGAGTAAGTCCCATTCTACTCCCATCCATGGATTGAGGCACCAGACACATTGGCATCTTCTCTGGGAGGGGAGCCCCATGTGAGAGGGTGAGGGGAGCACAGGGGCTCCTGGGCCTGAGACACAGAGAGGGACAGTGAGACCTGGGGGCCAGCCCAGGAGAAGGGGTTTATGGGAGGAGAAGCCCCTGTCATTCATGTCTGGCCTCCCCAGGTGAGTCTGGGAAGCCCTCCCTCCTGAGCCCGCAGGGCCCCATCGTGGCCTCTGGACAGAGCCTGACCCTCCAGTGTCGCTCTGATGTCGGCTATGACAGATTCGCTCTGCACAAGGAGGGGGGACGGGACCTCCCCCACAGCCTCGTCCTGCAGCCCCAGGCTGGGCTCTCTCAGGCCCACTTCCCCCTGGGCACTGTGAGGAGTTCCCATGGGGGCCGGTACAGATGCTACGGTGGATACAAACTCTCCTCTGAGTGGTCGGCCCCCAGCGACCCCCTGGACATCCTGGTGGCAGGTGAGGAGCCAGTGGGTTCAGTCAGGGACCCAGACTCTGCACAGGCCCTGCTGGGAGTGTCTGGTGGGGAGGCCAGAGTGAAGGTGCTGTGTCCCAGGAAGGGGGAGAGACAGAGAGAGGCAGCCTGTGGGAGCTTAGAGGGGGAGATTTGGAGAAACAGAGAGAGACAGAGAGGAGGATCCTCAGAGAGAGACCTGGTGACTCTCAGGGCAGAACAAGGTGGACAGGCAGCCCTCACTCTACCTACTCTCTCTCTGGGATGGTTGCATGACAGACCCTCCATCTTGGTGCAGCCCAGCCCCACGGTGGCCTCAGGAGAGAACTTGACCCTGACCTGTCAGTCACAGAGCCCAATGGCCACTTTCCTTCTGTCCAAGGAGGGGGCAGCTGATCCCCCCCTGCGTCTGAGATCAGAGCCCCGTGCTCAGCAGTACCAGGCAGAGTTCTCCATGAGTCTTGTGACCTCACTTCACGGGGGCACCTACAGGTGCTACAGCTCACTCAACTCCTCTCCCTTCCTGCTGTCACTCCCCAGTGAGCCCCTGGAGCTCCTGGTCTCAGGTGAGTGGCCCTGATCCTGTCTGCTGAGCTGTCAGCTCAGGGACCCATCCTCAGAAGAACTCTGGGCTGGAAGAGAGGGATGGGCTCTAGGGAAGGTCAATCAGAGGAGATCTGTCCCTTAGAGACACCCTACCACTGTCCACAGCCTTCTCCTCACCTGGATCCAGAAGGGGTCAGCTGGGCAGTGGGGAGGGACTCAGAGACCACAGCACAGATGTAGGGGGAGTCTGAGTGCAGTTCCCACTCCAAGGTCAGCACCAGCTCCTCGCCCTGTTCCTGTCCTTCCTGGGACCCTCTGGGACCCCAGCCTCCCACCCACAGGGCCCATGTCCACAGCGTGGGAGTCACTGAGAGCTGGGCTCTGAGGGAGCCCGGACCTCCCAGGAAGTGCTGAGAGTCTGTGAGGTCATTGAATCTTCCCAGATACTCAAGGATGGCTTGTGTGTGGGGTGGGGAGCTGGGAGTTAGGCAGTGATACCAGGAACCACCAGGCTTCTGAGTCTGTGAGGCTGCCAGGTGATGGGAGGTTGGGGGGGGTGGTCCGGGCAGAGGGGGACATTGTGGCCCTTCCTTGGGAGGAGCAAGTGTGCTCAGCT
Organism: Vespertilio murinus; assembly: GCA_963924515.1. Taxonomy (NCBI): domain Eukaryota; kingdom Metazoa; phylum Chordata; class Mammalia; order Chiroptera; family Vespertilionidae; genus Vespertilio; species Vespertilio murinus. Next base: position 48,708,517 of record OZ004716.1, on the reverse strand, counting down.
GGGGAGAATCCAGCTCTTCTTCTCACCCCAAATCCTTATCCGCAGGACCCACCATGGAATCAGGCACCCAGAGGGGTAAGTGAAGGAGGTGGTGGGAGCCTCCATTGGGACAGAGATCAGCCACACGTAGGTTCAGGCCCCTGTGGCGTTCCTGACTTGCACCCATCCTTCCCCTGCCTGGGCCTTAGTGTCTCCAGCTTTAAAGGAGAGGATCCTTATCCAGAGCTTAGACTTCCTGTTTTTTCTGGCCTTGACCTCCTGAGAAAGGGCCTTACAAGGGACACCCCAGGATGTGATGTTACGGGGCCTCTGTGTCCCACTGATGGTGACACTGTACAGGGAGGGACAGGTCGAAGCAGAGTCTGGGCACCCAGTCCTCGCCCTCAGCTCAGGCTCAGCTCAGCGGAGGGAACAGGTGGATCAGCCCTGGGTCAGCTCCTGGCTCTGCTGCCCCTGCTGTGGGGCTGGGTGGCCCCTTCTCTCCTCTGAGTGTGGGGTTCCTGTCTGCTCATCCCTGGTCCCATCCTGCTCACAGGCTGCTGGGAGATGAGTTGACAGAAGGGCCTCACAGAGCTCAGGAAGGCAGAGACCAGCCCAGTCCCACCTTCCCAAGGGGGCATCAGGGCCTTTGTGGGTAGGGATGGTTGAGGGAGAGACTCAGAGTCCACCCCACACCCGGCCCCTCCCTTTCCCTGCTGTGCTGGGGGCAGGTAATGAGGAAGGATTTTCAGCTCCAGCTGTAGAGGAGGAGTCCAGAGCACAAATCTGGTGTCCCACTGGGAGGGTAGGGGGCAGCGTGAGGCCAGCACAGGGAATCCCCAGACCCAGATTCCAGTCCTAGCCCTGCCCCACCAAAGCTGGATGACCTGGGGTACTTGATTGACCTCTCTGAGCCTCAGTGAAGTTGGACATAGGATGAGCAATCTCTTATGCATGACCGCTGTGCGGTGAGAGATGAGTGACAGACCCCAGCATGTGCCTCACACACAGTAGGTGCTCATTCAAGGGCAACACTGGCTCATTCATGACGTCACTCATGTCCAAGGTCCCAAATGGAACATGAACATCCTGATCGGGGTCTCAGTGGCCCTCGTCATGCTGCTCTCCCTCCTTCTCTTCTTTCTCCAACGCCGGCGTCAGACCAAAGGCAGGACCTCAGGTGAGTAGAGAACGGGGTGACCTGGGTCACACAATGGGGTGCTCAGGGCACATGCCACAGGAAACCAAATGGATGGAGAAGGTCAGCTGAGAAAAGACTTCTCCCGAATCTGAAATCAGGGAATCTAAAAAGAAAACAGTGTCAGCACAGATGTCCAATCTCATGAAATATGAACACACGTGAGTGTTAAGATTTCCTTCTTTCTTGTGGAATCACAGGGGCATGGGCCCCTAACCTCCCAGGGCTGAGACAGACCCTCTGGACCAGCCCAGAGAGGGGCTCATGTCCAACCTCCTGCAGGGACCACACACACAAAGGCCAAAGACAGAGGCCTGTATATCATGTAATTCCTGCCCCAAAGACCCGAGAACTCCACCATCCATGGCCCATCTCTGCCCCTAACACTCCTGTCTCCTCACACAGCTGCAGCCCAGATTTGGATATTCTTTGAGAGAAAGAGAAATCTGCCCTGGGGGAAAGGAGACAAAATTGAGGATAAATTTGGGGAGGAGATAGACTGGAAGGGTCGAGCTCAGGGTGAGACCACAGGACCTGCCCTAATGTCTCACCTCACCCTGGGTTAGTGGCCCATCTGGGAGCAAGCATAACCTGCAGCCCTGAGAACTTGGGGACCTCCCCTGAGAACTTGGGGACCTCCCAGGAGACACCGTCTGTTCTGCCAAAGCAGATGCTGCCATGAAGGACACACAACCTGGGGAGAGCGTGGAGCTGGACCCTCAGGTGAGACCCTTGCTCTTGTCCAGGCCACAAGGACATTCCTATTAATGAGTTTAACCCAATAAATGACCTTTCTTCTGGGCCCCAAAGTTGTCCTGCTGTAACTCATTCCTCCTGGGTTCCTTGTGATCCTATAGCCCATCCTACGGGTTCCCCTTTACTGGCTCCTCGACCTTTGTCTGACCTTGTGCAGCGCCAGGTCTCAGGAGGAGGCAGGAATGAGTGACTCACCACAGGTCCCAGAACCCCTTCATTCATTCACCCAGCAGATGTGACAGCTCACTGTCTACAGGGTCTATTTAGGGGCCACGGTGCTGCCTTGAGCCACGCTGTCTCCCCATGCCTCGAACTCACCTGTGAGCAAGGGAGACACTATGCAAACAAGCAGACAGTGTCCCAGAGAGCAAAGTGCTGGGAAGGAACATAAAGCAAGAGGAGGGGACAGAGTGCATGGTGGGGGGACAGGGAGAGAGCGGGAGCAGAGGTCCTGAGGCAGGGCCTGCTTCTCCAGGAGGATGGACCATGAGGCTGGAGCCAGTGAAAGAGAGAGAGAGAGAGAGAGAGAGAGAGAGAGAGAGAGAGAGAGAGAGAGAGACTCAGAACCACAGAAGCATCCAGAGGCCCCAAGGCTCAGGAAGGCCCTGCAGGTTCCACCAGAAGAGGGACCTGGTCTATTGAAAGTGTAAGCCATCTCCCTGGCAACCTGAGGATGATTGACAGGAGGCTCTGTTTCTAGCAGAACTGGCAGGATGAACACCCCCAGGGAGCGATGTACGCCCAGGTGAACCATTCAAGATCAAGATCTGGGCAGGTAATGGGCACCTATTCTGTATCCCTATCAGGGTGGTTACTGGATAAGAAGGGCAGACAAACAGAAGCAGACAGACAGATGGACAGTCAGGCGGATCCCCTCCTCTCCATAGCCCAAGACTACCCCAACTCTAACCACATTCCATCCTACTCACTCTCCCACTGTTCCAGGCTGTCACCTACGCCCAGCTGAACCACTTGGCCCTCAGACAGAAGACAAGTGCACCCCCGTCCTCCCCATCAGAGGAGCCCAGTGTGTATGCTGCCCTGTCGGTCTACTAGTCCAGGAGGGACCCAGACTCCACACTCCAGGGAGGGGTCTGGCATTTCCAGAAGGGGTGGAAGCCTGACGTGGACCTCCACAGCTCCTGGAAACTTCTGGGAGTCACCTGATTTTGTAGTCAAGACAAACAATATCGCATGACCAGTGTTGCTCAGTGGTTGAGAGTCGACCTGTGAACCATGAGGCGACAGTTCCTTTTTTGGTCAAGGAACACGCCCAGGTTGCTGTCTTGTTCCCCATTAGGAGGCTTGCAGGAGGCAGCCAATCAATGGTTCTCATCATAGATGCTTCTATGTCTCTGTCTCTCTACTCTCCTCTCTGAAATCAATAAAAATCTATACTAATGAAGATGAATATGCAAATTGTCTGGGATTCCTTCACAATAACGACCAAACAGCAGGCTGTGTGGTACAACAAGGCCAGCAGGGGTGTTAGTGAGGGATGACCAAATGACTGAACAGCGGGCTGCATGGGGAGACCAGGTCAGCAGGAGGGACTGTTGGTGGTGACCAGGCCAATGGGAGGAGCAGGTGGGTGTGACCAGGCTGGCAAAGGGGCAGTGGGGAGGACCAGGTCAGCAGGGGGTGCAGTGAGGGGTGACCAGGCTGGCAGAGGGATCCAGCAAGGGGTGACCAGCCCGGCAGCAGGGAAGTGGGCAGCTAGGGGTGACCAGCATTGTGGGGAGGTCAGTTGGAAGTAACCAGGCCAGAAGGGGGGAAATTTGGAGGCAAACAGGCTGTCTTGGGGAGGGCAGTTAGGGATGATCGGGTAGGCAGGCAGGTGAACAGTTAGGAGTCAGCACTCCCTGATTATGAGAGGGATGTCCAACTGTCAGTTTAGGCCTGATCCCCAGGCCTAAACTGGCAGCTGTCAGATATACCCCGAGGGGTCCCGGATTGGACAGGGTGCAGGCTGGGCTGAGGGGATCCAACCCCTGCACGAATTTTGTGCACAGGGCCTCTACTGTATTAGTAACAAGATATCAAATATCCTTACTTTTTAAAAATAAAGCATCAGACTTCTCAATAATAAATGTGTGAACCAAAACAAAAGTGAACAATGTAAATGGTACACATCAAATATACTAAATGAGAAAATTAAAAACTATGAATGGTAGAAAAGAAAATGCCTTAAAAATCATTGGCTTGGCCGAAACCGGTTTGGCTCAGTGCATAGAGCGTCAGCCTGCGGACTAAAAGGTCCCAGGTTTGATTCTGGTCAAGGGCATGTACCTTGGTTGCGGGCACATCCCCAGTGGGCGTTGTGCAAGAGGCAGCTGGTCGGTGATTCTCTCTCATCGATGTTTCTAACTTTCTATCCCTCTCTCTTCCTCTCTGTAAAAAATCAATAAAATATATATATATTTTAAAAATCATTGGCTTGTTCTATTATATAAAGAATTTAGAGGGGGAAAAAGATTGGATTGAATCTTCAGCCCCATAGATGACTGGATGAGAACGATACAGCATGTATGCACAATAGCATATACGTCAGCCATAGGGTGGGGGAAGTGATGGCTGGATAGGCAGACCTGTCAGGCATCTGGTGTCAACACCAGTCTTCAAAGGCAACTACAATGGAGAACATTCACCTGGAATTTCCAACTGAGAAGGTGACTTGTAACAAGGAAGAAAGGAAGACACCTCAAGACCAAGCACGGGAGTTTTCATTGGCAATGACACATGGGAGTGAAGCACTGGCTCAGGGAGGGAGATGTGGACTTGAGGTGCCTGAGGACAGGCGGGCGAGGGAAGCAGGGCAGGGCCTGAAAAAGCAGTCGTCAGGAGTCCTGCATTGGGTCACTCATATGCTTCCAAACCGAAATGGCCATTTTCCAACACCCTGAGGGCACGTAAAGGGGAAAAATACCTGCCCTTAGTGATACAGCCTGTTACACCCTGCTTTGTAGAGGAATCAAAGACAAAGGCCAAGCTTATGGTTGTGAATAGTCTCAAGGAGCCCTCAGTGACTCGAGTGGAGAAGGGGCCATCTGCTCCAATATCCTAGGAACCAAACTGATAAACATCCCAGAGTTTCAGCTGACCCCGTTGGTCTCCATACAAGGATCTCTATCTAGCCAAGGGCAGAGTAATATTAAGGGTCCCAGGTTTGATTCCAAACAAGGGCATGTACCTTGGCAGCTGATCAATGTTTCTCTCCCACTGATGTTTCTAACTCTCTATCTCTCTCCCTTCCTCTTGTAAAAAAAAAAATCAATAAAAATATTTTTAATTAAAAAGAGGAAGAAAAAAAAGAAAGAATAATAAAGGTCAAAAGAGAAAAAAGAGGTGAAAATATGCAAGAAAAAAGAAATAGAAGACAAAGAAAGGAAAAAACGAAAGACTAGGAATAGAAAACCATAAAAAAAGTATAAGAAAAGGAAACAGAAATATGAGGAATTAAATGAGAAGAAAAAAGGAAATGAACAACAGAAAATGAAATGAAATGAAATGGGGTTGTGGGGAGGAGAAAACAGTGAAGCTTGTTAGACCAGCTCTGACCCCGAGTCACTTGCCTGAAACTACAGCTCGCCCCCAGCATACGCTGCCTCGGCTGGGCTTGTCTATATGAGGGAAAAACCAAGCTGTGCTCCAAGGCCTGTTTCCACCATCACAGAAACCGAGGTGGGTCAGCCAATGTCCCCAGGTTGCCTGGAATCTGCCTCCCCTTTCCTCCACCTGCTGGCGGCTGCCAGGGTTAGGCACTGAAACAGCCTGTGGTGGCACCTGGAGCTTGGGGTGACTGCGTTTCCCATGAGGGGAGGTGCCCTTTGCACTTCAGGGAAGAGGGTGGATGTGGGTCCCACCCTGGGAGCCCCACCTGTGAGTCTGCCCAGGATGGTTCCCTCACTCAGCAGGCGGAGCCCCTAGTGGTCACGTGGGTGGAGCCTTGGTATCCCAGAGGCTGGGTCTGTGGGAGCCAGCAGCTGGTGTTTCTCTCAGGTCTCCCAGGAGTTCCCTGGAAAGGGGGGGGGGCATGACCCCACTCCAAAGCAAGTCACAGACATCCTCTGCCCCTGCCCAGCCTTCTGAGACCCAACTAATGTTGCTGAGGCCTCAAGAGGACTTCACGTGGTAGGTGGGGCCAGGAGGATTCCACAGGGCTGGGCGGGTGGAGTCCCTGAGGGTGGGAGGCATTGCTTTTCATCAGGCGGATGCTGCTGGGAGTGGATTGATAGCTGCTCCCAAGAAGAATGGCGGCTGTGGTGTTGGATGCGCTAGCACTGGATCCTGGTGGTCTCGTCTCTACACCTATCCCTAAAGCTGGACACTCCAGACTCTCCTTGGGTGAGTCCAGTCTTCACATACTCCCTCTACCTGTGGGTGAGTGGCTGAAAAATGTTTTGTGTGTTGGCCCTTTATTTATTAGTTTTTGTTAATCCTCATCCTAGAATATTTTTCCCATTGATTCTTTATTTTTTAAATTTTTTTAGAAAGGGAGTGGAAGGGAGGGAGGAAGGGGAGGAGAGAAACATGAGTATGAGAGAGACATATTGAGGGATTACCTTCCGCACATGCCTGGATGGGGCTGTATTCAATCTGTAACCCAGGTATATGCCTTTAACTGGGAATCTAATGCTTGACCCTTCAGTATGCTGTATGGAACTCTAACCACGGAGAAAAACTGGCCAGGACTGACCATGCTCTTGGTGCTAAACACAGCAAGAGGATAAAATACCTACATAAGATTTAAATATACTTGCAGTGATGGTAAATCCTTTAAAAATAAAGATCTAGAAAACATTCTGCATAAAACACATGGAAGTCATAGATTCATAGTTCTATACCCTTTTTATATGAAACTAGAGGCTCAGTGCATGAAATTCATGCAGGGGGGGGGGAATGTGTGTCCCTCAGCCCAACATGCACCCTCTCCAATCTGGGATCCCTCTCACAATCCAGGACTGCTGGCTCCCAACTGCTTGCCTGCCTGCTTGCCCCTAACTGCTTCTGCCTGCCAGACTGATCACTATGTAACCACTCTATTGCCATCCTTATGGACATCTAACTGCTCCCCTGTCAACCTAATTGCCCCCTACTGTCCTCTCCTGAAGGCCTGATCATCCCCAATTGCCCTCTCCTGCAGTCATGATTGCCTACAACTGCTCTTCCTTGCATACTTGGTCCCTCCCAACTGCCTACCGCTGTTGGCCTAATCTCCCACAACTGCCCTCCCCTGCTAGCCATCTTGTGGCAGCCATCGTTTGATGGCCATCTTGTGGTGGCAATCTTGTGTCCACACGGGGTGGCCATCTTTGACCACATGGGGACAACCATCTTCTGTGTTGGAGTGATGGTCAGTTTACATATTAGTCTTTTATTAGATAGGATTAAAGAGTCTTTGGAAGAGAGACATATCTAGGTGCCCTTTGGATGGGGCTGGAACTGTCCATAACCCAGTGCTAAATTCATATACCTCCTCAGGATTAACATAAAAATAGGGCAAAATTAGGGGAGATGGTCATGGCCCATGTTCTTAAGAAATACCCCCCAGGAACACACCACATTCCTAGTGAAGGCTGGGCCAGGTCTGGGTCAGCACAAGTTCTTGAAAGAGATAAGCTGTCCTGACCTATGGATCCTGTGCTGACCACCTTGAATTCACTTTATGGTTTCAGGTTCGCTATCTTCATGCATCAGGTAAAGAGGTGAACTCCCTGTGGAAGTTTCTAAAGCAGAGGTTTTGATTACTTATTTTTCAGATCTTAATGCGAAGCTTGAGAGGCAAGTTCACAGGATGTTGTTGGTGGGGTTCTGACACCATAGTGCGTGAGGAAACAAGGGGCCAGTCACACAGGAAGGGGACCAGCTCTCCCCACCCCCCAAATAGCAGGTGCTGAGGGTCTGACTTAAGTCTCATCTCTGAACTATCCTATTTAGTTTTCCTAAACTCTACAATCACATATTGACTTTAACATAGTTCACTGCCATGTGAAGGTCAAAACAATTATTTGGTATACTTCATATTCCAGTTCCAAGCTAATGAATAAAATAGTTAATGATGTAAAAATGATTTTTAGCAGAAACATGAAATCTTTCTCTCCTAATATCTACTCAGCCTTCTATCAGTTGCACATATAACTCTCCTGACAACAAAAAGTAGAGTGGACAATTGGATCCTGCATCTCCAGAGAAGAAGAAAACCTACATTATCTAGTTTTTCTTGTTTGACTGAAATCATTTATTTGTGTTTGAGTCAAACCTGTTTCTTCTGTCAGAAATCAGAGAGATAAGAGAGAGCGAGATGATGAAAGACAGTGAATTTGTTTTCCACAACAAAATACAACTGACTAGGTGGCCTTGTCCCAGGGCTCCAGTGGCTTATGTGTGTTCCACTTTGCTGGGCTTTTCTCATTATACAGACTGTACACTTTAAACCCTTGGGTCCCCTGACACCAGATCTTCGCAGATCTGTGCTCCCAGAAGGGATCTGTGCTCCCAGAAGGGATCTGTGCTCCCAGAAGGGATCACAGGGCCTGGCTCAGCCCAGAGGGTGGGTTTGGAGAGGGTCACTGGAAAGAATACAGAGGCTGCATTACAAAGTCCTTCCCCACCTCATCCTCCAGCTCTCCCACCAGCCAAAAATTGCATCACCTCATCCCAGCACCTTTGTGCTCCCTCCTGAGCCCCAGGGGAAGTAAGAGGAGGAACAAGGGACCTGAGGAGCACTCACCTGTCTGAACCCTGGTCCTTTGGTCCAGACTCAGCCCTGGAAGAGAGTCTCCATCAGTGATTAGCACCCGGACGTCTGAGCTGATTCCCTTCCTATAAGGCCACGTCCACCTGAGGTGCATGAGCCTGAGGTTCCCTATGAACAAGGGGGTATAGCCTCCAGTCTCCTCCAGGTCCCTGTCCCCATGTCCAAGCTGACCGAGGCAGAGATGAACATAGAGGATGGGTGCCATGGTGTCTGCTGTGAGGCCTCCTCTCTGCAGATGGAGGAGGCCTGGGCCTGAAGGACAGACATGCACAGGATGTGGTGAGTCAGGAGCTGCTGCCCTTCTGGGTTCTCACAGCTGGGAGCCCACAGCCCAGGGAGGGCACCACCCTGGGCCTGGCTCTGCACCTCCCCAGGGGGAGGGCTCAGGGGGAGTCCAGGTTTCAGGAGGCAGCTCAGCCGTGTCTCACCTGATCCTCAGGGTCTCATGTGCAGATGCATCTTGCAAAGCTCCCCAGGCTTACATCCACCCACCTTCTTGGTATTTTATTGACAAATAATTCGTACATTAGCCTTGGAATGTCCCAGTCTACTTGTCTGAGTTCTCAAAATACAGGCCATGTGTCTCCTGGATCACGGGTGTATTTCTGGTGCCTGGATAAAGACCTGGCGGGTAGAAGGAGATAAATATTTGTTTATGGACGAGTCCAAGACAGAAAGTAAATTCCACTTGTGGTGGCTGAGAAGGTACATGATTGCCCTCTTTAGAGCCAGCCCACCGGGGGTTGGCTCCAATAGAGAACACGGATCTTTCCTCTCGGAGCAGAAGTTCAGACCAGACTGAGTCCTGGGAGTCAGATGAGACCTCAGAGCTGAGATGTGTCTCCAGAGGTCTGGACTTCCCCTGAGTACTCATTCTGGGGAAACCCAGAGCCACGCAGGGTGGCATCACCCACTGACTGTGGGCCCACATCTGAGGGAAACCGGAAGGATGGCAGGATCTCCTGGCCAACATCCTGTGTGTCTCTGTCATTCAGGCCCAGGCCACCACCATTTGCAGAGCGGGAGCCCTCAGAGCAGACACCGTGATGTTCATCCTCTCCACTGTTCTCTGCCTCGGTCAGTTGTGGACATGGGGAGGGGGAGCACGAGGGGCGGCGGCACCTTCTTGTTCATGGGGGACCTCAGGCTCAGGCAGCTCGAGTGGACGGGGCCTGATGGGAAGGGAATGAGCTCAGACGTCCGGGTGCAAATCTCTGACGGACTCTCTTCCAGGGCTGAGTCTGGACCAGAGGACCCATGTGAAAGCAGGTGAGTCCTCCCCAGGCTCCATGTCCCTCCTCTTCCTTCAACCCTGGGGCTCAGGAGGGAGCGAAGAGGTGCTGGGTTGAGGTGGGGGATGAGGGTGGGGAAGGCCCTTGTAAAATAGCCTCTGGTTTCATTTTAGAGACCCTCCCCAAACCCACCCTCTGGGCTGAGCCAGGACCTGTGATCCCCTGGTGGAACCCCGTTACAATCTGGTGTCAGGGTGCCCCTGGGGCTGAAGAGTACCATCTGGATAGAGAGGGAAGCCCAGTACCATGGAAAAGACTGGATCTACTGGAGTCCGGGGACAAGGCCAACTTCTCCATCAGATACATGACAGAGCGTGATGCAGGGAGATATCGCTGTTACTATCACAGCCCTGCTGGCTGGTCAGAGCGCAGTGACCCCCTGGAGCTGGTGGTGACCACAGGTGAGAGGACACTCAGGGGTCCCAGCCTCAGGCTCTGCCCTCAGGAAAGGGGGTCTCCTCTCAGGGTGTCTCCCTCTCACAGCCCAGCCCTGGAGGACATGAGGGAGGTCCGAGCCCCATTTAACACGCTGCCTCCTCCTCTCCTAGGATCCTACAGCAAACCCAGACTCTCAGCCCTCCCCGGACCTGTCATGCCCTCAGGAGGGAACGTGACCCTCCAGTGTGGATCATGGGAGGGATTTGACAGGTTCCTTCTGACTACGGAAGGGGATCACAGACTCTCCTGGACCCTGGACTCACAGCGACAGTCCATTGGGCAGTCCCAGGCCCTGTTCTCTGTGGGCCCTATCACCACCAGGAACAAGTGGATATTCAGATGCTATGGCTGTCACAGGGAAAGGCCACAGATGTGCTCACACCCCAGTGATGCCCTGGAGCTGCTGGTCCCAGGTGAGTCCCATTCTTGTGTCATTCAAGGACTGAAATCAACCAGGTTATTGACATTTTTGCTGTGAGGGCAGCCCAGGGGCCCCTGGGCTAGACACACAGAAAGACAGTGAGAACTGGGGGGCCAGGATAGGGGAAAGGGATAATGGGAGGAGCAGAACCCACAATTCATGCCTGGTCTCCCCAGGTGAGTCTGGGAAGCCCTCCCTCCGGAGCCAGCAGGGACCCATCGTGGCCTATGGACAGAGCCTGACCCTCCAGTGCCGCTCTGATGTCGGCTATGACAGATTCACTCTGCACAAGGAGGGGGAACAGGACCTCCTCCCGAGACTTGCCCTGCAGCCCCAGGCTTGGCTCTCTCAGGCCCACTTCCCCCTGGGCACTGTGAGCAGCTCCCACGGGGGCCGGTACCGATGCTACGGTGGATACAAGCTCTCCTCTGAGTGGTCGGCCCCCAGCGACCCCCTGGACATCCTGGTGGCAGGTGAGGAGCCAGTGGGTTCAGTCAGGTACCCAGTCTCTGCACAGGTCCTGCTGGGTTTTTCAGGTGGTGAGGCCACAAAGAAAGTGAATGCGCAGGGGAGAAGAGAGATAGGGGGGAAGGAGGGTTGGAGAAGAAAGGGGGAGACACAGAAAAACAGAGATAGAGAGAGAGGAGGGTCCTCAGAGAGAGGCCTGGTGACTCTCAAGGTAGAACTAGATGGGCAGGCAGCCCTCACCCTCCTTCCTCCCCCTCTCTCTCTAGGATGGCTGAATGACACACCCTCCCTCTCAGTGCAGCCAGGCCCCAGGGTGGCCTCAGGGGAGAACGTGACCCTGCTGTGTCAGTCACAGAGCCAGAGGGACACATTCCTTCTGTCAAAGGAGGGAACAGCCGATCTCCACCTTCGTCTGAGATCAAAGTACAGAGCTCAGCAGTACCAGGCAGAGTTCTCCATGAGCCCCGTGACCTTAGCCCACGGGGGCACCTACAGGTGCTACAGTTCACGCATCTCCTCCCCCTTCCTGCAGTCACTCCCCAGTGAGCCCCTGGAGCTCCTGGTCTCAGGTGAGGGCCCCTGACCCTATCAGCTGAGCTATCATCTCAGGGTTCCTTTCCCAGGAGAATTATGGCCTGAAACTGGGGTGAGGGGCTTTAGGGATGGTCCCCCAGAGGAGATCTGTCCCTCAGAAGCTCTCCCACTCCGTCTATTCCGTCCCCCTCACCTGGATACTGAAGCAGTGGGAGGCTCTCAGGAGCCCAGGACAGATGTAAGAGGGTGTCTGTGTGAAATGGTGTCCTGTGTCAGGCAAAGCCTCTCACCCTCTTCCTGTGCTCAGTTGCAGAACCCTCTGGAGGTCCCAGCCCCCCACCCACAGGGCCCACCTCCACAGCTGGTGAGTTCTGGGGAGCTCTGCCCATTGGGAGCACAGCCCACCCACCAAGTCCTGAGACTCTGTCAGGGGATTGAGTGACCCAGGTCCTCAAGGACAGGCTTGTGTCCCAGGGGGGCTGGGAGTCCCAGGGTCTGAGGCTGGCGATAGGTGGGGTGGTCATGGCAGAGGGAGATGTGGGGGTGCAGGCGGGGTGCAGGGGCAGTTGGGCTCATGTAGGGAGACGTCAGCCCCCACCCCTCCATCCCATCCTGATCGCAGATGTCTCTCCCACCTACAGGGTCAAGCCGCCAGAGGGGTAAGTGAGGGTCTCTTTGGGGATGTGGTAGGTACCTCCATGGGATTCAGGGGCTCCGCCACGCAGGGGTTCAGGTTCCTCTGGATTTGATAACTTCAACCCGCCCTTCCCCTGCCTGAGCCTCAGGGTCTCCAGGTGTAAAAGGAGAGAACCCTTGTCCAGAGCTCAGATTTCCTGTCGGTTCTGGCCCTGACCTCCTGGGAGAGGGCCTCAGAGGGAAGCCATAGGACCTGATGTTACGGGGCCTGTCCCCTCTGTCTCAGTGACGGTGACACTGTACAGGGTGGGGCAGGCAGGACGGGATCTGGGCCCCCAGTCCTCCCCCTCAGCTCAGGCTCAGCTCAGAGGAGGGAACAGGGGGGATCAGCCCTGGGTCAGCCCCTGGCTCTGCTGCTCCTGCTGTGGGGCTGGGCGGCCCCTTCTCTCCTCTGAGTGTGGGGTTCCTGTCTGCTCATCCCTGGTCCCATCCTGCTCACAGGCTGCTGGGAGATGAGGTGACAAAAGGGCCTCACAGAGCTCAGGAAGGCAGAGCCCAGCCCAGTCCGAACTTCCCAAGGGGGCGTCAGGGCCTGCAGGGTGGAGAGGGATCCAGGAGAGACTTAAAGATCACTCCACACCATGCCCCTCCTGTCCCTGATGTTCTGGGGGCGGGTAATGAGGAAGGACCTTCAGCTCCAGATGAGACGTGGACAGGCCCCTGTAGACGAGGAGCCTAGAGAATGATGCTGGTGTCCCCCTAGGAGGTGGGGAGAGAGGGGCAGTGTGAGGACAGCACAGGGAACCCACAGTCCTGGTTCCAGTCCCAGCCCTGCCCTGTCCAGGCTGAATGACCTGGGGCACGTGGCTAACCTCTCTGAGCCTTAGTGAAGTGGGTGGTGGGGTCACCAATTCCTCTTGAATGACTGCCGTGACGTGAGAGAAGAGAAAAGACAGGTCCCAGCACATGGCTCACCAACAATAGGTGTTCATTAAACTCATTCATGACGTCAATAATATCCTAGGACCCAAATGGTACTGGATAGGGGTCTTGGTGGCCTTGGTTCTACTGCTCTTCCTCCTCCTCTTGCTCCTCCTCCAACATCGGCATCAGAACAAAGGCAGGACCTCAGGTGAGTAGAGAATGGAGTGACTTGAGTCACATAATAAGAAGCTCAGAGCACATGCACAGGAAAACTAAGTAGATGGAGAAGGTCAGCTGAGAAAAAGATATCTCCAAATAAGAAAACCTAGGAAGAATACACTCGTTGTCAGCACAGATTCACAGATGCACAGATGTAAGGTCATCTTTCCTCCTTTACAGTCTCATGAATACAAAATATTATCACAAGTGCTTTTCCCAAATCTATTGATCAGACCCCATGATTTTTATCCTTCATTGTGTTGAAGTGATATATCACGATTATTGATTCACACAAATTGAACCATCCTTGCATCTACAGAAAATGTCCTTCTTGGTGATGGTGGATGATCTTTTAAATTTATTGCTGAATCTGGCAACAGGAGGATAAGAGACAGGAAGACTTCAACAGTGGAATTTAGGGGAAAAGAACCCATTGCGTTGAATCTTTAGATCCATAGACAACTAGATGACAAAGATGTGGCGTGCATGCACTCTGGAATATACATCAGGCATAAAGAGGATGAAATGCTGCCATTTGGCACCACATGGATGGGCCCTAGACGGTATTATGCTGAGTGAAATGATTCAGGAGATGCTGTTCCATCTCACTGTCTCTCTCCAGCAGATCAGGCAGGATAAAGGCCCCCAACGAGTCTGTACACAGAGATGAACTGCTCAACATCAAGACTCAGGCAGGTAATGACCACCTCTCCTTCTCTATCAGGGACATGTTGGGACACAAAGGACAGACAAACAGAAGAGGACAGACAGATGGACAGTCAGGTGGGTCCCATCCTTCCCAGGCCCTGAGACCCTGAGACTTCTCAAAACCCAGATACTTTTCATCTCTCTCTCCCCCTGCTGCAGGCTGCTGCACCTGACGCCCCCCAGGATGTGACCTACACCCAGCTGAACCTCTTGGCCCTTAGAAGGCAGACAAGTGCACCCCCATCCTCCCCCTCAGAGGAGCCCCCAGAAGAGCCCTGTGTGTATGCTGCTCTAGTCTTCCACTAGCTCAGAAGAGACTCAGACCCAAACATTCTAGGGAGGGGGCCTGCAGACACCCCAGAGGGCAGGAAAGCTTCCCCCCTGGACATTCAGCTAGTGCCTCACCCACCATGGAGACCGGAGTTGCCCCTGGAACTTTCGGGGAGTCACCTCATTCTATCGTGAATATCTCTACCTTTGGAAATGTAGAGTTAAGCCAATATCTCTACATTTGGAAATCAAAGCATCAGACTTCTCAATAACCAATGTGTGAACAAAAACAAGTGAATGTTTTAACTGAAATTGTAATGTGAACTGAATGTGTAACTGAAACTGAAATGTAAATGTGACACATCAAACCTATGAAATAATAAAATTAAGAAACATAATAAATCAATGGCCTAATCTATCGTGTATACAATTTAGGGGGAAAAACAACCATTGCATTAAATCCTTAGATCCATAGACAACTAGATGATAAAGATGCGGCATGTATGCAAAATGGACTATAGATCAGGCATAAAGAGAATGAAATCCTGCCATTTGGGACAACATGGAAGGACCTAGAGGGTATTTAGCTGAGTGAAAGGATTCAAACAAGGAAAGATGTCACTTACCTGTGGGATTTTTCATATCCTCAAAGCAAAGGGAACAAAATCAGACCTATAGAAGTAAATAAACTGATGGTTGCCAGAACAGAGGGGAGGAAGGATGGGAGAGAAGGAAGGTCAGATAATCAATCCTAAATATCCTATCCATGCTGTATAATGGAAACTAACATGATATTGAATATCAACTATGCTTTAATAAAAACGGTCAATTAAAAATGATTAAACAAAAGAAAAAATTTTTTTAATGAAGGTGTAAGGAGAAAATTGTAGGGTGTGACTTTAGAGTTGAGACTCAGATTGACCTGTGTCAGAGCCACAAACAAGTCCTAGCTTAGAGGGCAGAGCCCTCTTAGCATAATTAAGCTTGACCTTATGGCCGCTCTCTAGATCCTTCCTGGGTAGTTAATGGGCTGTGGGAGGTGCAGCACGTGCTGCCAAAACAAGTGAAACTCACAAGAACATTGTAACTATGTTGACTACTGCCTTGTTTTTCTCTGACTACAAAATAAAGGCTCAGCTTGCCGGCTGGATCCTTCTCTGTGGCCTCCTCCAGGCACAGGAGGTCCACGGAGCCCCAGCTATATTCTCTTTCTCTGCTTTTTCTTTAATTCCTCACCGACCATCCTCAGACTCACTGAACCCTTGGCAGTGCTGGCACGGCATAGGAAAGGATACGTTTTGGCACAGCAAAGGAAACCATCAACAGGATGAAAAGACAGCCCACCAAATGGGGAATTATTTTCTAATACATCTGATAAGGGCTTTATTGTACAACATTTATAAGGAATTTATAAAGTTTAACACCAGAAACCCCCAAACAATTCAATAAAAAAAATGGGCAGAGCAACTAAATAGACACCAAACCAAAGAGGACACACCCATGGCCAGTAGACATATGGACAGATGCTCAACATCACTAATCATCAGAGAGGGGCACATGGAAACCACACACCTTGCAGAATGGCTTATCATCAGTAAACCCACAGAAATCTATGCCCCTCTGTGATCACAGCAGCATTATTTACAAAAGCCAACATCTGGAAACAGCACAAGGGCCCACCAGCAGAGGAAAGCTGAGGTACATGCACACAGTGGAATAACATGCAGCTGTGAAATAAAGAAGGAACTCTTACCTTTGGCGACAGCATGGATGGTCCTGGAGAGCCTGATGTCAAATGAAATGAGCCAGTCGGAGAGAGACAAGTGCCCTATGATTTCACTCATATTTGGAATCTAATAAACAAAATAAAACATAGTGGAGAGAGACTCGTGTATACAGAGAACAGTCTGTCAGCTGTTAGAGGAGAGAGGTTTGGGGAGATGGTGAATGGATTAAGCAGAGAAATAAAAGAAAGAGTCATGAACACAGACAATACTGTGGTGACTGCCAGAGGGAAGGGTGGGGTCTGGGGGAGGGAAGTAACAACCAGGTAAATGGACTAGACTTAGGGTGATAAACTCACAGCACCATATACAGATGACCTGGTGTAGAATCCTTTACCTGAAACCAGTATAATTTTATGAACCGATGTTACCCCAGTAAATAAACAGTAAATTTGTTTTCAATAAAAAACAAATACGTGTAGGCTGTTCGGAAATATGTCTCCAGTCAGACCCTCAGCACCTGCTATTTTTAGGGTGAGAAGCAGGTTGTCGCCTTCCTGTGAGGCTAACATCTTGTGAGCAGTGCGCCTGTGGTGTGAGGACCCTGCCCCCCACATCCTGTGACCTTCTCTGCTGGGCTCAGCCCCTGCCTCCCCTTCCTCAGAAGCACCCTGGTCCCCATGGTCTTAGCGTTTGTAAATTTCTGTTCCTCGCCTGCTTCTAAAGTGAAAACTCAGACTGATTCGTATGCCTTTCAGCATAATGATTATTGCTTGTCTCTCTCTTATATTTCCAGTAGGACATGATCTCACTCATCCAGGGGAAATGGTGAACAACACAGACTGATGAACAAGAACAGACCTAGAGACAAGGAGCCATGGGCCAGGCTGTTAGACCGCAAAAGGAGGGCGGGGATAAAAGGGAGAGATCAACCAAAGGACTTATGCGCACACAAATGAGCCTGACCAGTGGTCAAGGACAATAGGGTGGTGGGGGCATGAGTGTGTGTTTGTGTGTGTGGGGGGGATTGGAATGGGGGGGGGGTAAAGACAAATATGTGATACCTTAATCAATAAAGAAATTAAAAGAAAAGAAAAGAAAGTAAGTGTCACTCTCCTGGGAAATTTATGCCTTTGTGACCAACATTGAAGTCTTTCATGCATTTTGGTGTATGATGTAAGTGGGTGGTAGATTGCCTCCTCCCCTTCCTCCTCCTCCTCCTCCTCCTTCTTCTTCTTCTTCTTCTTCTTCTTCTTCTTCTTCTTCTTCTTCTTCTTCTTCTTCTTCTTCTTCTTTGCATGTGCCTGTCAAATTTTCCCAGCACCATTTTTGCAGAGCCTGCCCTCACTCCGCTGTATATTCACAAAGTCACTATTCATCAGGGAAATGCAGGTGCTGGATGTGGAGTAGAGGGAGCCCTCATGCACTGCTGCTGGGAATGCAGCCAGGTGCAGCCACTGTGGAAAGCTCTATGGAGGTTCCTCAAAAAATAGAAACATGGAACTGCCATTGGACCCAGTGATTCCACTTCAGGGGATAAAATCAAAGAAACCTGAAATACTAATTCAAGAGGATATACCTGATACCCATCCCCTTCGTTCACTGTGACATCACTTAGAGCAGCCAAGAGGTGGAAGCAGCTCACATGCCCATCGGTAGATGAGTGGATAAAAAAAATGTGGTATGATTGCACAATAGAGTACTACTCGGCTGTGTAAAAGGTGGAAGTCTTACCTTTTGCCGCAGCATGGATGGACCTGGAGGTTTGTAACAAGGTGAAATAATCTAGTCAGAGTAGGACAGGTTCCATATAAAAATCACTTAAATGTGGAATCTAAACAACAACACATTTAAATGTATTTAATTTTTATTGTTGACGCTGTTACAGATGTCCCCCATTTCTTCTGATTGCCCACCTCCAACCCCCCTCTCCCCAATTTCTCCTCCCTTGGCCCTTACCTCACTGTTGTCTGTGTCCATGCGCTGTGCATATATGTTCTTTAGTGAATCGATTCCCATTCTTCATCAAGTCCCCCCCCCCACCCATCTCCCCTCTGTCATCTGTCACTCTGTAAATCCATTTCTCTTCCTGTCTTGGTATGTCTTCCATAATGTTGCCATGAGCATTCTTATATTCTTTTTATACTTGAGGCCCGAATTCATGCACTGGTTGGGGTCCCTCAGCCTGTTGTGCACCCTCTTGCAGCCCAGGCTGAGGGATTTGACTGAAGCCGGCAGTCTGACATCCCCCAAGGGGTGAAGTAGTGCATGAAGTGGCAGGAGGCTGAGGAGGAGGAACCCAAGCCCAAGCCAGGGCACCTGCCACCTCTCAGTAGTGCTACCACAGAGGTGGGTGAGGCTCGCCAGCAGTGAGCCCGGTGTCTGGCTCAGGTAGGTCAGCTGAATGGTACTCCCGCTGTGGGAGCACACTGACAACCAGGGGCCAGTTCCTGCATTTAGGGTCTACACCTTGGTGGTCAGTGTTCATCATAGTGACCGTTCAACTGTTTGTTTGGTCACTTAGGCTTTTCTATATATAGATAGATAGCTTCCCCTTCAAGATAATACTGTATCTTTTGTATTCTTATTGACATGATTACAGATGAACTTCATCTCTGCCTATATGTCCCCACCACCCAGCACACACCCGACCACAGGCCTACTTCCCACTAACTAATATCTATGGCTCTGAGCTATGCATACATGCAGGTAAGTTTGATTAATCTTTGATTAATCTTTTTTTGCCCCCTCCCTTCCCACAGATCTGTCCATTTCTTCCATGCAGCATGCCTCTGGACCTATCTTTATTTTTATCAAGTTATTTTGTTCATTAGATTCCACATATAAGTGAGATCATGTAATATTTGTCTTTCTCTGAGATGGTGCAATATTTGTCTTTCTCTGACAGGCTTATGTCACTAGGCATAATAAATACCCTTCATGTCCCTGCATGCTGTCTCAAAAGGTAAGAGTTCCTTCTTTTTTCACAGCTGAATAGTATTCCATGGTGTAAATGTACCACAGCTGTTTTGTCCACTCATCACTTGATGGGCACTTGGGCTGTTTCCAGGTTGTAGCTATTACAAATACCGCTGCTATGAACACAGGTGAGCATACACTCTTTCTGATCGGTGTTTAGGGTTCTTAGGACATATTCCCACAGTGGGGTCTGCTGGGTCCATTGGCACTTCCATTTTTGAGCTTCATGTGAACAACCGAGGAATAAACCACTGACACCTCTGCTATAAAAATGGCCAGTGGGAGTTGAGACGATTTCCTGATGGACGCACAGCCCCAACCTGACCCCGCAGAGTCCACTGAAAGTTGTCGCCACAGAATCCAAAGGCCAGACCGAATGTGTAGAGTCCTGGGAACCAAGGAAAAGATTCCTGCAGAGTCAGGAGGGATCAGGCACCTCTCCCCCGAGAGCCTTCTCTCCTCCTGAGCCCTTAGTTTGGGGAAACTCAGAGCCAGGCCCAGGGCGGGAGAGTCCGCAGGCAGCGAGTATACAGCTCACGGACGCGGAAGGGCTGCAGCAGCTTCTGACCCACCACATCCTGTGCGTCAGTTTTCCGGCCCTGAGTCTCCTCCATTTGCAGAGAGGGAGCCACCAGATCATCTGCCATGATGTACCTCATCTCCGCTCTTCTCTGCCTCGGTCAGTTGTGGAACCTCAGGTTCAGGCAGCTTGAGTGGACGCAGCCTGATGGGAGGGGAATCAGCTGAGATGTCCGGGTGCAAATCTCTCACAGGAACTCTCTTCCAGGGCTGAGTCTGGGCCAGAGGACCCGGGTGCAGGCAGGTGAGTCCTCCCAGGCTCCATGTCCCTCCTCTTTCTTCACCCCTGGGGCTCAGGAGGGAGCACAGAGGTCCTGGGCTGAGCTGGGGGATGAGGATGGGGAAGGTCTTTGTAATGCAGCCTCTAGTTTCCTACTAGGGACCCTCCCCAAACACAACATCTGGGCTGAGCCAGGCCCTGTGATCCCTGATGGGAGCCCTGTGAGCCTCTGGTGTGGGGGGACCCTGGAAGCCCAGAAGTTGGATCTGTACAAGGAAGGAAAATGTGAGCTTTGGAAAACACAGACTGAAAGGAATTCCATAACCAAGGGCAAGTTCACCATCACACACATGACGGGGCAAGATGCAGGGAGATACTCCTGTTATTATAACAGTCCCACTGGCTGGTCAGAGCCCAGTGACCCCCTGGAGCTGGTGGTGACCACAGGTGAGAGGACACTCAGGGGTCCCAGCCTCAGGCTCTGCCTCAGGAAGGGGGTCTGCTCTCAGGGTGTCTCCCTCTCACAGCCCAGCCCTGGGGGACACGGGGGAGGCGTGATCCCCATTTAACACTCTGCCTCCTACTTTCCTAGGATTCTACAGCAAACCCCGCCTTTCAGCCCTGCCCAGCCCTGTCGTGACCTCAGGAGGGAACGTGACCCTCCAGTGTGGCTCATGGCAGGGGTTTGACAGGTTCCTTCTGACTAAGGAAGGAGATCACAGGCTCTCCTGGTCCCTGGACTCACAGCGACAGCCCAGTGGGCAGGCCCAGGCCCTCTTCTCTGTAGGCCCCGTGACACCCAATCACAGGTGGAGGTTCAGATGCTATGGCTGCTATAAGAACAGATCCCAGGTGTGCTCACAAGCCAGTGATGCCTTGGAGCTCCTGATCTCAGGTCAGTAAGTGCCATTCTACTTCCATCCATGAACTGAGGCACCAGACACATTGGAATCTTCTCTGGGAAGGGAACCATATGTGAGAGGGTGAGGAGAGCACAGGAGCTCCTGGGCCAGAGACACAGAGAGAGACAGTGAGACCTGAGGGCCAGGAGAAGAGGTTATGGGAGGGGCAGCCCCTGTCATTCATGTCTGCTCTCCCCAGGTGAGTCTGGGAAGCCCTCCCTCCTGAGCCAGCAGGGCCACATCGTGGCTTCTGGACAGAGCCTGACCCTCCAATGTCGCTCTGATGTCGGCTATGACAGATTCGCTCTGCACAAGGAGGGGGCACGGGACCTCCCCCAGAGCCTTGTCCTGCAGCCCCAGGCTGGGCTCTCTCAGGCCCACTTCCCCCTGGGCACTGTGAGCAGCTCCCACGGGGGCCGGTACAGATGCTACGGTGGATACAACTTCTCCTCTGCGTGGTCGGCCCCCAGCGACCCCCTGGACATCCTGGTGGCAGGTGAGGAGCCAGTGGGTTCAGTCAGGGACCCAGATTCTGTACGGGACCTGCTGGGGGTCTCTGGTTGGGAAGCCAGAGTAAAGGTGCTGCGTCCCAGGAAGGGGGAGACACAGAGAGAGGCAGGGTGTTGGAGGTTAGAGGGGGATAATCAGAGGCACAGAGACAGAGAGCAGGGTCCTCAGAGAGAGGCCTGGTGACTCTCGGGCCAGAACAACGTGCAGAAGCAGCCCTCACCCTCCCTCCCTCTCTCTGTCTAGGATGGCTGCATGACAGACCCTCCCTCTCGGTGCAGCCTGGTCCCAGGGTGGCCTCAGGAGAGAACGTGACCCTGTGGTGTCAGTCACCTAAACCGATGGCCATGTTCCTTCTGTCCAAGGAGGGGGCTGCCAATCCCCCCCTCCGTCTGAGATCAGAGCACCGAGCTCAGCAGTACCAGGCCAAGGTTTCCATGAGCCCTGTGACCTCACTTCATGGGGGCACCTACAGGTGCTACAGCTCACTCAACTCCTCCCCCTTCCTGCTGTCACTCTCCAGTGAGCCCCTGGAGCTCCTGGTCTCAGGTGAGTGGCCCTGATCCTGTCTGCTGAGCTGTCAGCTCAGGGACCCATCCTCAGAAGAACTCTGGGCTGGAAGAGAGGGATGGGCTCTAGGGAAGGTCAATCAGAGGAGATCTGTCCCTTAGAGACACCCTACCACTGTCCACAGCCTTCTCCTCACCTGGATCCAGAAGGGCTTAGCTGGGCAGTGGGAGGTCTCATGGGCCACAGCACAGATGTAGGAGGGGTCTGAGTACAACTCCCACTCCAAGGTCAGCACCAGCTCCTCGCCCTGTTTCTGTCCTTCCTGGGACCCTCTGGGACCCCAGCCTCCCACCCACAGGGCCCATGTCCACAGCGTGGGAGTCACTGAGAGCTGGGCTCTGAGGGAGCCCGGACCTCCCAGGAAGTGCTGAGAGTCTGTGAGGTCATTGAATCTTCCCAGATACTCAAGGATAGCTTGTGTGTGGGATGTGGAGCTGGGAGTTAGGCAGTGATACCAGGAACCACCAGGCTTATGAGTCTGTGAGGCTGCCAGGTGATGGGAGGTTGGGGGGGGGGTGTGGCCCGGGCAGAGGGGGACATTGTGGCCCTTCCTTGGGAGGAGCAAGTGTGCTCAGCTGGGGAGAATCCAGCTCTTCTTCTCACCCCAAATCCTTATCCACAGGACCCACCATGGAATCAGGCACCCAGAGGGGTAAGTGAAGGAGGTGGTGGGAGCCTCCATTGGGACAGAGATCAGCCACACGTAGGTTCAGGCCCCTGTGGCGTTCCTGACTTGCACCCATCCTTCCCCTGCCTGGGCCTTAGTGTCTCCAGCTTTAAAGGAGAGGATCCTTATCCAGAGCTTAGACTTCCTGTTTTTTCTGGCCTTGACCTCCTGAGAAAGGGCCTTACAAGGGACACCCCAGGATGTGATGTTACGGGGCCTCTGTGTCCCACTGATGGTGACACTGTACAGGGAGGGACAGGTCGCAGCAGAGTCTGGGTACCCAGTCCTCGCCCTCAGCTCAGGCTCAGCTCAGAGGAGGGAACAGGGGGATCAGCCCTGGGTCAGCTCCTGGCTCTGCTGCCCCTGCTGTGGGGCTGGATGGCCCCTTCTCTCCTCTGAGTGTGGGGTTCCTGTCTGCTCATCCCTGGTCCCATCCTGCTCACAGGCTGCTGGGAGATGAGTTGACAGAAGGGCCTCACAGAGCTCAGGAAGGCAGAGCCCAGCCCAGTCCCACCTTCCCAAGGGGGCATCAGGGCCTTTGTGGGTAGGGATGGATGAGGGAGAGACTCAGAGTCCACCCCCACACCCGGCCCCTCCCTTTCCCTGCTGTGCTGGGGGCAGGTAATGAGGAAGGATTTTCAGCTCCAGCTGTAGAGGAGGAGTCCAGAGCACAAATCTGGTGTCCCACTGGGAGGGTAGGGGGCAGCGTGAGGCCAGCACAGGGAATCCCCAGACCCAGATTCCAGTCCTAGCCCTGCCCCACCAAAGCTGGATGACCTGGGGTACTTGATTGACCTCTCTGAGCCTCAGTGAAGTTGGACATAGGATGAGCAATCTCTTATGCATGACCGCTGTGCGGTGAGAGATGAGTGACAGACCCCAGCATGTGCCTCACACACAGTAGGTGCTCATTCAAGGGCAACACTGGCTCATTCATGACGTCACTCATGTCCAAGGTCCCAAATGGAACATGAACATCCTGATCGGGGTCTCAGTGGCCCTCGTCATGCTGCTCTCCCTCCTTCTCTTCTTTCTCCAACGCCGGCGTCAGACCAAAGGCAGGACCTCAGGTGAGTAGAGAACGGGGTGACCTGGGTCACACAATGGGGTGCTCAGGGCACATGCCACAGGAAACCAAATGGATGGAGAAGGTCAGCTGAGAAAAGACTTCTCCCGAATCTGAAATCAGGGAATCTAAAAAGAAAACAGTGTCAGCACAGATGTCCAATCTCATGAAATATGAACACACGTGAGTGTTAAGATTTCCTTCTTTCTTGTGGAATCACAGGGGCATGGGCCCCTAACCTCCCAGGGCTGAGACAGACCCTCTGGACCAGCCCAGAGAGGGGCTCATGTCCAACCTCCTGCAGGGACCACACACACAAAGGCCAAAGACAGAGGCCTGTATATCATGTAATTCCTGCCCCAAAGACCCGAGAACTCCACCATCC
Source organism: Vespertilio murinus (assembly GCA_963924515.1). Lineage (NCBI taxonomy): Eukaryota > Metazoa > Chordata > Mammalia > Chiroptera > Vespertilionidae > Vespertilio > Vespertilio murinus. Next base: position 48,684,318 of record OZ004716.1, on the reverse strand, counting down.
ATGGCCCATCTCTGCCCCTAACACTCCTGTCTCCTCACACAGCTGCAGCCCAGATTTGGATATTCTTTGAGAGAAAGAGAAATCTGCCCTGGGGGAAAGGAGACAAAATTGAGGATAAATTTGGGGAGGAGATAGACTGGAAGGGTCGAGCTCAGGGTGAGACCACAGGACCTGCCCTAATGTCTCACCTCACCCTGGGTTAGTGGCCCATCTGGGAGCAAGCATAACCTGCAGCCCTGAGAACTTGGGGACCTCCCCTGAGAACTTGGGGACCTCCCAGGAGACACCGTCTGTTCTGCCAAAGCAGATGCTGCCATGAAGGACACACAACCTGGGGAGAGCGTGGAGCTGGACCCTCAGGTGAGACCCTTGCTCTTGTCCAGGCCACAAGGACATTCCTATTAATGAGTTTAACCCAATAAATGACCTTTCTTCTGGGCCCCAAAGTTGTCCTGCTGTAACTCATTCCTCCTGGGTTCCTTGTGATCCTATAGCCCATCCTACGGGTTCCCCTTTACTGGCTCCTCGACCTTTGTCTGACCTTGTGCAGCGCCAGGTCTCAGGAGGAGGCAGGAATGAGTGACTCACCACAGGTCCCAGAACCCCTTCATTCATTCACCCAGCAGATGTGACAGCTCACTGTCTACAGGGTCTATTTAGGGGCCACGGTGCTGCCTTGAGCCACGCTGTCTCCCCATGCCTCGAACTCACCTGTGAGCAAGGGAGACACTATGCAAACAAGCAGACAGTGTCCCAGAGAGCAAAGTGCTGGGAAGGAACATAAAGCAAGAGGAGGGGACAGAGTGCATGGTGGGGGGACAGGGAGAGAGCGGGAGCAGAGGTCCTGAGGCAGGGCCTGCTTCTCCAGGAGGATGGACCATGAGGCTGGAGCCAGTGAAAGAGAGAGAGAGAGAGAGAGAGAGAGAGAGAGAGAGAGAGAGAGAGAGAGAGAGAGAGACTCAGAACCACAGAAGCATCCAGAGGCCCCAAGGCTCAGGAAGGCCCTGCAGGTTCCACCAGAAGAGGGACCTGGTCTATTGAAAGTGTAAGCCATCTCCCTGGCAACCTGAGGATGATTGACAGGAGGCTCTGTTTCTAGCAGAACTGGCAGGATGAACACCCCCAGGGAGCGATGTACGCCCAGGTGAACCATTCAAGATCAAGATCTGGGCAGGTAATGGGCACCTATTCTGTATCCCTATCAGGGTGGTTACTGGATAAGAAGGGCAGACAAACAGAAGCAGACAGACAGATGGACAGTCAGGCGGATCCCCTCCTCTCCATAGCCCAAGACTACCCCAACTCTAACCACATTCCATCCTACTCACTCTCCCACTGTTCCAGGCTGTCACCTACGCCCAGCTGAACCACTTGGCCCTCAGACAGAAGACAAGTGCACCCCCGTCCTCCCCATCAGAGGAGCCCAGTGTGTATGCTGCCCTGTCGGTCTACTAGTCCAGGAGGGACCCAGACTCCACACTCCAGGGAGGGGTCTGGCATTTCCAGAAGGGGTGGAAGCCTGACGTGGACCTCCACAGCTCCTGGAAACTTCTGGGAGTCACCTGATTTTGTAGTCAAGACAAACAATATCGCATGACCAGTGTTGCTCAGTGGTTGAGAGTCGACCTGTGAACCATGAGGCGACAGTTCCTTTTTTGGTCAAGGAACACGCCCAGGTTGCTGTCTTGTTCCCCATTAGGAGGCTTGCAGGAGGCAGCCAATCAATGGTTCTCATCATAGATGCTTCTATGTCTCTGTCTCTCTACTCTCCTCTCTGAAATCAATAAAAATCTATACTAATGAAGATGAATATGCAAATTGTCTGGGATTCCTTCACAATAACGACCAAACAGCAGGCTGTGTGGTACAACAAGGCCAGCAGGGGTGTTAGTGAGGGATGACCAAATGACTGAACAGCGGGCTGCATGAGGAGACCAGGTCAGCAGGAGGGACTGTTGGTGGTGACCAGGCCAATGGGGTGCGCAGGTGGGTGTGACCAGGCTGGCAAAGGGGCAATTGGGGGGGGGCAGGTCAGCAGGGGACGCAGTGAGGGGTGACCAGGCTGGCAGAGGGAGCCAGCAAGGGGTGACCAGGCCAGCAGCAGGGAAGTGGGCAGCTAGGGGTGACCAGCATTGTGGGGAGGTCAGTTGGAAGTAGGGGGGAAATTTGGAGGCAAACAGACTGTCTTGGGGAGGGCAGTTAGGGATGATCAGGCAGGCAGGCAGGTGAACAGTTAGGAGTCAGCACTCCCTGATTATGAGAGGGATGTCCAACTGTCAGTTTAGGCCTGATCCCCAGGCCTAAACTGGCAACAGTCAGACATCCCCTGAGGGGTCCCAGATTGGAGAGGGTGCAGGCCGGGCTGAGGGGATCCAACCCCTGCACGAATTTTGTGCACCGGGCCTCTACTATATTAGTAACAGGATATCAAATATCCTTACTTTTTAAAAATAAAGCAACAGACTTCTCAATAACAAATGTGTGAACCAAAACAGAAGTGAACATTTTTAATTAAGTGATAATGTAAATGGCACACATCAAATCTATTAAATGAGAAGATTAAAAACCATGAATGGTAGAAAAGAAAATGCCTTAAAAATCATTGGCTTGGCCGAAACCGGTTTGGCTCAGTGGATAGAGCGTCAGCCTGCAGACTGAAAGGTCCCAGGTTCGATTCCGGTCAAGGGCATGTTCCTTGGTTGCGGGCACATCCCCAGTGGGGGGTATGCAAGAGGCAGCTGGTCGGTGATTCTCTCTCATCGATGTTTCTAACTTTCTATCCCTCTCTCTTCCTCTCTGTAAAAAATCAATAAAATATATATATATTTTAAAAATCATTGGCTTGTTCTATTATATAAAGAATTTAGAGGGGGAAAAAGATTGGATTGAATCTTCAGCCCCATAGATGACTGGATGAGAACGATACAGCATGTATGCACAATAGCATATACGTCAGCCATAGGGTGGGGGAAGTGATGGCTGGATAGGCAGACCTGTCAGGCATCTGGTCTCAACACCAGTCTTAAAAGGCAACTACAATGGAGAACATTCACCTGGAATTTCCAACTGAGAAGGTGACTTGTAACAAGGAAGAAAGGAAGACACCTCAAGACCAAGCACGGGAGTTTTCATTGGCAACGACACATGGGAGTGAAGCACTGGCTCAGGGAGGGAGATGTGGACTTGAGGTGCCTCAGGACAGGCGGGCGAGGGAAGCAGGGCAGGACCTGAAAAAGCAGTCGTCAGGAGTCCTGCATTGGGTCACTCATATGCTTCCAAACCGAAATGGCCATTTTCCAACACCCTGAGGGCAGGTAAAGGGGAAAAATACCTGCCCTTAGTGATACAGCCTGTTACACCCTGCTTTGTAGAGGAATCAAAGACAAAGGCCAAGCTTATGGTTGTGAATAGTCTCAAGGAGCCCTCAGTGACTCGAGTGGAGAAGGGGCCATCTGCTCCACTATCCTAGGAACCAGACTGATAAACATCCCAGAGTTTCAGCTGACCCCGTTGGTCTCCATACAAGGATCTCTGTGTAGCCAAGGGCAAAGTAATATTAGTGTCCCAGGTTTGATTCCAAACAAGGGCATGTACCTTGGCAGCTGATCAATGTTTCTCTCCCACTGATGTTTCTAACTCTCTATCTCTCTCCCTTCCTCTTGTAAAAAAAAAAAAATCAATAAAAATATTTTTAACTAAAAAGAGGAAGAAAAAAAAAGAAAGAATAATAAAGGTCAAAAGAAAAAAAAGAGGTGAAAATATGGAAGAAAAAAAGAAATAGAAGACAAATAAAGAAAGGAAAAAACGAAAGATTAGGAAAAGAAAACCATAAAAAAAGTATAAGAAAAGGAAACAGAAATATGAGGAATTAAAAGAGAAGAAAAAAGGAAATGAACAACAGAAAATGAAATGAAATTAAATGGGGTTGTGCGGAGGAGAAAACAGTGAAGCTCATTAGATCTGCTCTGACCCCGAGCCACCTGCTTGAACCTACAGCTCGCCCCCAGCATACGCTGCCTCGGCTGGGCTTGTCTATATGAGGGAAAAACCAAGCTGTGCTCCAAGGCCTGTTTCCACCATCACAGAAACCGAGGTGGGTCAGCCAATGTCCCCAGGTTGCCTGGAATCTGCCTCCCCTTTCCTCCACCTGCTGGCGGCTGCCAGGGTTAGGCACTGAAACAGCCTGTGGTGGCACCTGGAGCTTGGGGTGACTGCGTTTCCCATGAGGGGAGGTGCTCTTTGCACTTCAGGGAAGAGGGTGGATGTGGGTCCCACCCTGGGAGCCCCACCTGTGAGTCTGCCCAGAATGGTTCCCTCACTCAGCAACGGAGTCCCTAGTGGTCACGTGGGTGGAGCCTTGGTATCCCAGAGGCTGGGTCTGTGGGAGCCAGCAGCTGGTGTTTCTCACAGGTCTCCCAGGAGTTCCCTTGGAATGGGGTGGGGGGCATGGCCCCACCCCAAAGCAAGTCACTGACATCCCCTGCCCCTGCCCAGCCTTCTGAGACCCAACTAATGTTGCTGAGGCCTCAAGAGGACTTCATATGGTAGGTGGGGCCAGGAGGATTCCACAGGGCTGGGCGGGTGGAGTCCCTGAGGGTGGGAGGCATTGCTTTTCATCAGGCGGATGCTGCTGGGAGTGGATTGATAGCTGCTCCCAAGAAGAATGGCAGCTATGGTGTTGGATGCGCTAGCACTGGATTCAGGTGGTCTCATCTCTACACCGATCCCCAAAGCTGGACACTCCAGACTCTCCTTGGGTGAGTCCAGTCTTCACATACTCCCTCTACCTGTGGGTGAGTGGCTTAAAAACGTTTTGTGTGTTGGCCCTTTATTTATTAGTTTTTGTTAATCCTCATCCTAGAATATTTTTCCCATTGATTCTTTATTTTTTTAATTTTTTTAGAAAGGGAGTGGAAGGGACGGAGGAAGGGGAGGAGAGGAACATGAGTATGACAGAGACATATTGAGAGATTACCTTCCGCACATGTCTGGATGGGGCTGTATTCAATCTGTAACCCAGGTACATGCCTTTAACTGGGAATCTAATGCTTGACCCTTCAGTGTGCTGTATGGAACTCTAACCACGGAGGAAAAAACTGGCCAGCGCTGACCATGCTCTTGGTGCTAAACACAGCAAGAGGATAAAATACGTACGTAAGATTTAAATATACTTGCAGTGATGGTAAACCCTTTAAAAATAAAGATCTAGAAAACATTCTGCATAAAACACATGGAAGTCATAGATTCATAGTTCTATACCCTTTTTATATGAAACTAGAGGCTCAGTGCATGAAATTCATGCAGGGGGGGAATGTGTGTCCCTCAGCCCAACATGCACCCTCTCCAATCTGGGATCCCTCTCACAATCCAGGACTGCTGGCTCCCAACTGCTTGCCTGCCTGCTTGCCCCTAACTGCTTCTGCCTGCCAGACTGATCACTATGTAACCACTCTATTGCCATCCTTATGGACGTCTAACTGCTCCCCTGTCAACCTAATTGCCCCCTACTGTCCTCTCCTGAAGGCCTGATCATCCCCAATTGCCCTCTCCTGCAGTCATGATTGCCTACAACTGCTCTTCCTTGCATACTTGGTCCCTCCCAACTGCCTACCGCTGTTGGCCTAATCTCCCACAACTGCCCTCCCCTGCTAGCCATCTTGTGGCAGCCATCGTTTGATGGCCATCTTGTGGTGGCAATCTTGTGTCCACACGGGGTGGCCATCTTTGACCACATGGGGACAACCATCTTCTGTGTTGGAGTGATGGTCAGTTTACATATTAGTCTTTTATTAGATAGGATTAAAGAGTCTTTGGAAGAGAGACATATCTAGGTGCCCTTTGGATGGGGCTGGAACTGTCCATAACCCAGTGCTAAATTCATATACCTCCTCAGGATTAACATAAAAATAGGGCAAAATTAGGGGAGATGGTCATGGCCCATGTTCTTAAGAAATACCCCCCAGGAACACACCACATTCCTAGTGAAGGCTGGGCCAGGTCTGGGTCAGCACAAGTTCTTGAAAGAGATAAGCTGTCCTGACCTATGGATCCTGTGCTGACCACCTTGAATTCACTTTATGGTTTCAGGTTCGCTATCTTCATGCATCAGGAAAAGGTGAACTCCCTGTGGAAGTTTCTAAAGCAGAGGTTTTGATTACTTATTTTTCAGATCTTAATGCGAAGCTTGAGAGGCAAGTTCACAGGATGTTGTTGGTGGGGTTCTGACACCATAGTGCGTGAGGAAACAAGGGGCCAGTCACACAGGAAGGGGACCAGCTCTCCCCACCCCCCAAATAGCAGGTGCTGAGGGTCTGACTTGAGTCTCATCTCTGAACTATCCTATTTAGTTTTCCTAAACTCTACAATCACATATTGACTTTAACATAGTTCACTGCCATGTGAAGGTCAAAACAATTATTTGGTATACTTCATATTCCAGTTCCAAGCTAATGAATAAAATAGTTAATGATGTAAAATGATTTTTAGCAGAAACATGAAATCTTTCTCCCCTAATATCTACTCAGCCTTCTATCAGTTGCACATATAACTCTCCTGACAACAAAAAGTAGAGTGGACAGTTGGATCCTGCATCTCCAGAGAAGAAGAAAACCTACATTATCTAGTTTTTCTTGTTTGACTGAAATCATTTATTTGTGCTTGAGTCAAACCTGTTTCTTCTGTCAGAAATCAGAGAGATAAGAGAGAGCGAGATGATGAAAGACAGTGAATTTGTTTTCCACAACAAAATACAACTGACTAGGTGGCCTTGTCTCAGGGCTCCAGTGGCTTATGTGTGTTCCACTTTGCTGGGCTTTTCTCATTATACAGACTGTACACTTTAAACCCTCGGGTCCCCTGACACCAGATTGTCACGGGGCTCCCAGAAGGGATCACAGGGCCTGGCTCAGCCCAGAGGGTGGGTTTGGAGAGGGTCACTGGAAAGAATCCAGAGGCTGCATTACAAAGTCCTTCCCCACCTCATCCTCCAGCTCTCCCACCAGCCAAAAATCACATCACCTCATCCCAGCACCTTTGTGCTCCCTCCTGAGCCCCAGAGGAAGGAAGAGGAGGAACATGGGACCTGAGGAGCACTCACCTGTCTGAACCCTGGTCCTTTGGTCCAGACTCAGCCCTGGAAGAGAGTCTCCATCAGTGATTAGCACCCGGACGTCTGAGCTGATTCCCTTCCTATAAGGCCACGTCCACCTGAGGTGCATGAGCCTGAGGTTCCCTATGAACAAGGGGGTGTAGCCTCCAGTCTCCTCCAGGTCCCTGTCCCCATGTCCAAGCTGACCGAGGCAGAGACGAACAGAGAGGATGGGCGCCATGGTGTCTGCTGTGAGGCCTCCTCTCTGCAGATGGAGGAGGCCTGGGCCTGAAGGACAGACACGCACAGGATGTGGTGAGTCAGGAGCTGCTGCCCTTCTGGGTTCTCACAGCTGGGAGCCCACAGCCCGGGGAAGGCACCACCCTAGGCCTCGCTCTGCACCTCCCCAGGGGGAAGGCTCAGGGGGAGTCCAGGTTTCAGGGGGCAGCTCAGCCGTGTCTGAGGTCTCACCTGATCCTCAGGGTCTCATGTGCAGATGCATCTTGCAAAGCTCCCCAGGCTTACCTCCACCCACCTTGTTGTATTTTTATTTTTTTTTTTAACAAATAATTGGTACATTAGCCTTGGAATGTCCCAGTCTACTTGTCTGAGTTCTCAAAATACAGGCCATGTGTCTCCTGGATCACGGGTGTATTTCTGGTGCCTGGATCCATACCTGGGGGGTAGAAGGAGATAAATATTTGTTTATGGACCCGTCCAAGACAGAAAGTAAATTCCACTTGTGGTGGTGAGAAGGTACGTGAATGCCCTCTTTAGAGCCAGCCCACCGGGGGTTGGCTCCAATAGAGAACACGGATCTTTCCTCTCAGAGCAGAAGTTAAGACCAGACTGAGTCCTGGGAGTCAGATGAGACCTCAGAGCTGAGCTGTGTCTCCAGAGGTCTGGACTTCCCCTGAGTGGTTGAAACCCAGAGCCACACATGGTGACATCACCCACTGGCTGTGGGCCCACCTCCGAGGGAAAACGGAAGGATGGCAGGAGCTCCTGGCCCACATCCTGTGTGTCTTTGTTGTTCAGGCCCAGGCCACCACCATTTGCAGAGCGGGAGCCCTCAGAGCAGACACCGTGATGTTCATCCTCTCCACTGTTCTCTGCCTCGGTCAGTTGTGGACATGGGGAGGGGGAGCACGAGGGGCGGCGGCACCTTCTTGTTCATGGGGGACCTCAGGCTCAGGCAGCTCGAGTGGACGGGGCCTGATGGGAAGGGAATGAGCTCAGACGTCCGGGTGCAAATCTCTGACGGACTCTCTTCCAGGGCTGAGTCTGGACCAGAGGACCCATGTGAAAGCAGGTGAGTCCTCCCCAGGCTCCATGTCCCTCCTCTTCCTTCAACCCTGGGGCTCAGGAGGGAGCAAAGAGGTGCTGGGTTGAGGTGGGGGATGAGGGTGGGGAAGGCCCTTGTAAAATAGCCTCTGGTTTCATTTTAGAGACCCTCCCCAAACCCACCCTCTGGGCTGAGCCAGGACCTGTGATCCCCTGGTGGAACCCCGTTACAATCTGGTGTCAGGGTGCCCCTGGGGCTGAGGAGTACTGTCTGGATAGAGAGGGAAGCCCAGCACCATGGAAAAGACTGGATCTACTGGAGTCCGGGGACAAGGCCAACTTCTCCATCAGATACATGACAGACCATGATGCAGGGAGATATCACTGTTACTATCACAGCCCTGCTGGCTGGTCAGAGCACAGTGACCCCCTGCAGCTGGTGGTGACAGATGAGAGGGCACTCAGGGGTCCCAGCCTCAGGCTCTGCCCTCAGGAAGGGGGTCTGCTCTCAGGGTGTCTCCCTCTCACAGCCCAGCCCTGGGGGACATGAGGGAGGTGTGAGCCCCATTTAACACGCTGCCTCCTCCTCTCCTAGGATTCTACAGCAAACTCAGACTCTCAGCCCTGCCCGGCCCTGTCGTGCCCTCAGGAGGGAATGTGACCCTCCAGTGTGGATCATGGGAGGAATTTGACAGGTTCCTTCTGACTACGGAAGGAGATCACAGGCTCTCCTGGGCCCTGGACTCACGGCCACAGCCCAGTGGGCAGTCCCAGGCCCTGTTATCTGTGGGCCCCATCACCCCCAGCCACCGGTGGACGTTCAGATGCTATGCCTGTCACAGGGAAAGGCCACAGATGTGCTCCCACCCCAGTGATGCCCTGGAGCTGCTGGTCCCAGGTGAGTCCCATTCTTGTGTCATTCAAGGACTGAGATATCCACCAGGTCATTGACATTTTTGCTGTGAGGGCAGCCCAGGGGCCCCTGGGCGAGACACACAGAAAGACAGTGAGAACTGGGGGGCCAGGATAGGGGAAAGGGATAATGGGAGGAGCAGAACCTACAATTCATGCCTGGTCTCCCCAGGTGAGTCTGGGAAGCCCTCCCTCCAGAGCCAGCAGGGCCACATCGTGGCCTATGGAGAGAGCCTGGCCCTCCAGTGTCGCTCTGATGTGGACTATGACAGATTCGCTCTGCACAAGGAGGGGGGACGGGACCTCCCCCAGAGCCTTGTCCTGCAGCCCCAGGCTGGGCTCTCTCAGGCCCACTTCCCCCTGGACAATGTGAGCAGCTCCCATGGGGGCCGGTACCGATGCTACGGTGGATACAACCTCTCCTCTGAGTGGTCGGCCCCCAGCGACCCCCTGGACATCCTGGTGGCAGGTGAGGAGCCAGTGGGTTCAGTCAGGGACCCAGTCTCTGCACAGGCCCTGCTGGGGGTCTCAGGTGGTGAGGCCACAAAGAAAGTGAATGTGCAGGGAAGAAGAGATAGGGGGGAAGGAGGGTTGGAGGAGAAAGGAGGTGACACAGAAAAACAGAGATAGAGAGAGAGGAGGGTCCTCAGAGAGAGGCCTGGTGACTCTCAGGGTAGAACAAGATGGGCAGGCAGCCCTCACTCTCCTCCCTCTCTCTCTAGGATGGCTGAATGACACACCCTCCCTCTCGGTGCAGCCAGGCCCCAGGGTGGCTTCAGGGGCGAACATGACCCTGCTGTGTCAGTCACGGAGCCCGAGGGACACGTTCCTTCTGTCCAAGGAGGGGGCAGCTGATCCCCCCCTGCGTCTGAGATCAGAGCACCGAGCTCAGCGGTACCAGGCAGAGTTCTCCATGAGCCCTCTGACCTCAACACATGGGGGCACCTACAGGTGCTACAGCTCCCAGAGCACCTCCCCCTTCCTGCTGTCACTCCCCAGTGAGCCCCTGGAGCTCCTGGTCTCAGGTGAGGGCCCCTGACCCTATCAGCTGAGCTATCATCTCAGGGTTCCTTTCCCAGGAGAATTATGGTCTGAAACTTGGGTGAGGGGTTTTAGGGATGGTCACGCAGAGGAGATCTGTCCCTCAGAAGCTCTCCCACTCCGGCTATTCCGTCCCCCTCACCTGATACTGAAGCAGTGAGAGGCTCTCAGTGGCCACAGCACAGATGTAAGAGGGTGTCTGTGTGAAATGGTGTCCTGTGTCAGGCAAAGCCTCTCACCCTCTTCCTGTGCTCACTTGCAGAACCCTCTGGAGGTCCCAGCCCCCCCACCCACAGGGCCCACCTCCACAGCTGGTGAGTTCTGGGGAGCTCTACCCATTGGGAGCACAGCCCACCCACCAAGTCCTGAGACTCTGTCAGGGGATCGAGTGACCCAGGTCCTCAAGGACAGGCTTGTGTCCCAGGGGGACTGGGAGTCCCAGGGTCTGAGGCTGGCGATAGGTGGGGTGGTCATGGCAGAGGGAGATGTGGGGGTGCAGGCGGGGTGCAGGGGCAGTTGGGCTCATGTAGGGAGACGTCAGCCCCCACCCCTCCATCCCATCCTGATCGCAGATGTCTCTCCCACCTACAGGGTCAAGCCGCCAGAGGGGTAAGTGAGGGTCTCTTTGGGGATGTGGTAGGTACCTCCATGGGATTCAGGGGCTCCGCCACGCAGGGGTTCAGGTTCCTCTGGATTTGATAACTTCAACCCGCCCTTCCCCTGCCTGAGCCTCAGGGTCTCCAGGTGTAAAAGGAGAGAACCCTTGTCCAGAGCTCAGATTTCCTGTCGGTTCTGGCCCTGACCTCCTGGGAGAGGGCCTCAGAGGGAAGCCACAGGACCTGATGTTATGGGGCCTGTCCCCTCTGTCTCAGTGATGGTGACACTGTACAGGGAGGGACGGGTAGGACAAGGGTCCGAGCCCCCAGTCCTCCCCCTCAGCTCAGGCTCAGCTCAGAGGAGGGAACAGGTGGATCAGCCCTGGGTCAGCTCCTGGCTCTGCTGCTCCTGCTGTGGGGCTGGGAGGGGTCTCTTCTCTCCTCTGAGGGTGGGGTTCCTGTCTGTTCATCTCTGCTCATAGGCTGCTGGGAGATGAGGTGACATAAGGGCCTCACAGAGCTCAGGAAGGCAGAGCCTCATTTCCCAGGAGCGCGTCATGGCCTGCAGGGTGGGGACAGATGAGTGAGAGACCCAGAGTCCAGCCCTCACCCTCTCCCTCCCTGTCCCTGCTGTGATTCTCAGCTCCATCTGCAAAGGAGGAGTCCAGAGCACAAAGCTAGTGTGCACCTTGGAGGTGGGGGGAAGGGGGGAAGGGGAGAAGGGCATCATTAGGCCAGCATAGGGAAAACTCAGTCCTGGGTTCCAATCCCAGCCCTGCCCCATCCAGACTGGATGACCAGGGTCACATGGTTAACCATTCTGGGCCTCAGTGAAGTGGGTGGTGGGGTCAGCAATCCCTGGTGCATGACTGTGTGAGGTGAGAGGAGATGAGTGACAGACCCCAGCATGTGCCTCACACACAGTAGGTGCTCATTCAATGGCTTCACTGGTTCACTCATGATGTCACTCATGTCCTAGGTTCCAAATCGAACTGGAAATGGGTCTTTGTGGCCTTGTCCCTGCTACTCGTCCTCCTCCGACGCCTATGTCAGAGCAACGGCAGGACCTCAGGTGAGTAGAGAACGGGGTGACCTGGGTCACACAATGGGGTGCTCAGAGCACCTGCCACAGGAAAATGGATGGAGAAGGTGAGCTGGGAAAGGGATGTCTCCAGATTCTCAAATCAGACAATCTTGAAATAAAACAATGTCAGCACAAATACAAGGTACTCTTTAATCGTTTTGAATCTCATGATATGTGAAACATATGCACACGTGTGTGTTACGTTTTCCTTCTTTCCTGTGGAATCACAAGGGGGGGGTGCTCTAACCTCCCAGGGCTGACACTGTCCCTCTTGACCAGCCCAGAGAGGGGCTCATGTCCAACCTCCTGCAGGGACCACACATCCCAAGCACAAGGACAGAGAGGCCTGCAGATCAGGTATTTCCTGCCACAAAGACCCAAGAACTCCACCATCCATAGCCCAGCTCTGTCCCTAACTCTCCTGTCTCTTCCCCCAGCTCCAGCCCACCTGCAGACACTCATGAGGAGGCTCTTTGTGAGAGGAAGAGACAGCTTCCCTGGGGGTTCAGGAGGCAATGGGGAGGGTTAGGCTGGGAGGCTGGGGGTCAGGGGTGAGAAGAACTGAGACCCACACTGTGTGACCTGGTGCCTCACCTCACGCTGAGTTAGTGGCCCACCTGGGAGCAGGCAGGGTCAGCAGCCCTGAGGTCTCGGGGACCTTCCAGGAGACACCCCCTGTTCTGCCCCAGCAGATGCTTCTGTGAAGGACCCGCAGCCTGGGGAGAGCGTGGAGCTGGACCCTCAGGTGAGACCCCTGCTCCTGTCCAGGCCACCAAGGACCTTCTGTTGCCCAGTTTAATCCAGTGGGCCCTTCCCTCTGCCACCTCACCTGCTTCTCAGCAGCGTCCACACTGACCTCCCCTCTGGACCCCAGGTGGTCCTGCTGTCTCTCACTCCTCCTGGGTTCCTTCTGACCTCATGGCCCCTCCTACAGGGTCCCCTCTGCTGGCCCTTCATCCTCTGTCTGACTTTGTGCAGCCCCCGGTCTCAGGAGGAGGCAGGAATAAGTGACTCACCACAGGGCACCAGGACCCCTTCATTCATTCACCGAGCAGATGTGACAGCTCACTGTCTACCGGGTCCATTTAGGGGCCACGGTGCGGCCCTGAGCCACACTGTCTCCACACGCCTCCAGCTCACCAGTGGGTGAGGGAGACACTATGCAAACAAGCAGACAGTGTCCCCGAGAGCGAAGTGCTGGGAAGGAACATAAAGCAAGAGGAGAGGATAGAGTGCATGGTGGGGGGACAGGGAAAGAGGGGGTGCAGAGGTCCTGAGGCAGGGCCTGCTTCTTCAGGAGAAGCGGAGGCCATGAGGCTGGAGCCCGGTGAGTGAGAGAGAGCGCCTTAGGATGAGAGTCAGAACCACAGAAGCACCCAGAGTCCCCGAGGCTCAGGAAGGCCCTGCAGGTTCCACCAGGAGAGGGACCGGGTCTATTTAAAGTGTAAGCCATCTCCCTGGCAACATGAGGATGATTGACAGGAGGCACTGTCTCCTTCAGACCAGGCAGGATGAAGACACCCAGGGAGTGACGTACGCCCAGGTGAACCGCTCAAGACCAAGACCCGGGCCAGGAATGGCCGCCTCTCCTTTGCCTCTGTTGAGGGGATTGCTGGACGCAAAGGACAGACACGCAGAAGAGGACAGACAGATGGACCATCAGGTGGGACCCATCCTCTCCAGACCTCCAGGATTTTCCCAGCCCCCACCACGTTTCATCCCTCTTTCTCCCCCTGCTCCAGGCTGCACCTGACACCCCCCAGGATGTGACCTACACCCAGCTGAACCCCTTGGCCTCCAATCAGAAGACAACTGCACCCCGTTCCTCCCCATCCGAGGAGCCCCCAGATGAACACGTTGTGTATGTTGCTCTGTCCGTCCCCTAGCCCAGGAAGGACCCAGACCCCATGTTTCAGGAAGGTGGGCTGCACATACCCCGAGAAGCTGGAAGTTGCCCCATTGATGCTCTATTAGTGCCCCAGCCTGGAGACCTGATGGGAACCACCCACAGCTCCTGGGGCCTCTGGGAGTCTCCAGGTTTAGAGTCAAAGATAACCTGTATCTCTACCTTTTGCAAATAAAGCAACAGACTTCTCAGTAATCCATGTGCAAACCCAAAACAGAAGTGAAAGTGTTAAATTAATTGATTGATGTCAACTAGTGGCCTGGTGCACAAAATCATGCATGGGTGGGGTCCCTCGGCCTGGCCAGCAATCAGGGCCATGGGGGTTGGGGTGGCCTGCCCAGGGGAGTGACTGTAGGAGGTTGGCCCCAGCAGCAAGCTAACCAACGGCCAATTCCATGGGGGAATTGGGCTCCCTCCTCCCTCCAGTCTGGGTCTGGGGTGGGGGTGAACTAGATTCAGGGCTGTCAGGGCTCCAGCAGCAAGGTCTGGGTCAATACACATCACAGGTACTTTCCGGTCATAACAGCTACTTAGGCTTTTATATAGAGAGGTATCAAATCTATGAAGTAAGAAAATGGAAAACCATGAATGAATATACTGGACAAAGGAAAAGCCTTAAATGGTCAATGCCCTAAGCTGTTATATCAAGAATTAAAGGCCTGCAGCGAGGGCTGGGTTGAGGGGGACGTGGAGGGACATAAATGACATCTGTAATACTGTCCACAATAAAAAAAAAAAAAAACATTAGAAAAAAAAGATTGCATTGAATCCTAGACGACTGGATATGCAAGATCCTCTGTGATGGGACTGGGCCCAGAGGGTCATGTCATGTCAAAGGGAGGGAGGTGCTCTGGGTGGGAAACCAGGATCCACAGGTGATTTTAGTCTGTCCTGCCCTCGTTTCCTTTTTACCCACAATTCTCAAGTTTCCCACCCCCAAGACTACACCGTAGGAAACCCCATTTGGATGGGCATGGCTGGCTTGTTCCTGGTGGTGCTTGGGGTGCTGCTATTTCAGGCTCCAAACAGCCAGAGAAGGACCCCTAATGCAGCCAGAGTGTGACCAGGGAAGGAACAATGCACGGTTCAGAGAGGGGGCACCTTGGATCCCATATGAGGATCTCAGGATGTAGTGGGAGAAAGTGGGGAACCCGAGTTGGTAGAACTACCTGCTGATCTTTCTAGCGGAATCGTCATGGTTTGGGTGCACAAAAATGTCTGTGGCCTCCCTCTACAAGCTTCTTCCTCCATTAAATGTGTATTTTCTCTCCCTGTCCTGGTTGACTTTCTGTGATAACCCCCCGCCTCTTTCCTCATCCTGGTGACTTGAGGGTACATCCCATATGGCAGGTGTGGGACCCCACATC
This sequence comes from Vespertilio murinus, assembly GCA_963924515.1. NCBI lineage: Eukaryota > Metazoa > Chordata > Mammalia > Chiroptera > Vespertilionidae > Vespertilio > Vespertilio murinus. The sequence continues at coordinate 48,669,041 of OZ004716.1, read as the reverse complement.
TAACACCCCATGCTCTCCTCCACTGCTATTTCTGTTTAGAGTATTACATTTATTGTGGTGAATCTTGTTTAATAAATTGTACACAGTTTTGAATGTGCAATTCTATGGTACCATATTTTTTTATGGGATTCGATGTTATTTACTTTTTATCACCACACAACCAGATGGGTGTTGTTGAGTCTTCTCTTTAGTTCACAGGACTTCACCTGGATTCAATAACTAAATAACTCAGGCAGTGTTGCTCAGTGGTTGAGTATCTTCTTATGAACCAGGAGGTGACGGTTCATTCTGGTCAGGTCATATGCCTGGGTTGTGGATTTGATTCCCCACAGGAGGTATGCATGAGGCAGCTGATCCATGGTTTTCTCTCATCATTGATGTTTCTAACTCTCTCTCCCTCTTCCTTCCTCTCTGAAATCAATAACAATGTTTTAAAAAAATATATTTTATTGATTTTTCACAGAGAGGAAGAGAGAGGGATAGAGAGTTGGAAACATCGATGAGAGAGAGTCATCGACCAGCTGCCTCTTGCACACCCCCCACTGGGGATGTGCCCGCAACCAAGGTACATGCCCTTGACCGGAACCCGGGACCCTTCAGTCCGCAGACCGATGCTCTACCACTGAGCCAAACCGGTTTCGGCAATAACAATATGTTTTTAAAAATTAACTAAGTGGGCAGAATGAGATACAAACCTAGGAAAGAAAATTTAAAATGATGTCTCACACCCACTCTGGACCCCACAACACTTCCTGTCTTCCTCAGATGACACAGGATGTGGGGGTCTAATCATTCTTCACATATTTTTGTCAATATTGCATATTCGTCATTCATTTGTAATACATGGTGTGTGCCCTGACTGGTTTGGCTCAGTGGATAGAGCATTGACCTGTAGACTGAAAGGTCCCTGGTTCGATTCTGGTCAAAGGCATGTACCTTGGTTGCAGGCACATCCCCAGTAGGAGGTGCGCAGGAGGCAGATGATTGACGTTTCTCTCTCATTAATGTTTAACTGTCTATCCCTCTCCCTTCCTCTCTGTAAAATTAACTTAAATTAAAATTAAATACATTGTGCATATGATCTTTATAAACAACCTCACCAGTGCAGTCCATTTCTTTATTCCCCTCTTGTCTTGGAGACACTACCTAATACCCTTGCATGGTGGACAGTGCCATTGTGACCTGTTTCCAACTCGTTTTCTCTCATCTTCCCCCCTCCGAGAGTCCCTACATCTGTAATGGTGTCTGGATGCTTTTTTTCTTTGTAAAATGTTCTCCCACTCCCTTAGGACTTCAAACAGCCATCATTCCCTCAACTGCAGTTTAGTCCTGGGCCCAGTTGCTCTAATATTTTCTCTCTCCTCTCCTTTGTACATAAGTTAATTGCAACACGAATCTTAAAATGCCCAAAGGCTGCTAATCTTAAGTTTCCAAAGGCAGGAAATGAGCCTTTGCCAATTAGGTCTTTCTGGTGACTGGAATGAATACTGGTAGACGGTGATGAGGAAATCTTTGCGTATGGCCTTGCTAAAGGCAGAAATTAAATTCCTTTTAAAATTATTTATTTATTGATTATCTTTATTATGAGAGCATTACAGATGTTCCACCTCTTTACTCCCCATTGCTCCCCTCTACCTGGTTCCTGCCCCACCCCAGGCCTTCTGTGGAGGTCTGACCGTTCAACCATGCAGGATGTGGTTCTGCAACAACTTACATTTAATTGTGGGTGTTACTGTCCTTGAAGAAGAACAATCTCTAAGCCTAAGCCTTACCCTAACCGTTCCATAAATTACATCTAAAGCATAGACTCATGTTTATATTTCCCTTTTATATAAAACTAGAGGCCCTGTGCAAAAAATTCGTGCACACGGGCAGGGGTCCTTCAGCCCAGCCCATGCCCTCTCATAGTCTGACAGCCCTCAGGAGATGTCCAGATGATGGCTTAGGCCTGCTTCCAGCCCCCCTTAGTTGGCAATTGGACATGCTTAGCACTGCTGAGGAAGCAGGAGAGGCTCCCACCACTGCCTCCACACTCATCAGAAGTGAGCCTGGCTTCTAGCTGAGCATCTGGCCCCCAGTGGTCAGTGCATGTCATAGCAACTGGTTGGTCATTCCGCTGTTCAGTCTATTTGCATATCACCTCTTTATTAGATAGGATTCAAGGAACACAGGCTAAGCTACATAGCTGGATGCCCACCAGGAGGGGGAGGGGGAAGCTGTCCACATTTCAGTTCTGAATTTGCTTCTGCCCTTTCAGGGTTAACATACAAAGTGAGAGGTATTTAGGGGAGAGGGTAGTGGTCCATGGTTGTAAAGAAAACCTGACAGATACGAATGCATGTTGTTGGTCAATATTAGAGCTGTTATGAATCAGCACAACCTCATGAAATATGACAACTGTCCTGACTTGCAAACTCTCTGACAACTTTTTAAAATTTACTTTGCAGTGTCCAAAGTAAATTAAAAGTTGTATTTTTTAAAATTTTTTTTATTAATTTCAGAGAGGAAGGGAGAGGGAGAGGGAGAGGGAGAGGGAGAGGGAGAGAGAGAGAAACATCAAGAATGCGAGAGAATCATTGGTCAGCTGCCTCTTGCATGCTCCCTACTGGAGATCAGGCCTGAAACCTGGGCATGGCCTTTGACCAAAATTGAATCTGGGACCCTTCAGTCTTCAGGCCGATGCTCTATCCAATGAGCCAAACCAGCTAGGGCTATAGCAGAGTTCTTGATTATTCTCCAGCTGCTAAATTGAAGCTCAAGATGCAGTGTTAAGTTTAAGGGGGGTATGTTGAAGACAATAAGAATGCCAAGTACAACCCCTATTCTGGGTATCGATGCAAAAAAGGTAAAAACATTTATTCATAAAGATATGTGTGCCCAAGATTATGGATGTTAGCAATCTTCACCCTCCCCACTCCACCTTCCCCGCCTCACACAGCCAGGTGTGTGCACTTCCTGCGTCCTGGAGAGTGAGACGTCTTCTCACTGCCAGAGGAGCAGGTGAGGAGTGAACATTCAGAAACACTGGGTGCAGGTTCAGCTCCCGTGAGATGCCCGTGTTGACCCGCACTTCCTGCGGCTGAGAACTTGGGGAACACGGTGCTCCTGTCAAACAGGAGGCAGGGCTGAGCGAAGCAGAGACGGCCCAGGATGTGGTGGGCAGTGTCTCCACACCGCGTGAGTCCTGTTCACAGGGTGCCCACTCACAGGAAGAGGACCAGACTTTTCACCCTAAAAATAGCAGGTGCTGAGGCTCTGACGTGAGCCACGTCCTGACCACACCTCACGTCTAACGCACCGCATTTCCTCTTCCTAAGCTCTCCAGTCGCATAAGGACTTCCACATTATTTTTCTGCCATTGGAAAGTCATACCAATTATTCCATTTATAGTTTCCAACAGCCCCTGGCCGAGCTAATGTAGAAAAATAGTGAAGCAATCTTCAGAAATATGACATCTCTAGCGGCTAGTCCCTAGTAAGGCCTTGTGCCAGTACATATTCTTCACTCTCCTGAGAAACAAAAAGCATAGTGGACAGTTGGATTCTGCATTTCTAGAAGAGAAGACAATCTATAAGGTTTGCCTTTTGTTATTTCAGTTGAAATCGTTTCTTGTGTAGGAGTCAAAATCAGTGTCTTATATTTTTACTAGAGACCCAGTGCACAAAATTTGTGCATGAAGGGGGGTGTCCCACAGCCCAGCCTGCACCCTCCCAACCCCTTGGGAAATGTCTGACGGGTGGTTTAGATAAACTGGCAGCTGGAATCCCTCTCACAATCCAGAACTGCTAGCTCCTAACTGCCAACCTGCCTGCCGGCCTGATCACCCACTAACTGCCCTCCCCTGCTGGCCTGATGACTCCTAACTGCCTCTGCCTTGGCCCCTGGCACCGTGACTTTGTCCAGAAGGACATCTGGAAGATGTTTGGTCTAATTAGCATATTACCTTTTTATTAGTATAGGTAGGGAGAGAGAGAGAGAGAGAGAGAGAGAGATAGAGATTGAGAGAGAGAGGGGTGTGTTAGAGAGACACATCAATTGGTTGCCTCCTAAACACATCCAGACCAAGGCCAGGATTTGAACTGTGACTCTTTGATGAATAAACCAATGCTCTAACCACTGAGAAACACTGGACAGGGCTGGAAGTTGGCAGTCTGTCTAACATCTTTCCATTCCACTATCCTTTATTTGTTGAGGATCATTCCACTCTATGTTTCTATGAGTTTGGCAATTGTAGATTCCACAGATAAGTGAGAATATACAGTATCTGTCACCCTCTGTCCCATTTATCTCACTTAGCACAATTCCCCAAAGTGTCACCCATGTCAGAGCTGGCAGGATTTGCGTCTTCTTCATGGCTGAATGGTATTCTTGTTTGTATGTATTCAGAAAATGGCAAATGCCACGGATCAGAGCATCCGAAAATGAGATGATTTTCAGAGGCAGCACAGCACCAGGCTGTCCCATCAAACACAAAATGTGTCGAATCCAAGTGATACCATTGCTGGGGAAATGGCACAGGTGACATCTGATGAGGACGGGAAGGGAGGCAGGGTCCAGAGAGGGGCATAGGCTTCATTTTGGATTTCTCTTTTCTGTGTTTGTATTTAATTTTGCCCATTTGTTTAGAATCCAGGCAAAATCATCAGAACAGAAGAAAGGACTCAATAATGTTCATCTGGTCATGTGGAGATAAAAAATTATTTAGTTTTCATCTCCACGTGACCAGATGAACATTATGTAAACATAGAGAGATATTGTACAATAGAATTGTACAGTTGAAACTTGTACAATTGATAAAACGGTGTCACCCCAATAAATGTAATTTTAAAAAGTGGAGGAGAGCATGAGGTGTTAGATGTGGGGACCCACACCTGCCATGTGACATTGTGCTTCAAGTCAGGAAAGAAGGGGGGTCATTACAGAAAGCCAACCAAGACATGGAGCGGAAACTCACATTTAATAGAGGGGAAGCTGGTCCGGGGAGCACTCGGACATCTCCTGCACCCAAACCACGTTCATTCCATTAGAAAAATCAGGTGGCAGGTCACCCAATGCATAGTCCAACTTTCCTTCAGCACCTCCTGGGGTCCTCAGATGGGATCCAAGGCTCCCCCTCTCTGAAAGGTGCATTGTTCCCTCTGCATTCACCTCCTGGCTGCATCCTGGCTCTGTCTCTGGCTGTTTCGAGCCTGAAATAGCAGCACTCCCAGCACCACCAGGACCAAGCCAGCCACGCCCATCCGGATGAGATTCCCCACGGTGTGGTCTTCGGGGTGGGAGGCTGGGAATTTGGAAAAACAGGTCACAGAGGCCAGAACCCCGGATGTCCACCCAGAGCACACACCTCCACTTGACAGGACATGACCCTCTGAGCCCAGCCCCATTACTGATAATGTCTCCCACTCACTGATCTTGGGGTCCGAGGTGTTAGGTGATGGGCTGAGAGTGTCATCTGCACCTGAGGATCAGGACACAAGGGTGTAAGTGAGGACCTTGGGAGACAGGAGCCTTCTTCCTGGGCCCTGTGCTCTCAGATACCCCACTTCTCAGATCATAACGTTTACACCGTCTCTTACCACCCAGCCCCACCACCCAGCCCCAAAGCAGGAGCAGCAGAGCTGGGAGCTGAGCCAGGGCTGATCCACCCTGTTCCCTCCTCTGAGCTGAGCCTGAGCTGAGGGCGAGGACTCGGGGCCCGGACCCGTGTCCTGCCTGTCCCTCCCATACAGTGTCACCGTCACTGAGACAGAGGGGACAGGCCCCATAACATCACGCCCTGTGGGCTTCCCTGTGAGGCCCTCTCCCAGGAGGTCAGGGCCAGGACCGACAGGAAATTTAAGCTCTGGACAAGGATTCTCTCACATTTCACACTTGGAAACACACAAGGAAAATATGTCTCTAAATTAGAGGTAACTGAGTCCCCTGCCCGCCATGGACACCCCTACCACCTCCCCACAGAGACCCTCACTTGCCTCTTTGCAGGTCTGACAATGTGGTTGTGGGTGTCTGATTCTCAGTAGGTCCTGGGGATCAGGATGGGAAGTGAGGTGTGGGTACTGCCATCTCTCCACTTGACCCTGGCTGCTCCTCACTCAGCCTGGGTCCCAACACCTCCTTCTGCCTCGACCTCCCCACCTGTCACCTCCCAGCAGACCTTTGAATCCATGTGGTCCCCTAGAATCCTTGTCTGATATCCAGTAGCCCTAAGACACAAGCCCGTCCTTAAGTATCTGAGGGGAGATTGGACCCCCTGAGAGACTCAGAACTTCCCTGGGGTGCTCTGTGGTCCCTATGAGCAGCGTTCAAGGTGACTTGTCAGGCCTGGTAAGCAGAAGCTGGGGCCCCAGCGGGTTTTAGGGACGAGTACAGGAAGGGTTTGAGGGTTTTATCCTCTTGAATTTGCCCTGTAGCCCACTCAAGGACCCCCTGCTCCCACAAGGCACCTTTCAAACCCCATGTGAGGTAGAGAGGTGGGTAAAGTGGAAGGGTCTCCAAGGAGCAGATATCCTTGGGGTGACCCTTTCCAGAACCCCGTCACTTTGCTTTCAGCCCATATCTCTCTCCTGGGGACAGCACCCCGAGGTCACAAAGGTTAAAGTCAGGGCCCCTCACCTGAGCCTGGGAACTCCATTTGCTCACTGGGGTGGGGCCATTCCTGAGGGTCCTTACTGAAATAGTTGTTGCACATGAATGCCCAACCTAGGCGGAAGTTCCTCCGAAGGAGGAAGGTACTGAGGTGAAGACCCGGGGTGAAAATGCCTTGGGGCTCTTCAGAGGTGTGTGGCTTTGAGCACAGGATCCATGAGACGTTTCGATCTCCTTTCTTCCTCAGAACTAACCAATGATGTCCTGAAGGTGAGACACACAGGAGAATCCTGGACCCTCCTGACATCACAGCAGCTCTTGGCTTGTCTGAGGGTGGGTGTATGGAATGGGATCTTGCTAGGAGAGAAAGAGTGCACGTGTTAGATGGGCTCACACATCCATCACATCCCCCAGGACTGGCCTGTGAGAAGGGGACACCCCGAGAGCACACCCCCTTCCTGAGGGCAGAGCCTGAGGCTGGGACCCCTGAGTGTCCTCTCACCTGTCACCACCAGATCCAGGGGGTCACTGCCCTCTGACCTGCCAGGACTGAGACAGTAACAGTGATATCTCCCTAAAAAGCGCTCTGTCCCATTTGTGGACTTGCCCTTCCCTGCGGTCTCCTGAGGGGTCTGTTCACCCTGGGGCATATGTTTTCCTTCTTTATACAAATGGAAAATAAGGTTCATCTTGAGCCCCTGACACCAGAGCTCCAAGGACTTCCCAGAGCTTGGCTGAGCACAGATGGTGGGCGTGAAAACGTTCCCTGTAAGGAAAGCAGAGGGTACATTAGAAATACCCTCCCCACCATCATTCTCCAGGTCAGCCCAAGGTCCTTCTGTTTTACCACATCATCCTAGCACACCTGTGCTCCCTCCTATGCCCCAAGGGTGAAGGAAGAGGAGGGATATGGGACCTGGGATCGACTGACCTGCCTGCACACTGGTCCTCTGGTTCAGACTCAGCCCTGGAAGAGAGTTTCTGTGAGAGATTTGCAACCGGACGTCTCAGCTGATTCCCCTCCCATTAGAGCTCAGTCCACTCGAGCTGCCTGAGGCTGAGGTTTCCCCATGAACAAGGGGATGTAGCCACCTTGTAACCCTTGTACCACCCTTCCTGCTGCCCCTCCCCGTGTCCACAACTGACCGAGGCAGAGAAGAGCAGAGAGGATGGACGTCATGGCGTCTGCTCTGAGGGCTCCTGCTCTGCAGATGGAGGAGGCCTGGGTCTGAAGGACAGACACGCACACAGGATGTGGTGGGTCAGGAGCTGCTGCCTCCCTTCCGGCTTCCCTCAGATGTGGGCCCACAGCCAGTGGACGGCCCCACCTTGAGTGGCTCTGGGTTTCCCCAGGAAGAGCGTTCGGGGGAAGTCCAGGCCTCTGGAGACACAGCTCACCTCTGAGGTCTCATCTGACTCCCAGGACTCAGTCTGGTCTGAACTTCTGCTCCGAGAGGGAAGATCCGTGTTCTCTATTGGAGCCAACCCCTGGTGGGCTGGCTCTAAAGAGGGCATTCACGTACTTTCTCACCACCACAAGTGGAATTTACTTTCTGCCTTGGACTGGTCCATAAACAAATATTTATCTCCTTCTACCTGCCAGGTATGGATCCAGGTGCCAGAATGATCCGGGAGACACATGGCCTGCATTTTGAGAACTCAGACAAGTAGACTAGAACATTCCAAGGCTAATATACGAATTATTTGTAAATAAAATACCAACAAGGTGGGTGGAGGTAAGCCTGGGGAGCTTTGCAAGATGCATCTGCACATGAGACCCTGAGGATCAGGTGAGACACGGCTGAGCTGCCTCCTGAAACCTGGACTCCCCCTGAGCCCTCCCCCTGGGGAGGTGCAGAGCCAGGCCCAGGGTGGTGCCCTCCCTGGGCTGTGGGCTCCCAGCTGTGAGAACCCAGAAGGGCAGCAGCTCCTGACTCACCACATCCTGTGCGTGTCTGTCCTTCAGGCCCAGGCCTCCTCCATCTGCAGAGAGGAGGCCTCACAGCAGACACCATGGCGCCCATCCTCTCTGTTCGTCTCTGCCTCGGTCAGTTTGGACATGGGGACAGGGACCTGGAGGAGACTGGAGGCTACACCCCCTTGTTCATAGGGAACCTCAGGCTCATGCACCTCAGGTGGACGTGGCCTTATGGGAAGGGAATCAGCTCAGATGTCCGGGTGCTAATATCTGATGGAAACTCTCTTCCAGGGCTGAGTCTGGACCAGAGGACCCATGTGAAAACAGGTGAGTGCTCCCCAGGCTCCATGTTCCTCCTCTTCCTTCACCGCTGGGGCTCAGGAGGGAGCACAAAGGTGCTGGGAAGAGGTGATGCAATTTTTGACTGGTGGGAGTGCTGGAGGATGAGGTGGGGAAGGACTTTGTAATGCAGCCTCTGATTTCCTCCCAGGGACTCTACCCAAACCCACCCTCTGGGCTGAGCAGGCCCTATGATCCCTTATAAGAGCTCCATGACCATCTGGTGTCAGGGGACCCGAGGGCTTAAAGTGTACAATCTGTATAAAGAGGGAAGCCCAGAAACCTGGTACAAACAGAAGCCACTGGAGCCCTGGGACAAGGCCAAGTTCTCCATCATACACATGACAGAGCGTGATGCAGGGAGATATCACTGTTACTATCGCCGCCTCACTGGCTGGTCAGGGTGCAGTGACCCCCTGGAGCTGGTGGTGACCACAGGTGAGAGGACACTCAGGGGTCCCAGCCTCCGGCTCTGCCCTCAGGAAGGGGGTCTGCTCTCAGGGTGTCTCCCTCTCACAGCCCAGCCTTGGGGGACATGAGGGAGGTGTGAGCCCATTTAACACTCTGCCTCCTCCTCTCCTAGGATCCTACAGCAAACCCAGACTCTCAGCCCTGCCCGGCCCTGTCGTGCCCTCAGGAGGGAATGTGACCCTCCAGTGTGGATCATGGGAGCGATTTGACAGGTTCCTTCTGACTAAGGAAGGAGATCACAGGCTCTCCTGGGCCCTGGACTCACAGCCACAGCCCAGTGGGCAGTCCCAGGCCCTGTTCTCTGTGGGCTCCAGCACTCCCATGAGCAGGGGGAAGTTCAGATGCTATGGCTGCTACAGATACAGCCCCCAGGTGTGCTCACACCCCAGTGATGCCCTGGAGCTGCTGGTCCCAGGTGAGTCCCATTCTTGTGTCATTCAAGGACTGAGGTTATCAACCAGGTTATTCACATTTTTGTTGTGAGGGCAGCCCAGGGGCCCCTGGGTAGAGACACAGAGACAGTGAGACCTGGGGGCAGGCCAGGAGAAGGGGATTATGGGAGAAGCAGCCACTGTCATTCATGTCTGCTCTCCCCAGGTGAGTCTGGGAAGCCCTCCCTCCTGAGCCCACAGGGCCCCATCGTGGCCTCTGGACAGAGCCTGACCCTCCAGTGTCGCTCTGATGTCGGCTATGACAGATTCGCTCTGCACAAGGAGGGGGCACGGGACCTCCCCCAGAGCCTTGTCCTGCAGCCCCAGGCTGGGCTCTCTCAGGCCCACTTCCCCTGGGCACTGTGAGCAGCTCCCACGGGGGCCGGCACAGATGCTACGGTGGATACAACCTCTCCTCTGTGTGGCCAATCCCCAATGACCTGGCCACTTTCCTTCTGTCCAAGGAGGGAGCAGCAAATCCCCCCCCCCCTGAGTTTTACATCAAAGTACCGAGCTCAGCAGTTCCAGGCAGAGTTCTCCATGAGCCCTGTGACCTCAGCCCACGAGGGCACCTACAGGTGCTACAGCTCACAGAGCTCCTCCCCCTTCCTGCTGTCACTCCCCAGTGAGCCCCTGGAGCTCCTGGTCTCAGGTGAGAGGTCCTGATCCTGTCTGCTGAGCTGTCAGCTCAGGGTCCCATTCCCAGGAGAATTATGGTCTGAAACTGGGGTGAGGGGCTTTAGGGATGATCACCCAGAGATCTGTTCCTCAGAGGCCCTCCTATCCCGTCCACTCCCTCCCGGACACCTGGACACTGAAGCAGTGAGAGGGTCTCAGGGGCCACAGCACAGATGATAGAGGGTGTCAATGTGAAAAGGGGTCTAAGGTCACCCCAAGCTTCTCACCCTCTTCCTGTCCTCACTTCCAGGACCCTCTGGATGCCCCAGACCCTCCCCCCCCACACACACACACAGGGCCCACCTCCACAGCTGGTAAGTCCCAGGGTGTTCTTCTGATAGAGAGCACTGCGCACCCAGCAAGTCCAGAGAGTCTGTCAGGGGATCGAGTGACCCAGATCCTCAAGGATGGACGTGTGTCCTGAGGGGGTGGGGGACTGAGAGTCTCAGGGTCTGAGGCTGTTGATGGATGGGGTTGTCATAGAAGAGGGAGATATGGGGGTGCAGGCTGGGGAGGAGCTGGGCTTATTGGGGAGAAGGCAGCCCTCACCCTTCCTGCCCCATCCTGAACCCAGGAGGCACTGAAGATTTGGTCTCTCCTACCCACTCTGTGTGAGGGGCTCTGTGGGGAGTTGATGGTTACTTCCAGGGGGAACAGGGGCTGAGCCATGTGGGGGTTCAGACCCCTCTGGATTCACTGACATAGACACCCCCTGCCCCTGCCTGGGCCTCTGTCTGCAGGTATAAAAGGAGAGAACCCATGTCCAGAGTTTAGATTTCCTGTTGGTTCTGGCCCTGACCTCCTGGGAGAGGGCCTCACAGGGAAGCCCCCAGGATGTGATGTTATGGGGTCCGCCCCCTCTGTCTCAGTGACAGTGACACTGTACAGGGAGGGACAAGGGTTCTCTCCTTTAAAGTTGGAGACACTGAGGCCAAGGCAGGGGAAGGGTGGGTTCAAGACAGGAACTCCACAGGGGCCCAAACCCCTGTGTGGCTGAGCCCCTGTCCCAATAAAGGCATTCAACCACCTCCTTCACTTACCCCTTGGGGTTCCTGACTCCATGGTGGGGAACAGCGCATCCTTAGAGCCTCCTGCGGATAAGGATGTGGGGTGAGAGGAGGAGCTGGATTCTCCCCAACTGAGCACAGTTGCCCCTCCCAAGGAAGGGCCACGATGTCTTCCTCTGCCCTGACCACCACCCCATCCTTATCCCCCATCACCTGGCAGCCTCACAGACTCAGGAAGCTGGTGGTTCCTGCTATCACTGCCTAACTCCCAGCTCCACACCCCACACACAAGCCATCCTTGAGTATCTGGGGAAATTTGATGCCCTCACAGACTCTCAGCACTTCCTGGGAGGTCTGGGCTCCCTCAGAGCCCAGCTCTCAGTGATGCACGAACTGTGGACATGGGCCAGAATTTCCAGGGGATCACTGAGTGGTGAGCACTCTTGGAGTCTGTACCTGTAACAGCCATAGCATCTGAACATCCACCTATGAATGGGGGTCACTGGGCCCACAGGGAACAGGGCCTGGGACTGCCCCGTGGGGTGTGGCTCTGAATCCCGGGTCCAGGAGCAACTATGATCTCCTAACTTTGTCAAATTGAACATGTCAAATCCCTGCCCTGAATGACAGTGGAGGGTCACGTTCATTCCTGAGGGCACGACAGGGCTGGGCAGGGCTGAAAGGCGGGGTTTGCTATAGACTCCTAAAAGAGGAGGAGGCAGCTTGTTAAATGGGCTCACACCTCCCTCATGTCCCCTAGGGCTGGGCTGTGAGAGGGAGACACCCTGAGAGCAGACCCCCTTCCTGAGGGCAGAGCCTGAGGCTGGGACCCCTGAGTGTCCTCTCACCTGTCACCACCAGCTCCAGGGATCTGTCCAGCCACTGTGGCTGTTATAATAACAGGAGTATATCTCCCTGCATCCTGCCCTGTCATGTGTATGGTGGAGACCTTGCTCTTGGCTGTGGACTTCCTTTGAGTCCGTGTGTTCTCAAGCACACATTTTCCTTCCTTGTACAGATCAAACTTCTGGGCCTCCAGGGTCCCCCCACACCAGAGGGTCACAGGGCTCCCATCAGGGATTACAGGGCCTGGCTCAGCCCAGACGGTGGGTTTGGGGAGAGTCCCTGGAAGGAAGCTAGAGGCTACATTACAAGGACCTTCTCCACCCTCATCCCCATCTCATCCCAGCACCTCTGTGCTCCCTCGTGAGCCCCAGCAGTGAAGGAAGAGGAGGGACATGGAGCCTGGGGAGGACTCACCTGCCTGCACCCGGGTCCTCTGGTCCAGACTCAGCCCTGGAAGAGAGTCCCTGTGGGAGATTTGCACCCGGACGTCTGAGCTGATTCCCTTCCCTTCAGACCCTGTCCACAGGAGCTGCCTGAGCCTGAGGTTCCCCATGAACAATGGGGTGCCGCCCCCTTCCAGCTGCTCCTCCCCGTGTCCACAACTGACCAAGGCAGAGAAGAACAGAGAGGAGGGACATCATGGCGCCTTCTCTGAGGGCTCCCGCTCTGAAAATGGAGAACACTTAGGGACGGAAAAACAGAGACGCACAGGATGTGGTGGGTCAGAAGCTGCTACACCCCTTCCGTGTCCATGAGCTGTGTACCATCTGCTTGCGGACTCTCCCGCCTTAGGCCTGGCTCTGAGTTTCCCCAAACTAAGGGCTCAGGAGGAGAGAAGCCTCTTGGGGGGACAATCCCTCCAGGTGCTGCAGGAATCGTATCCTTTGTTCCCGGAGTCTCTACACATTCGGTCTGGCCTTTGGATTCTGTGAAGACAAGTTTGAGTGGACTTTGCAGTGTCAGGTTGGTGCTGTCTGTTCGTCAGGAAACAGTATCAAACTCTCGCTGGACGTTTTTATAGTCGTTATTCCTCGGTGGTTCACATGAAGCTCAAAAATGGAAGTGCCCATGGACCCAGCAGACCCCACTTGTGGGAATATATCCTCAGCACCCAAAGCACTGATCCGAAAGAACGTATGCTCCCCTGTGTTCATAGCAGCGGCATTTGCAATAGCTACGACCTGGAAACAGCCCATATGCCCATCGGTGGATGAGTGGGTAAAACAGCTGTGGTGCATTTACACCAGGGAACACTACACAGCTGTGAAAAAAAGAAGGCTCTCTTACCTTTTGAGACAGCATAGGGGGACATGAAGTGTATTATGCCTAGTGAAATAAGCCAGTTAGAGAAAGACAAATATTGCGCCATCTCAGAGAAAGACAAATATTACATGATCTCACTTATATGTGGAATCTAATGAACAAAATAACTTGTTAAAAAAAAAAAAAAGGAATAGGTCCGGAGGCATGCTGCATGGAAGAAATGGACAGATCTCTGGAAAGGGAGGGGGCAGGAAAAGATTAATCAAAGGACTTCCATAGATATTAATTAGTGTGCAGTAGGCCTATGGCCGGGTATGTGCTGGGTGGAGGGAGGGCATATAGGCAGAGATGAAGGTCATCTGTAGTCATGTCAATAATAATAATACAAAAGATACAGTATTATCTTGAAGGGGAAGCTATCTATCTATCTATCTATCTATCTATCTATCTATCTATCTATCTATCTGCCTAAGTGAGCAAGCAACCAGTTGACCAGTCACTATAAGGAACACTGGCCACCAAGGGGTAGACGCCAAATGCAGGAACTGACTCCTGATTGTCAGTGCGCTCCCACAGCAGGAGCACCATTCAGCTGACCTACGTGAGCCAGACACCAGGCTCACTGCTGGCGAGCACTGCTGTGGGGGTGCGAGCCTCACCCGCCTCTGTGGTAGCACTACCGAGTGGTGACAGGTGCAGTGGGCGGTCGGGATGAGAGGGAGTGGCGTGGCGCCTGGCCTGGGCTTGGGCTCCTCCTCAGCCTCCTGCCACTCCACGCACTACTACATCCCTTGGGGGATGTCAGACTGCCGGTTTAGGTCCAGTCCCTCAGCCTGGGCAGCAATAGGGTGCAGGCCAGGCTCAGGGACCCCAATCAGTGCACGAATCAGTGCACAACCTCAAGTATAAAAAGAAAATAAGAATGCTCGTGGCAACATTATAGAAGACATACCAAGGCAGGAGGAGAAATGGATTTACAGAGTGACAGCAGACAGAGGGGAGGTGAGTCGGGGGACTTGATGAAGAATGGGAAGTGATTTGCTAAAGAACATATATGCACAGCGCATGGACACAGGCAACAATGAGATAAGGACCAAGGGAGGGGACCAAATGGAAGAAATGGGGACATCTGTAACAGCATTAACAATAAAAATTAAACACATTTAATAGTGGTGTTGTTTAGATTCCACATTTAAGTGATTTTATATGGAACCTGTCCTACTCTGACTGGCTTATTTCACTTCGCATAAAACCCCCAGGTCCATCCGTGCTGCGGCAAAAGGTAGGACTTCCATCCTTTTTTACAGCCGAGTAGTGCTCTATTGTGCAATCATACCACATTTTTTTTTAATCCACTCATCTACAGATGGGCACGTGAGCTGCTTCCACCTCTTGGCTGCTCTAAGTGATGTCACAGTGAACGAAGGGGATGGGTATCAGGTATATCCTCTTGAATTAGTATTTCAGGTTTCTTCGATTCTATCCCCAGAAGTGGAACCACTGGGTCCAATGGCAGTTCCACGTTTTTTATTTTTTGAGGAACCTCTCTATGGCTTCCCACAGTGGCTGCACCTGGCTCCATTCCCACCAGCGGTGCATGAGGGCTCCCTCTTCTCCAATCCAGCACCTGCATTTCCCTGATGATTAGTGACTTTGTGAATATACAGTGGAGTGAGGGCAGAATCTGCAAAAATGGTGCTGGGAAAATGTGACAGGCACATGTGAAGAAGAAGAAGGAGGAGGAGGAGGAGGAGGAGGAGGAGGAGGAGGAGGAGGAGAAGGAGGAGGAGAAAATGTACCACTCACTTACAACATACACAAGAATATACCCAAATAAATAAAAGACTTCAATGTTGGTCACAAAATTCCCAGGAGAGTGACACTTTTTGTGTTGTCACCTTAGAAGCAGGCGAGGAGCAGAAATTCACAAACACTAAGTCCACATTCAGCTCCTGTCGACATGCACTTCCTGAGGCTGAGGACTTGGGGACCAGGGTGCTTCTGAGGAAGGGGAGGCAGGGGCTGAGCCCAGCAGAGAAGGTCACAGGATGTGGGGGGGCAGGGTCCTCACACCACAGGCGCACTGCTCACAAGGCGCTAGCCTCACAGGAAGGCGACACCTGCTTCTCATCCTAAAATTAGCAGGCGCCGCGGGTCTGACTGGAACCACATCTCTGAATAGCCTACATATGTATGTTTTTTACTGAATTTTTTTATTTACTGGTATGACATCAGTTCATAAAATTATACAGGATTCTGGTATATTATTCTATACCACATCATTGGCACATGGTACTGTGTGTTTATCACCCTAAGTCTAGTGACCCAGCCGTGGGCAAACTATGGCCCGCGGGCCAGATCCTGCCCGGTCAGCTGTTCTATCTGGTCCGTGGAGCCGAAAGAGCGGAGGGTTCTCTTGCTCTCCCCTCCGCTCCTTCACCAGCAGCCCAAGATGAGAGTGCTATCATGGTCAGGTTGCTTTTGTTCCGGCCCTCCGGTCCAGTTTAAGAACCCATGTGGCCCTCGAGTCAAAAAGTTTGCCCACCTCTGGATTTCCACAGCCCTTACCCTGTTTTTACCTCCCCGCGCCCCACCCTCCCCTCTGGCACTCACTATAGTATTGTCTGTGTCCATGAGTCTTTCTTCTATTTCTTTGCTTAATCCATCACCTTTCTCCCCCAGCCCACAACCCCCTCTCCTCTGACAGCTGACAGTCCGTTCTCTGTATACACGAGACTCTGTCCACTATGTTTTCTTTTCGATTTATTTTGTTAACTAGATTACAAATATGAGTGAAATCATAGGGAACTTGTCTTTCTCAGACTGGATTATTTCACTTGACATGATGCTCTCCGACCATCCATGCTGTCGCAAAATGTAAGAGTTCCTTCTTTATTTTACAGTTGCATATTATTCCACTGTGTGAATGTACCACAGCTTTGCTCTGCTGGTGGGCCCTTGGGCTGTTTCCAGATCTTGGCTTTTGTAAATAATGCTGCTGTGATCACAGAGGAGCATAGATTTCTGTGGATTTATCAATGATAAGCCATTCTACAAGGTGTGTGGTTTCCATGTGCCCCTCTCTGATGATTAGGGATGTTGAGCATCTGTCCATATGTCTACTGACCATGGGTGTGTCCTCTTTGGTTTGGTGTCTATTTAGGTTGCTGTGACCCAGGAGAGACACCTCACGCGGACACAGACCAAAAATGTTTAGAAGAGCACGTTTACTTCCTGCGCAGGGTCTGCAGCCGGCTCGTGCAGGGAAGACGGAACGGACTGCAGCACCAAGCTCTAGAAGCCTTTTGCTTATATCGGCTTCTCGTTCTTAGCAAGCAAGCTAAGAACGAGAAGCGTATATCTGCCATAAGCGTATATCTGCCATTAGATATACAGAAGCGTATATCTGCCATTAGCCATTAGCCATTCCTAATTATGTTATGTGTAACATTTCAGTTCTCCCTTTCTCCTCCCGCCACCTGGCCTTACCCCTCCTTGTATCAGATAGTGGTCAGCACAATGAGCTTGTTTTAACGAGCTGGACAGCAGCTGCCGCGCTGGCCTTGGGAATTTTTCAGTCCATAACAAGGTCTTCTGCCCTTTTTTAAAATTATTATTATTGAATTGTTTGGTGTGGGTTTTGGTTTTGAGCTTTATACGTTCCTTATAAATGTTGGACAGTACGCCCTTATCAGATGTATTGGCAAAATACATTCCCCATTCGGTGGGCTGTCTTTTCTTTTTGTTGATGGCTCCCTTTGCTGTGCCAAAAGGTATCCTTTCCTGTGCCGTGCCAGCACAGCCAAGGGTTTCGGTGAGTTGAGGAGGGTCAGTGAAGGATTAAAGGAAAAGCAGAGAAAGAGAATATAGCTGGGGCTCAGTGGACCTCCTGTGCCTGGAGGAGGCCACAGAGAAGGATCCAGCCGGCAAGCTGAGCCTTTATTTTGTAGTCAGAGGGAAACAAGGCAGTGGCCAACATAGCTACAATGTTCTTGTGAATTTCACTTGTCTTGGCAGCATGTGCTGCACCTCCCACAGCCCATTAGCTACCCAGGAAGGATCTAGAGAGCGGCCATAAGATCAGGCTTACTTATGCTAAGAGGGCTCTGCCCTCTAAGCTAGGACTTGTTTGTGGCTCTGACACAGGTCAATCCGAGGCTGAACTCTAGAGCTGCTCCCTACAATTTCCTCCTTACACCTCCATTTAAAAACATAATTTCTATTGTTCAATCATTTTTAATTGACCATTTTTATTAAAGCATAGTTGGCGTACAATACCTTATTAGTTTTAGGTGTACAACATGGATATATTTATGATTGACTACCTGCCCTTCCCCTTCTCACCCATCCTTCCTCCCCTCCCATCTGGCAACCATAAGTTTGTTATTTATTTCTATGGGTCTGCTTCTGATCCCTTTGCTTTGAGGATGTGAAAAATCCCAGCGAAAAAGTGAAGTATTTCCTTGTGTGAACCATTTCACTCAGCATAATACCCTCTAGGTCCATCCATGTTGTCCCAAATAGCAGGATTTCATTCTCTTTATGGCTGGTTTATATTAAATTGTGCATAGACACTACATCTTTATAATCTAGTTGTCTATGCATCTAAAGATTCAATGCAATAGTTCTTTTTCCCACCTAAATTCTTGACATAATAGAATAGGCCATTGATTTTTTAAAGTTCTTAATTTTATTATTTCATAGCTTTCATGTGTGATATTTACATTACATTTTCAGTTAAAACATTCACTTGTTTTTGTTCACACGTTGGGTATTGGGAAGTCTGTTGCTTTGATTTCCAAAATGTAGAGATATTGGCTTATCTTTGACTATAGAATGAGGTGACTCTCCGAGAGTCCCAGGGGCACCTCAGGTCTCCACGGTGGGTGGGGCACTAGCTGAGCGTCCAGGAGGGAAACCTTCCTGCCTTCAGGGGTCCCTGCAGGGCCCCTCCCTGGAGGGTCTGGGTCTGAGTCTCTCCTGAGCTAGTGGATGGCTAGAGCAGCATACATACTGGGCTCTTCTGGGGGGTCCTCTGGCGGGGAGGATGGGGGTGCACTTGTCTGCCTTCTAAGGGCCAAGAGGTTCAGCTGGGTGTAGGTCACATCCTGGGGGGCGTCAGGTGCAGCAGCCTGGAGCAGGGGGAGAGAGAGGGATGAAACATGGTTGGGGTTTGAGAAGCCTCGGGGCCTGGGGAGGATGGGACCCACCTGATTGTCCATCTGTCTGTCCTCTTCTGCTTGTCTGTCCTTTGTGTCCAAAACTGCCCCTGATAGAGAAGAAGGAGAGGTGGCCATTACCTGCCTGGGTCTTGATGTTGAGCAGTTCACGTGGGCATACAGACCTCAACCAGCCCGTTCTGCTGGAGAGAGACAGTGACACAGAACAGCATCTCCTGAATCATTTCACTCAGCATAACACCATCTAAGTCCATCCGTGTGGTCCCAAATGGCAACATTTCATCCTCTTTATGCCTGATGTATATTCCATAGTGCATACACACCGCATCTTTATCATCTAGTTGTCTATGGATCTAAAGATTCAATGCAATGGGTTCTTTTCCCCTAAATTCCACTCTTTTTTTTAAAATATATATTTTATTGATATTTTACAGAGAGGAAGGGAGAGAGATAGAGAGCCAGAAACGTCAATGAGAGAGAAACATCGACCAGCTGCCTCCTGCACACCCCCAACCAGGGATGTGCCCGCAACCAATGTACATGCCCTTGGCCAGAATCGAACCTGGGACCTTTCAGTCCGCAGACCGACGCTCTACCACTGAGCCAAACCGACCTCGGCCTAAATTCCACTCTTGAAGTGTTCCTGTCACTTATCCTCCTGTTGCCAGATGCAGCAATAAGTTAAAAAGATCATCCACCATGACCAAGAAGGACTTTTTCTGGAGATGCAAGGATGGTTCAATTTTCATGAATCAATACACGTGATACACCAAAACAACACAATGAAGGATAAAAATCACATGTTCTTATCAATAGGTTCAGAAAAAGGACTTGTGAGAATGATTCATATTCATGAGACTGGAAAGGATGAAAGATGACCTTACATCTGTGCATTTGTGCTGATGATGAGTGTATTCTTCCTAGGTTTTCTGATTTGAGATTCTGGAGAAATCTTTCTCTCAGCTGACCTTCTCCATCTATTTAGTTTTCCTGTGGCAGGTAGGTGCTCTGTGCTCCCCACTGTGTGCCCCATGTCACCCCCTTCCCTACTCACCTGAGGTCCTTCCTTTGTTCTGACGCCGATGTCGATGTCGGAGGAAAAGGAAGAGGAGGAGGGAGAACAGCAGGACCAAGGCCACCAAGACCCCTATCCAGTACCATTTGGGATCTAGGACATTAATGATGTCATGAATGAGCCAAAGGTGACATTGAATGAGCACCTACTGTGTGTGAGGCACATGCTGTGGTCTGTCACTCATCTCCTCTCACCTCACCCAGTAATGCACCAGGAATTGCTGACCCCACCACCCACTTCACTGAGGTTCAGAGAGGTTAACCATGTGCCCCCGGTCACCTAGCCTGGACTTGCAGGGTGGGACAGGAATGAAACTCTTGGGATGAGGACTGTGAGTTCCCTGTGCTGTCCTCACGCTGACCCCAGGGGGGGACACCAGCTTCGTGTTCTGGACCCCTCCTCTGCAGGGGACTGTCCACGTCTCATCTGGAGCTGAGGGTCCTTCCTCATTACCGGGCCCCAGCACAGCAGGGAGAGAGAGGGGCAGGCTGTGGGGTGGACTCTGAGTCTCTCCTGGATCTGTTCCCACCCTTCAGGGCCTGATGCCCCCCTAGGAAGTGGGGCTCTGCCTTCCTGAGCTTTGTGAGGCCCTTCTGTCACCTCATCCCCCAGCAGCCTGTGAGCAGGATGGGACCAGGGATGAGCAGATAGGAACCCCACACTCAGAGGAGAGAAGGGGCCGCCCAGCCCCACAGCAGGGGCAGCAGAGCCAGGAGCTGACCCAGGGCTGATCCCCCCTGTTCCCTCCTCTGAGCTGATCCTGAGCTGAGGGGGAGGACGGGGGGCCCGGACCCTTGTCCTGCCCGTCCCTTCCTGTACAGTGTCACCGTCACTGAGACAGAGGGGACAGGCCCATAACATCACGTCCTGGGGGCTTCCCTGTGAGGCCCCCTCCCAGGAGGTCAGGGCCAGAACCCACAGGAAATCTGAGCTCTGAACAAGGATTCTCACCTTTCACACCTGCAGGCACTGAGGCTCAGACTGGGGGAAAGGCGGGCCCAAGTGAGAGACATCATAGGAACCTGATCCCCCTCATGGCTCAGGCCTGTGCCCCTGGAGGCACCCACCACCTCCCCACAGAGCCCGGCACACACCGTGAATGAGAGAGACGGATCTTCACCACCTCCTGGGATAAGCTATCATCTCCCCACATGAGCCCAGCTCCTCCCCAGCCTGTGCCCCCGTGTCTCTCTTAGCCATGACCACCCATCACCTACCTCAGACTCTCAGCCCCCCCGGGACACAAGCCTGTCCTTGAGGACCTGGGTCACTCGATCCCCTGACAGACTCTCAGGACTTGCTGGGTGGGCTGTGCTCCCTCTGGGCAGAGCTCCCCGGGACTTACCAGCTGAGGAGGTGGGCCCTGCAGGTTGGGGACTGAGGCCTCCAGAGGATCCTGGGAGTGAGCACAGGAAGAGAGTAGGAGGTTGGGGTGACCCTGGACCCCTTTTCACACTGATATCTTCTTACACCTGAGACTCTCTCACTGCTTACATACCCAGGTGAGGGGAAGGGAGTAGACAGAGTGGGAGGGCCTCCAAAAAAGAAGATCTCTTTAGGGCGACCATTCCAGAAGACCTTCACCCAAGTTTCAGCCCATAATTCTTCTGAGGACGGTCCCTGGGCTGGCAGCCCAGCGGACAGAGTCAGGGGTCCTCACCTGAGACCAGGAGCACCAGGGGTTCACTGGGGAGTGACAGCAGATAGAGGGAGGTGTTCTGGAAGCTGTAGCACCTGTAGGTGCCCCCGTGGTCTGAGGTCACAGGACTCATGGAGAACTCTGCCTGGTACTGCCAAGCTCGGTGCTCTGATCTCAGACGCAGGGGGGGCTCGGCTGCCCCCTCCTTGGCTAGAAGGAACGTGTCCCTCTGGCTCCATGACTGACACAGCAGGGTCACGTTCTCCCCTGAGGCCACCTTGGGGGCTGGCTGCACTGAGAGGGAGGGTGTGACAGGCAGCCATCCTAGAGAGAGAGGGAGGGAGGGTGAGGGCTGCCCACCCACCTGGATCTGACCTGAAAGTCACCCTCCTCTCTGTCTCTGTTGTCTCTAGATATCTCCCTCTCCCCACCCACCTACTACCTCTCGATGTCTCTCTCCCTCCCTGGGGCCTGCACTTTCATTCTGGCCTCATCCCATGAGACCTCCAGCAGGGCCTGTGCAGAGTCTGGGTCCCTGACTGAGCCCACTGGCTCCTCACCTGCCACCAGGATGTCCAGGGGGTCGCTGGGGGCTGACCACTCAGAGGAGAGGTTGTATCCACCGTAGCATCGGTACCGGCCCCCGTGGGAGCTCCTCACAGAGCCCAGGGGGAAGTGGGCCTGAGAGAGCCCAGCCTGGGGCTGCAGGACAAGGCTCTGGGGGAGGTCAAGTCCCCCCTCCTTGTGCAGAGCGAATCTTTCATAGCCGACATCAGAGCGACACTGGAGGGCCAGGCTCTGTCCAACGGGCACTATGGGGCCCTGCGGGCTCAGGAGGGAGGGCTTCCCAGACTCACCTGGGGAGAGCAGACATGAATGACAGGGGCTGCTGCTCCCATAAACCCCTTCTCCTGGCCTGGCCCCCAGGTCTCACTGTCTCTGGCACAGGAGACCTTGTAATCCCCTCACTCCACCCTCTCACATGGGGCTCCCCTGACAGCAATAATGCCAACAACCTGGCTGGTAGCTCAGTCCATGGATGGAGCAATAACTGGACTCACCTGGGACCAGCAGCTCCAGGGGGTCACTGGGGTGTGACCACACCTGGGGCTTATTCCAGTAAAAGCCATAGCATCTGAACGTCCACTGGTGGCTGGGGGTCACGGGGCCCACAGGGAACAGGGCCTGGAAGTACCCATTGGGCTGTGGCTGTGAGTCCAGGACCCAGGAGAGCCTGTGATCTCCTTCCTTAGTCAGAAGGAACCTGTCAAATCCCTGCCATGAGCCACACTGGAGGGTCACGTTCCCTCCTGAGGACACTACAGGGCTGGGCAGGGCTGAAAGGCTGGGTGTGCTGTAGATTCCTAGGAGAGGAGGAGGCAGCGTGTTAAATGGGCTCACACCTCCCTCATGTCCCCCAGGGCTGGGCTGTGAGAGGGAGGCACCCTAAGAGCAGACCCCCTTCCTGAGGCAGAGCCTGAGGCTGGGACCCCTGAGTGTCCTCTCACCTGTCACCACCAGCTCCAGGGGGTCACTTCGCTCTGACCAGCCAACAGGGCTGTGATAGTAACAGCAATATCTCCCTGCATCATGCTCTGTCATGTATTGGATGGAGAGCTTGGCCTTGTCCCCAGGCTCCAGTAGATCCAGCATTTTCCCTGGTGCTGGGCTTCCCTCCTTATCCAGACGGTAGTCCTCTGACCCTGGGGTCCCCTGACACCAGATGGTCACAGGGCTGCTCCAGGGGATCACATGGCCTGGCTCAGCCCAGAGGGTGGGCTTGGGAAGGGGCTCTGGAAGAAAACAAGAGGCTGCATTACAAAGGCCTTCCCCACCGGCATCCTACAGCTCAGCCCAAGACGCTGTTATTGTATTTCTTCCATCCTAGCCTCACCTCTCCTGGGCACAGGGCTCTGAGCAGACAGCTGACAGACAGGGTGAGGGGCCCTCACCTGAGACCAGGAGCTCCAGGGGCTGACTGGGCTGTGACAGCAGGAAGGGGGAGGTGCTGCTGAGCTGTAGCACCTGTAGGTGCCTCTATGGGCTGAGGTCACAGGACTCATGGAGAACTCTGCCTGGTACTGCTGAGCTCGGTGCTCTGATCTCAGACCCAGGGGGGGGGGGGGGGGCTCGGCTGCCCCCTCCTTGGACAGAAGGAACGTGGTGTCCCTCTGGCTCCATGACTGACACAGCAGGGTCACGCTCTCCCCTGAGGCCACCCTGGGGCCTGGCTGCACTGAGAGGGAGGGTCTGTTAGGCAGGTGTCCTAGAGGGAGGGAAGCTGCCCACCTTGTACATTAAAATCTATCTAATAATTGGATAATATGCAAATTGGTCAGGACACCATCACGTAAGGACCAATCAGCCGGCTGTGTTCTTGCCCCTGTGCTACCCAGAGACATGAGGCTCAGGTCCTGACACCAGCAATGTGCCTGGGACTTGGGGCTCACATCCCTATCCCTTCCCATCCCCACCTCCCACCCACCCACACACACCATCCTACCTCTTTGTGACAATCTATCTAGGAGCCTGAATGGATGGACAGGGCCTATCTCTTTGCCAGGGTGGATTGTGGGGCCTCCCCTATGTGACAGGCCATAGGCTAGGCTTGGGGACCCCCCTCCCCATCACCAGCTCCACCTCTAGTGCAGAAATTTCATCTAAAAAATCTGGTCTCCCCGTGTGAGTCTTGGAAGCCCTCCCTCCTGAGCCAGGAGGACCCCAGTGTGACCTCTGGACAGAGCCTGATGTTGCTCAGATGCCAGTTGTGACGTGCACACACACACACACACACACACACACACACACACACACATATATTACAGAGAGGAAAGAAGAGGGACAGAGTGATTAAAAAAAATCAATGATGAGAAAGAAGAAGACATGATCAGCTGCCTCATGCATGACCTCTACCTGGGCACTGAGCCAGCAACCTAGGCATGCAACCTCACCTGGAATTGAACCGTGACCCCCTGGTTCATAGAACAAAGTTCAACCTCTGAGCAATGCTGGGTGGGCTGCCTACCTTGTTCTGACCTGAGAGTCACCAGGCTGTCCCTGAGGACCCTCCTCTCTGTCTGACTCTGTTTCTCTGAGTCTCCCCTCACCCCTCCCACCCCCTGCCTCTCTATGTCTCTCTCCAGCCTTGGGGACCTGCACTTTCTTTCTGGCCTCAGCACCTGACACCCCTGCAGAGCCTGTGCAGAGTCTGGTCCCTGACTGAATCCACTGGCTCCTCACTTGCCACCAGGATATCCAGGGGCTGAGGGTGGGGGGGTCACAGTGTCAAACACTCAAAGAAAAGTTTGTTCCTACTTTAGCATATGTACCGCCCCCGTGTCAGCCTCCCAGAGTGTCATGGGGAAGTGGGCCTGAGAGGGCCCAGCCTGGGGCTGCAGGACGAGGCTCTGGGGGAGGTCCCGTCCCCCCTCCTTATGCAGAGCGAATCTGTCATAGCCGACATCAGAGCGACACTGGAAGGTCAGGCTCTGTCCAGAGGCCACGATGGGGCCCTGCGGGCTCAGGAGGGAGGGCTTCCCAGACTCACACGGGGAGATCAGACATGAATGACAGGGGCTGCTCCTCCCACAACCCCCTTCTCCTGGCCTGCCCCCCAAGTCTCACTGTCTCTATGTGTGTCACTGGCCCAGGAGACCTTGTGATCCACTGACCTCACCCCCTCACAGGGGACTCCATTCAAAGTAATGACCCTAATAACACCCCAGTTTGGTTCCTGAATCAATGGATTAGATAATAATTGGACTCACCTGAGGCCATCAGCTCCAGGGCGTCACTGGGATGTGAGCACACCTGAGGTCTGTTCCTGTAGCAGCTATAGCATCTGAACGTCCCGCTGTGGCTGGGGGTCACGGGTCCCACAGAGAACAGAGCCTGGGACTGCCCACCGGGCTGTCCCTGTGAGTCCAGGGTCCAGAAGAGCCTGTGATCCCCTTCCTTAGTCAGAAGGAACCTGCCATATCCCTGCCATGAGCCACACCGGAGGGTCACGTTCCCACCTGAGGTCACGACAGGGCTGGGCAGGGCAGAGAGGCTGGGTTTGCTGTAGGCTCCTAGGAGAGGAGGAGGCAGCGTGTTAAATGGGCTCACACCTCCCTCATGTCCCCCAGGGCTGGGCTGTGAGAGGGAGACACCATGAGAGCAGACCCCCTTCCTGAGGGCAGAGCCTGAGGCTGGGACCCCTGAGTGTCCTCTCACCTGTCACCACCAGCTCCAGGGGGTCACTGTGCTCTGAAGAGTTAGTAGGGCTGAGGTAGTAACAGCGATATATCCCTGCATCATTGTCTGCCATGTGTGCGATAGAGAATTTGGCCTTGTCTCCATGTTCTAGTGGCTTCTTTCTTTTCCATGGTGCTGGGCTTCCCTTTTTGTCAAAGCGGAACTCCTCAGCCTCCACTGTCCCCTGACACCAGATGGTCACGAAGCTCCCGCTGGGCATCACAGGGCCTGGCTCAGCCCAGAGGGTGGGTTTGGGGAGGGGCCCTAAAAGGAAACCAGAGGCTGCTTTACAAAGACCTTCCCACCCTCATCCCCAACCTCTGCCCAAGACCCTCTCATTTTAATATGTCACCCCAGCACCTCTGTGCTCACTTCTGAGACCCAGGGGTGAAGGAAGAGGAGGGACATGGAGCCTGGGGAGGACTCACCTGCCTGCACCCGGGTCCTCTGGTCCAGACTCAGCCCTGGAAGAGAGTCCCTCTGAGAGATTTGCACCTGGATGTCTGAGCTGATTCCCTTCCCATCAGGTCCCATTCACAGGAGCTGCCTGAGCCTGAGGTTCCCCATGAACAACGGGGTGCCACCCCCCTCATGTCCCCCCCCTCCTCCTCCTCCCCTGTCCACCACTGACCGAGGCAGAGAAGAGCAGAGAGGATGAACGCCATGGCATCTGCGCTGAGGGCTCCTGCTCTGCAGATTGAGGAAGCCTCGGCCTGCAGAAGAGAGTCTCACAGGATGTGATAAGTTAAAGAATGCTGCAACCCTTTGGGGTTACCACACCCCACAGCCAGGGGAGGGCCCCGCCCTGGGCCTGGCTCTGCATCTCCCCAGAATGAGGGTTCCTGGGGAGCCCAGGTTTCAGGAGGCTGGTCTGCAGTGCCTGAGGTCTCACCTGTTCCTCAGGTCTCTTGTGTCTCAACAATTTAAAGAGGGGAGTGACACCGGCCTCAAAGGTGCTCTGAAGGGGCAGTAATGACTCAGATGATTGGCCCCCAAGACATGGAGAGATCCCGCTGCTCACAGAGACAGAGAGTCAGGTGGAACCTGTGGGAGACGTAGGAGCTGCCTCCCAGGGCCAGGAGGAGGTGCTCAGCTTCCTGTGGGAGCAGATGCATCTTGCACAGCCCCAGGCTGCACCCTCCCCAACCCTGGGCTCACTGTCCTGAGTGACCCTTGGTGCCCCCCATCACCGAGGCAGGGAGGAAGGTCACCTTCACACCCCCTAACGCAGCAGTCACGTCCACCTCCTTCCTTAGCCCCACACCCTCACTCCCCTCTCCAGTTCACCCTCCACATCGGCCCTTGGCCCTCCCTGTCAGAAGCTGTTTATGCCTAAAACCCTTCCATGGTCCTCACTGTCTTCAGGGTGAGTCCAGTCTCTTCCTTCTGAACTCAAGGCTGTTCATTTTCATCAGATGTGACCCTCCCACCTCAGCTCTCACCTCTGCTCCCCTCAGACAGATGGGTATAGCTGCCCATGGACACGCAAACACACACACACACATACACACTCAGAAACACATGTACATTCATATACATACTCATATACACATACACACATATACACTCACACTCATATACCTATACACTTACACACACATAAGTATACACACTTAAGCACTCTTACATACATACATATACTCACACATACACACTCACATTCATATCCTCACATAGGCTCACACGCATACCCACTCTCATTACTAGTCACAGAACTCTTACAGACATATATGCTCACAAGCATACACGCTCAGACACTCACACACATATACACATGTACACAGTCACATTAAAACAGCAACACACACCTATACTCAAACACTACGCACTCACACGTGCACACAAAATGACACATAGATAGGCCCATAAAAACTCAAACATACACACAAACACATACACATTACTCTCAAACATTCACATATACATTCATACACCCCACCCACATAGAAATTCACACACACACACACACACACACACACACACACACATTCACACAAATGCTCACACTCTCACACACACACTCACAGGCACACATGGCTTTTAATTTTTTCATTTCATAGGTTTGCTGTGTAATATTTACATTATCATTTAATCTAAAGCATTCACTTCTGTTTGGGTTCACACATTGATTATTTTGCCATGTCTGTTGCTTTATTTCTGAAATGTAGGGAATACATGTTGGAAATGAATGTAGTATGTTGTTTCAGGACTAGGCGGTTTGGAGAGGAGGCAGCTCTGTTCAGATGGGCTCAGGGGACCCCGTGAGGAGGCACAACGTCATCCTTATCAGGGTTGTGTGTGTCGGGGAGGAGAGGAGGTTCACTGGGATGAGTTTGGTTGAAGGAGGCCTTGGCCTCACTGGGGCTGGAGAGTGTAGCTCAGCCTGATCCTCAGCAGCATGGACTGCCGGGTGGAGATCCTGGATGAGGCTGGAGTCAAGGGGGAGCCACGGACAGGCTTTGTGCAGGGCATGGTCGGTGACAGGGACATGTGGGGCCATGAGAATGAAATACCTGAGACCACAGTGAGGGTCTGGAGGACGCCAGAAGGCTGATGGGGTTACACCAATGAGCTGTCCTGGGCCTTCACCTGAGCTTGTCTGTGGGGAGAACTGGGTCACAGAAAGGAGAACCCACAGCCAGAATGGTGGGATTGGTTCAGTGGGTGAGGGGGAGGGAGCAGATGATGGGGGATCATCCTCTCTCCACCTTGGCTGCCTGCAGGAGCCAACGAGGTTGTGCCAAGGTTGCTGACCTCAAGAGGAACAGGAGGACTAAGGGATGTCACAACACTGTCAATCACCCACAGAGGCAACCAGCACCCTCCTCCGGGCCTGGGTGTGTGCTGCTGCTTCTCCCTATCACTTCCTCCCTCTGACTTCCTTGTTTTATGAGCAAAGCTCCTACTCTCCATCAAACCTGTAGAGTCAGTCCTTTCTGTCACGTCACTGAATCTTGTCCCCCAGACTGTCCCTCTTTGTCTAATGCTGTTTATTCCATCTCCATGGTATGGGTAGAAGAGTGTGTGGGGGACAATTCCCAGGTTGTATTCTAAGACCTGGGGACTCATTTATTGAGCATGTATTTTGGTTTTGGGGTTTTTTGTTTGTTTTTTGAGCACCTATTTTGAACAGCCCCTTCTCTTCCTCTTTGTGTGTTGGGCAAAATTGTGAAACCTCACCTCTGAGGATTGTTATAAGCCTTTGCAGTGCCTGAGACATGAAGAGACCCAATCGGTTGTCATTTTCTTTCCTTTTTATGAATATGTGTATTTTTTTTCAGAGAGGAAGGAAGAAGGAAAGAAAGAGAAAGAAACATCAATAATGAGAGAGAATCATTGATCGGGTGCCTCCTGCAAGCTCCACACTGGGGATGGAGCCCACAACCCAGGCATGTGCCCTGACCTGGAATCCAACCATGACCTCCTGGTTCATAGGTCAACACTCAACCACTGAGCCTCAGAAGCTGGAAATCTGGTGTCATTTTCTGAGGAAGGCATTTTTATGTGAGATGTGTGGTGAGAGGGCTGTGTGGAAGCCACATGTGTATCCCCCAAACCTACCAGGTAAATCAGAAGCAGTAGGGCATGCTTGGGTGAATGGCAGATGAGAGCAGACAAAAGGATGCAGGGATGGTGGGCCTCATCCCAGATCCTAGACTCAGCCCGGGTCAGGAGTGAAGGTGGACATTTCATCAGAGAGTTGGTCCCTAAGCACTAAGGCACGTAGGCCACCTTTGAGCTGGTGGGAGTCCTGCGCCCATAAAACTCCACGGACATCAGTAGGGCAATCTCCAAGGTATAGAGAGCTACAGGGAACCATGTGTGTTTCACTTGCATTTATTTATATTGAAGCAACAGCCACATAACATACAATTAAGCCTTTTAAAGTAGAAAACTCATTAGAATGCAGTAAATACACAATGTCCCAATGACAATGTCTATCATGTTTCAAGAGTTTTAAAATCCCCCCACAAAAAAAAAACCAACAACAACAAACAGTCCATCACCCATTTCTCCTCCTGCTCAACCGCAGACAAACCCATCAGATTTCTGTTTCTATGGGTTTCCTTCTCCTGGGCAGTGTGCATAAAGGGCATGTACCTTGAATCCATTTTGTGACCTGAATCCATTTTGTGACCGGTTCCTGTCACTGAGCTCCACTGTTATGATGTTTTCCCACTATGGACCAGGTTCTCATCCTTTGTTCTTTATGATTTAAAAAAAATCCTAGGGTTGTGAAGATCCCTCATTTCGTTGGGATGGATGTGACCCAGCATGAAGGGGCCTATAGATGTGAATCCAAACCAGCCATGTGGGACGGACTCTCGCATCACAGGGTGAGAACAGAAGGGCAGTGGCGGAAAGTCACCGAGGTCAGGGAGGGAGGGAGAGCACCCAGGTGGATGGAAGAGGCGTCCTCTACAGGGACATGGCCCATGTTCTCCTGCACCCAAGCCTCACCGACCACCTCCACTTCCCTGGACATTCTCAGCAGCCAATTTCCCCAACAGTAGTCCACATTCTCCATCAGCACCTCCTGGGATCCTCAGATGGGCTGCAAGGCTCCCCCACTCTGCACGGTGTGTTCTGCCCTCTGTGTTGACATCCTGGCTGCTTGGAGGGCCATGTGGGTGTCATTTCCAGCCTGAAATAGCAGCACCCCGAGGACCACCAGCACCAAGCCAGCCACTCCGATCCGGATGAGATTCTCCACTGTGTAGTCTAGGGGAGGGAAAGATAAGAATTATGGGTAAAGAAGTCTCAGAGGCTGAAACCGGTTTGGCTCAGTGGATAGAGCGTTGGCCTGCAGACTGAAAGGTCCCGGGTTCAATTCTGGTCAGGGGCATGTACCTGGGTTGTGGGCATGTCCCCAGTATGGGGTGTGCAAGAGGCAGCTGATCGATGATTCTCTGTTATCGACGTTTCTAGCTCTCTATTCTTCTCCCTTCCTCTCTGTAAAAAATTAATAATATATATTTTAAAAAAAAAGAAGTCTCAGAGGTCAGGCACACCCAAATCTCCAGGACATTGATGTTCAACCATGGCTCCCACCTCCCCTTGTCATCAACATCCCTGTGATGTCTGAACTCAGCACCTGCTCTGAGTCACCTTGATAAGAGTTAGCTGTGCCCAAGAACTGAGGATGAGTAAGGAATGGTCTCAATTCAGAAATAGCAAAAGCTGTGCATTCTGTGTTCAGTCTGAAGAGCAGGACCCCATGAGTTTATTCCACTAAAGCTGAGAGATCCCCTGTTCAAAACAGCTGGGCACCCAGCTTCCATGGAGGAGGGGTGGGTGTCTTGGGCTCCTGAATCTCATGAGTATGAAGGTGTGACCGTCTGAGCTGGGTCTCCTTCACCCCATCCTGCCCAGGCCCCTCCTCCTATGTGTCTGCTATGTTCATCTTCACCTGAGGTTGTTCATCTATTGATTCTTTAATTAATTTGCTTTATTTAAAAAAACATTTTATTGACTTTTTTAGAGAGGGATAGAGAGTTAGAAAAATCGATGAGAGAGAATCATCTATCAGCTGCCTATTGCACACCTGCTACTGGGGATGTGCCCGCAACCAAGGGACATGCCCTTGACCGGAATCGAACCTGGGACCTTTCAGTCCACAGGCAGACGCTCTATCCACTGAGCCAAACCGGTTTCTGCTAACTTGCTTTATTTTGCAATAACAAATACCTACAGTGGTAGATGTATTTTCCAGATGAAAAAAAATATATATGGGTATGTGGATGCTACTCATGTGATTTTTTTCTTTAACTCAAATGACATCTAAGATCAAAACCAAGGAAGTCCACACTTTTGATCACAATTTAAGTCCCAGGGAAAATACTACTAATTTCAATATTTACTGAGCACTGAAAGTAAGAAATTAGGTCAGTCTCTTACCCCATTTTTAGATAAATCCCATGATGTCAACAGAAATTATGGACCTCTCCTCATTACAATGACCCATGCAATAACTCTAAGTGGCAGATCCACAATTCAGAAAATGCACGTGGACAACTAGCATCACTTGGTTGGGTGAATATCCAAATGAGTGACACCAAGAAGCCTTTGTAATGGGTGTCATGTGGTTAAAGGCCAGAGAAAAGGTAATTATCTGGGGGGTTGCACCTCTGAGGAAAAGAGAGCCTTCCTAGTAAACCCTAATGAAACAGAAGAAGGGATTGGAACAATGTGGCCAACAGCCCTTCCAACATAAAATGCAAATTTGTAAGTGGAGTTGCCTTAACATCACTTTGGTGTGAATTAAGCTGTTTTACAGGAAGAGAAACTCTGGAACATTTTAATCCCTCATTTCATTGTGTTAGGTGTGGAGTGAGAAAAGTAGGCATGCCATTGGGAACAAAGAAGTGATGCTCCCTAGTCCTGCTGGGTATTACAATTTTCACAGCCTGTTGGAGTGATCAACTGGAAAACAATCCACAGGGAGAGACTCTTTGGGAAGTTAACAGGTCATGATATAAATATGCCCAGACCAACAGCTTTCCTATGTGCACTCACTACCATGTAGAAAACCTACAGGAATCGCACTGCTTACTCACTAATTACCATGTTAGAGGTGCAATTCTCTAGGTGGGCTGAGCATTTACTCAATTTTACAAATAGCTGTCACATGCTTCTAAGCTGATTTGAAAAGGTGTGTGAAGCCAAATCCAGTTTGGCTCGAGTGGATAGAGCGGTCTGCAGACTGAAGGGTCCCAGGTTCGATTCTGGTCAAGGGCATGTACCCGTAGGGGAAGTGCAGGAGGCAGCTGGTCGATGTTTCTCTCTCATCGATGTTTCTAACACTCTATCCCTCTCTCTTCCTCTCTTTTTAAAAAAAAATCGATAAAATATATCTTTAAAAAAAAGAAAGAAAGAAAATGTGTGTGAAAAGAAGTCTTTATATAAACAAGAAGTCATTCTCAATAACAAAAATCTGGTATTCATCTACTCCCAATGAAAAGAGGAATAGAATGCTTATATCTCTATCTGGACTCCATATAATGGAAGCTAAATTGTGAGCTCATTGACTGAGGTAGGGCCTGAAGGTTCTCTAGAAGGAGTCATAATAGACCCGTGTGCACAGAAACCCTGGGCAGAAGTGAATGCACAGGGTCTTAGCAGAGACCCCAGGTTCCCCCATGGGTCTCAGGTGAGCACTGAGAGCCTGAAGGTCTCCAGATGAGGACAGGGCCTTGCAGAGCGGTGCCCACAGATGGGGACACTTCTCACTGCAGCAGGGTGTCCAGTGGGGATGGCACCATCACCCCCAGCAGGTCCCACATTGGCCAGAGCAGCTATCTGTCCTGCCTTGAGAAGCTCCGGGCCCCACCTGTGTGGTGAGGGCTTCCGTCCAAGGGGCTCTGGAAGTGAGCAGCCCAAGGAGTGTCCCCTGTCCGCTCTTCACCTCTCCCGGCCTCTCCTCTCCCATCAGTCCAGCCATCATCCCAGTGCCACAAGCCAGGCCTGGACATCAAATTCTGCCAAATGGGCACCCTCTCCATCTCCCTCTCCGGACACACTCCCCACTCTGGTTAGGAATTGGGAGCCAGACCAACTATGCAGGGCTGCTGGCTTTTAGTGGAAAACCCGCAGATTCATTGTAGAACCAGGAGGAGCTGACATGCTGAGTGGGAGTTTCCAAATCTTTGGTGTCTCCATAACATTGTGTGGCCCCTCTTGCTGAGCTGAGCCCCAGGCCACGTGGATGCTCAGTGCACCTGTCCCCTGTCTCCCTCAGCTTTCCAGTCCCTACAAGGTCACAGTGACTGGGAGCAGCAGGACAGGCCCAGAGAGGGCTGCACCTGGAGCAGGTCTAGGACCAGCCAGGTGTCAGGTGCCCCAGGAAGTCAGGAATGAAAGCGCCCCTGCAGGTAATGGCAGGCAGCCCCCTGGTTCAGAGGGAAAAGATTCTCAGAGTTCACTGCCCAGGAGAGCTGAGCCCACACACACTCAGCCCCATTTCCTGGGGTCCCGCCTGTGGGATGTCCCCCTAGGAGCAGTGATGGTCCGCTCTGAGGTGGAGCCACCAGAAGTCAGGGGGGCGGGGCCTCTGTCTGGTCACTTCAGTCAAATCTCACTTCCTCTTGGCTTCACCCCAATAGTGCCACCTCTCCTCCCTCGGGCCTCGCTGACACTGCATGGCAAGGCTGTCCCAGCGGCGGGAGGTAACTCAGTGTCCATGCTTTCACGGATGACTCTCCTCTGTGGAACCACCCAGTGCTCCCACCACTTCCATCACATCTCAGACATTGCTGAGGACAGAGACAGAGATGACCTTGGAGCCCAGAGAGGAAAGGACAGAGCTGCTCACCTGAGACCAGGAGCTCCAGGGGCTGACTGGGGTGTGACAGCAGGTAGGGGGAGTTGCTGTGTGAGCTGTAGCACCTGTAGGTGCCCCCGTGGTCTGAGGTCACAGGACTTATGGAGAACTCTGCCTGGTACTGCCCAGCTTGGTGCTCTGATTTCAGACGCAGGAGAGGATCAGCTGTCCCCTCCTTGAACAGAAGGAAATAGCCCCTCAAACTCTTTGACTGACACAGCAGGGTCACGTTCTCCCCTGAGGCCACCCTGGATCTTGGCTGCATCCAGAGGGAGGGTGTCTCAGACAGGAGTCCTAGAGAGAGGGAGGAAGGGAGGGTAAGAGCTGTCTGCCCACCTTGTTCTGCCCTGAGAGTCACCAGGCCTCTCTCTGAGGATCCTCCTCCCTGTCTGTCACTGTTTCTCTGAGTCTCCCCTTCTCTCCTCACACCCCCTGTCTCTGTCTCTCTCCCTCTCTGGGGCCTTCACTCTCATTCTGGCCTCACCACCAGAGACATCCTCCCTTCTCCCCCGCCAGCAGGGCCCGTGCAGAGTCTGGGTCCCTGACTGAACCCACTAGCTCCTCACCTGTCACCAGGATGTCCAGGGGGTCGCTGGGGGCCGACCACGCAGAGGAGAGGTTGTATCCACCGTAGCATCGGTACCGGCCCTTGTGGGAGCTCCTCACAGAGCCCAGGGGGAAGTGAGCCTGAGAGAGCCCAACCTGGGGCTGCAGGACAAGGCTCTGTGCCCCCTCCTTGTGCAGAGCGAATCTGTCATAGCCGACATCAGAGCGACACTGGAGGGTCAGGCTCTGTTTAGAGGCCACGATGAGGCCATGCTGGCTCAGGAGGGTGGGCTTCCTAGACTCACCTGGAGAGATCATACGGAATTATAGGGGAACCTCCTCCCATAAACCCCTTCTCCTGGCCTGGCCCCCTGTTCTCACTGTTTCTCTCTGTTTCCGTTCCACGGACCCCTGTAATCCCCTCACCCTCTCACATGTGTCTCCCCTCACAGCAAAGATGCCAACAACCTGGCAGGTAGCTGAGTCCAAGGATGGAGCAATAATGGGATTCCCCTGGGACCAGCAGCTCCAGGGGGTCACTGGGGGTGTGACCACACCTGGGGCTTATTCCAGTAACAGCCATAGCATGTGAGCATCCACCAGTGGATGGGGGCCACCAGACCCACAGGAAACAGGGCCTTGGACTGCCTACTGGGCTGTGGCTGTGAGTCCAGGGCCCAGGAGAGCCTGTGATCTCCTTCCTTGGTCAGAAGGAACCTGTGATATCACTGCCCTGAGCCACACTGGAGGGTCACATTCCCTCCTGAGGTCACGACAGGGCTGGGCAGGGCTGAGAGGTTGGGTCTGATGTAAGATCCTAGGGGAGGAGGAGGCAGCATGTGAAATGGGGCTCACACCTCCTTTATGTCCCCACGGGCTGGGCTGTGAGAGGGAGACAGCCTGAGAGCAGACCCCCTTCCTGAGGGCAGAGCCTGAGGCCGGGACCCCTGAGTGTCCTCTCACCTGTCACCAGCAGCACCAGGGGGTCACTGCGCTTCGACCAGCCAGTGAGGTTGTGATAGTCACAGCGATATGTCCCTGCATGGTCCAGTGTCATGTGTTTGATGACGAATATGGCCTTGTCCCCGGGCTTCAGTGGCTTCTGTGTATCCCAGAGCACTAAGTTTCCCTCTTTCTCCAGACGGTACTCAACAGCCCCTGGAATCCCCTGACACCAGAGAGTCACGTTGCTCGCCAAGGGGATCACAGGGGCCGGCTCAGCCCAGAGGGTGGGCTTGGGAAGGGGCTCTGGAAGAAAACAAGAGGCTGCATTACAAAGGCCTTCCTCACCCGCATCCTACAGCTCAGCCCAAGACGCTGTTATTGTATTTCTTCCATCCTAGCCTCACCTCTCCTGGGCACAGGGCTCTGAGCTGACAGCGGGCAGACAGGGTCAGGGGCCCTCACCTGAGACCAGGAGCACCAAGGACTCACTGGGGAGTGACAGCAGGAAGGGGTGGGGGGAGCTCTGTGAGCTGTAGCACCTGTAGGTGCCCCTGTGGGCTGAGGTCACAGGGCTCATGGAGAACTCTGCCTGGTACTGTTGAGCTCCATGCTTTGAAGTAAGATGCAAGGGGGGGTGGGGGGTGGGGATCGGCTACCCCCTCCTTGGACAGAAGGAAGGTGTCCGTCTGACTCTGTGACTGACACAGCAGGGTCACGTTCTCCCCTGAGGCCACCCTGGGGCCTGGCTGCACCGAGAGGGAGGGTATGTCAGGCAGGTGTCCTATAGAGAGGGAGGGAGGAGCGTGAGGGCTGCCTGCCTACTTCGTACGATAAGATCGATCTCCTCATTGTATAATAATGCAAATTGTTGAGGACGCCATCACGTAAGGACCAATCGGCCAGCTGTGTTCCTGCCCCCTGTGCCGGCCCGAGACATGAGGCTCACATGCCAACACCAGCAACGGGCCCAGGGCTTGAGGCTCATGTCCCTGACCCCTGGGCTGCCCCGGGAACTTGGAGCTCGTGTCCTCGCCTCTTCTGGGCTGTCCTACCTCTTTGGGGCCATCTATTAAGGAGCTTCGGATGGGTGGGTGGGGCCTACCACTTTGCAGTGATGGATTGTGTGGCTCCAGCACTGTGACAGTGAACAGGCCAGGCTTGGAGAACCACCCGCCATGCCCCTCCTCCAGTGCACAAACTTTGTGTACTGGGATATATATATTATGGAGAGGAAAGGAGAGGGACAGAGTAATAGAAACATCAATAATGAGAAAGAAGAAAGAAGATCTGATCAGCTGCCTCAAGCATAACCCCTACCTGGGCATTGATCCTGCAACCCGGGCATGAAACCTTCCCTGGAAATCAACCATGACCTCCTGGTTCGTAGGTCGAAGTTCAACCCATGAGCAATGCTTGGTGGGCTGCCTACCTTGAGCTGACCTGAGAGTCATGAGGCCGCTCCCTAAGGACTCTCCTCTCTGTCTGTCTCTGCTTTCCTGAGTTGCCTCCTCTCTCCCCAACCCCTGTCTCTCTCCCTCCCAGGGGTTCCTGCACTTTCAGTCTGGCCTCACCACCTGAGATTCCCCAGCAGGGCCTGTGCAGGGTCTGGGTCCCTGACGGAACCCACTGGCTCCTCACCTGCTACCAGGATGTCCAGAGATCACTGTGTCAAACACTCAAAGAAAAGTTTGTTCCTACTCTAGCATATGTACCCGCCCCCCTGTCAGCCTCCCAGAGTGTCATGGGGAAGTGGGCCTGAGAGAGCCCAGCCTGGGGCTGCAGGACGAGGCTGTGGGGGAGGTCCCGTGCCCCCTCCTTGTGCAGAGCGAATCTGTCATAGCCGACATCAGAGCGACACTGGAGGGCCAGGCTCTGTCCAGAGGCCACGATGGGGCCCTGCTGGCTCAGGAGGGAGGGCTTCTTAGACTCACCTGGGGAGACCAGATGTAAACTACTGGGGAACCTCCTCCAACTAAATCCTTCACCTGGCCTGTACCCCAAGTCTCACTGTCTCTCTGTGTCTCTAGCCCAGGAGTCCTTGTGATATCCTGATCTCACCCTCTCACATGGGGCTGTACTCAAAGTAATGACCCTAATAGCATTCCAGTTTGGTGCCTGAGTGAATGGATGGAATAGTAATGGGACTCACCTGAGAACAGGAGCTCCTGGGGGTCACTGCTCTCTGACCAGCCATCAAGGCTGTAATAATAACAGGGGTATATCCCAGCATCATTCTCTGTCATGATTGTGACGCTGGATGTGCCCTGGTCCATTGGATCTAGTAGTTTTGCTCTGCATGGGGGCAATGTGCTTCCCCCTTTGTCAAACAGAAGTCCTGGGCCTCCGCGGTCCCCTGAGCCCAGAGGGTCATGTGCTCCCCCAGGACCTCACAGAGTCTGGTTTTGCCCAGAGAGTGGGTCTGAGCAGGGTCCCCGGAAGGAAACTGAAGGCTACATTACCAAGACCTTCTCCACCTTCATTTCCTAGCTCAGTGCTAGAACCTCCTCTTCTCTCACCTCATCCCAGCACCTCTGTGCTCCCCCCTGAGCCCCAGGGGTGAAGGAAGAGGAGGGACATCGAGCCTGGGGAGGACTCACCTGCCTGCACCCAGGTCCTCTGGTCCAGACTCAGCCCTGGAAGAGAGTCCCTGTGAGAGATTTACACCCGGATGTCTGAGCTGATTCCCTTCCCATCAGGCCCTGTCCCCTCGAGCTGACTGAGCCT
Source organism: Vespertilio murinus (assembly GCA_963924515.1). NCBI lineage: Eukaryota > Metazoa > Chordata > Mammalia > Chiroptera > Vespertilionidae > Vespertilio > Vespertilio murinus. The sequence continues at coordinate 48,630,838 of OZ004716.1, read as the reverse complement.
GAGGTTCCCCATGAACAAAAGATTACCACCCCCCCCTCCTGCTGCCCCTCCCCGTGTCCACAACTGACTGAGGCAGAGAAGTGCAGAGAGGATGGACGCCATGGCATCTGCTCTGAGGGCTCCTGCTCTGCAGATGGAAGAAGCTTGAGCCTGCAGAACAGAGTCTCACAGGATGTGATAACATAAAGGATGCTGCAACCCTTTGGGGTTATCACACCCCACAACCGGGTGAGGGGGAGGGGGAGGCCGCCCAGGGCCTGGCTCTGCAGCTCCCCAGAATGAGGGCTCACGGGGAGCCCAGGTTTCAGGAGGCTGGTCTGCAGTGCCTGAGGTCTGCACCTGTGTATGCGCATCTGACACAGATACACTCACACACATGTACACAGTCACACTAAAATGGCACCACACACACATATACTCAAACAGTACACACTCACACGTACACACCAGCTGACACATGCATAGGCCTATAAGAACTCAAACACACACAATACACACACTCACACCCCAAAACACACACATACACTTTCACACACACACACACACACACACACACACACACACACACCACTCTCAAACATTCACAAATATATTCATACACCCCACCCACATATACACTCACACATACATACACATTCACACAAACATACTTTCACACACAGGAGTGTATCATTGGCTATGCCAAGGCTGCTGACCCCAAGAGGAACAGGAGGCCTGGGGGTTGTTACAACACTATCAGTCACCCACAGAGGCGACCGGCACCCTCCTCTGGGCCTGGGTGTGTGCTGCTGCTTCTCCCTATCACTTCCTCCCTCTGACTTCCTGGTTTGTGAGCAGAGTCCCAGCTCTCCATCAGACCTGCAGAGTCCTTCCTGCCTCCTCACCGCCTCTTGTCCCCCAGACTGTCCCTCTTTGTCTAATGCTGTTCATTCCGTCTCCGTGCTATGTGTAGAAGAGTGTGTGTGGGGAAAATTCCTAGGTTGTATTCTAAGACCTGGGGATACATTTACTGAGGATCTATTTTGGTTTTTGTTTGGTTTTTTTTGTTGTTTGTTTTTGTGTGTGTGTGTGTGTGTGTGTTTTTTTTTTTTTGGAGCATCTATTATAAACCAGTCCCTTCTCTTCCTCTTTGCGTGTTGGGCAAAATTGTGAAACCTCACCTCTGAGGATTGTTATGAGGCTTGGCAGGGCCTGAGACAACCTATGACCCAATCTGTTGTCATTTTATGTCTTTTTTAAAAAAAAAAAAAAAATATATATATATATATATATATATATATATATATATATATATATATATATATTTATTTCAGAGAGGAAGGAAGAGGGATAAAAATACATAGAAACATCAATGATGAGAGAGAATCATTGATCAGGTGCCTCCTGCAAGCTCCACACTGGGGATGGAGCCCACAACCCAGGCATGTGCCCTGACCTGGAATCCAACCTTGACCTCCTGGTTCATAGGTCAACACTCAACCATTGAGTCTCAGAAGCTAGAAATCTGGTGTCATTTTCTGACCTGATGAAGGCATTTTATGGGAGACGTGTGGTGGGAGGGCTGTGTGGAAGCCACATGTGTATCCCCCAAGTCTACCAGGTAAATCGAAAGCTGTAGTGCCTGCTTGGGTGAATGGCAGATGAGAGCAGACAAAAGGATGCAGGGATGGTGGGGCTCATCCCAGATCCTAAACTCAGCCCAAGTCAGGGGTGAAGGTGGACATTTCATCAGAGAGTTGGTCCCTAAGCACTAAGGCACGTAGGCCACCTCTGACCGGGTGGGAGTCCTGCCTCCATAAAACTCCACGGACATCAGTAGGGCAACCTCCAAGGTATAGGGGAGCTACAGGGAACCATGGTTGATTCGCTTCCATTTATTTTTATCAAGCAACAGCCACATAACATACAATTGAGACTTTTAAAATAGGAAATTCACTAGAATGCAGTAAATACACAATGCCCCAATGACAACATCTATCTTGTTTTAAGAGTTCTTAAAATAGCCCCCTCACACAAAAAAAGAAAAAAGCAACACCAAACAGTCCCTCACCCACCTGTGCTCCTGCTCAACCCCAGACAAACCCATCAGATGTCTATTTCTATGGGTTTCCTTCTCTTGGATATTGTGCATAAAGGGAATCACACAAAACCTGAATCCATTGTGTGACCGGTTCCTGTCACTGAGCTGCACTGTTATGATGTTTTCCCACTATGGACCAGATTCCCATCCTTTGTTCTTTATGATTTAAAAAAAAAAATCCCAGGGTTGTGAAGATCCCTCATTTCATTGGGATGGATGTGACCCAGCATGAAGGGGACTATAGATGTGAATCCAAACCAGCCATGTGGGACGGACTCTCGCATCACAGGGTGAGAACAGAAGGGCAGTAAAAGAGAGTCATCTAGGACAGGAAGGGAGGGAGAGCACCCAGGTGGATGGAGGAGGCATCCTCTACAGGGACATGGCCCACATTCTCCTGCACCCAAGCCTCACCGACCACCTCCACTTCCCTGGACATTCTCAGCAGACAGTCTGCCCAACAGTAGTCCACGTTCTCCATCCCAGCACCTCCTGGGATCCTCAGATGAGCTCCAAGGCTTCCCCACTCTTTACGGTGCATTCTTCCCTCTGTGTTGACATCCTGGCAGCTTGGAGGGCCATTTTGGTGTCATTTCGAGCCTGAAATAGCAGCACCCCGAGCACCACCAGGACGAAACCAGCCACGCCCATCCGGATGAGATTCTCCACTGTGTAGTCTTGGGGAGGGAAAGATAAGAATTGTGGGTAATGAAGTATCAGAGGTTAGGCACACCCAAATCTCCAGGATGTTGATGTTCAACCAGGGCTCCCAACTCCCCTTGACTGCTGGAAAACAAATCAGTTTCACTAAAAAAGAGGTGTTGACAGGTAGCCAGGAAGGCTGGTCAAACAACCTTAATTGTTCTAACCTTTAGTTGAGACATTGTTAAGCTGAAGCAGCCTCCACCTTATTTTGTCCCTTGTAAGTTTATTTTCCTGCTTGTAAATTTCTGTTTATGTTGCCTCAGATGTTTTCCCCAAAGCCTCCATAAAAGGGGATGGCAGGGCCAGAGCAGTAGTAGTTCTCCCGCTAGAGTTGGACTACTGCCTGGCGCCCGCAATATCGCCAATTGAATTTCTTCAAGTCTCTTCATTTGTGTGCGGCCCTTCTCCAGAACCTGAACCCAGAATTGGAGCTCTTCCTACGAGGGCCGTGAAAGAGAGTCTTACACTTGACATCAGCATTCCTGTGATGTCTGAACTCAGCACCTGCTCTGAGTCACCTTGATAGGAGTTAGCTGTGCCCAAGAGCAGAGGAGGAGTAAGGAATGGTCTCAGTTCAGAAATAGCAAGAGCTGTGCGTTCTGTGTTCAGTCTGAAGAGCAGGACCCCATGAGTTTATTCCCCTAAACTCGACATATCCCCTCTTCTCAACAGTGGGGGACCCAGGGTCCATGGAGGAGGGGTTGGTGTCTTGGGCTCCTGAATCTCAGGAGCATGAAGGGGTGAATGTCTGGGCTGGGTCTGCTTCACCCCACCCCACCCACGCCCTCATGGGGTTGTTCATCTATTGGTTCTGTTATTAACTCAATTTATTTTACAATTACAAATACCTACAGTGGTAGAAGTGTTTTCCAGATGAAAAAAAATACATGGGTATGTAGATGCTACTTACCGTATTTGCCGGCGTATAAGACGATTTTTTGGCCCTGAAAAATATGCCTCCAAGTGGGGGGTAGTCTTATACGGCAAGTATATAACAAACTCTGTATTTTTAGTGGAAATTTTAGGGGGTTGTCTTATACGCCCAGTCGTCTTATACGCCGGCAAATACGTATTTTTCAGGGCCAAAAAATCGTCTTACATGCCGGCAAGTACGGTATGTGATTTTTTTTTTTTAAACTCAAAAGACAACTAAGGTCAAAACCAAGGAAGTCCACACTTTTGGTCACAATTTAAGTCACACAGAAAATACCCCTAATTTCAGTGTTTGCTGAACACCAAAAGTAGGAAATCAGGTCAGTCTCTTACCCCATTTTTATATTATTCCCATGATGTCAACAGAAATTATGGACCTCTCCACATCACAGTGGCCCATGCAATAATGCCAGAGGTCAGCTCTACAATTCAGAAAATGCACATAGATGATCAGCGTCACTCAGCTGGGTGAATATGCAAACGGGTGACACCAAGAAGCCTTTGTAATGGGTGTCACGTGGTCAAAAGTCACAGAGAAAAAAGTAATTAGAGGGGATGTGCATCTGTCAGGAAAAGCGAGCTTTCCTAGTAAACCCTAATGAAACAGAAGAAGGGACTGGGACAACGTGGCCAATAGTGCTTCCAATATAAAATGCAAATTTTCTTTGACATCACTTTGGTGTGAATTAAGCTGTTTTAAGGAAGAGAAACTCTGGAACATGTTCATCCCTCATTTCATTGTGTGAGGTGTGGAGTGAGAAAAAAATGTTTATGCCATTGGGAATAAAGAATTGAAATTTTCCTCGGTCTGGTGGCCATTATAATTTTATCAGTATGTTGAAGGGATCAACTAAAAAACAGTCCACAGGGAGAGAGTCTTTGGGAGGCTCACAGGTCATGATATTAGTGTGTCCACACAAGAACTTTCCTATGGGCACTCAGTACCATATAGAAAACCTACAGGAATCATACCGCTTACTCACAAATTACAATTTTAGTTGTGCAATTCTCTAGGTGGGCTGTGCATTTACTCAATTGTACAAATAGCTGTCACGTGCATCTAAGGTTCATGCACAAAGCTCATTTGGAAATGGGTGTGAAGAGAAGTTTTTATATAAACAACAAGCTGTTCCCCGTAACAAATATCTGAGTTTATTCTATTTCCGATGAAGACAGAAATAGAATGCTTATATTTCTACCGGGACTCCATGTAATGTAAACTACATTGTGAGCTCATAGACTGAGGTACGGCCTGAAGGTTCTCTAAAAGGAGCCATAATAGACCCGGATGGACAGAAACCCCGAGCAGAGGTGAACGCACAGTGTCTGGGCAGGAGCTCCTAGATCTTCATGAGCCCTCCATGGTCCCCCTGAGCCTCAGGTGAGCAGTGAGGCCCTGGAGGCCTCCAGGGGGCACTGGGCCTTGCAGAGCAGTGCCCACAGGTGGGGACACTTCTCACTGCAGCGGGGTGTCCAGTGGGGACGGCACTGTCCACACAGCAGGTGCCATCTTGGCCAGAGCAGCCACCTGTCCTGCTCTGAGAAGGCTCAGGGCCCCACCTCTATGGTGAGGGATTCCATCCAAAGGGCTCTGGAAGTGAGCAGCCGAGGGAGTGTCTCCTGTTTTCTCTCCACCTCTCCCGGCCTCTCCTCCCCCTTCAGCCCAACCATCATCCCAGTGCCACAAGCCAGGCCTGGACATCAAATTCTGCCAAATGGGCACCCTCTCCATCTCCCTCTCCACACACTCTCCACTCTGGTTAGGAATTGGGGGCCAGACCAACTATGCAGGGCTGCTGGCTTTTAGTGGAAAACCCCGCAGATTCTGTGTGGAACTAGGAAGAGCTGACATGCTAAGTGGGAGTTTCCAAATCTTTGGTGTCTCCATAACATTGTGTGGCCCCTCTTGCTGAGCTGAGCCCCAGGCCAGGTGGATACTCAGTGCAACTGCCCCCTGTCTCCCTCAGTTTTCCAGTCCCTACAAGGTCACAGTGACTGGGAGCAACAGGACAGGCCCAGAGAGGGCTGCACCTGGAGCAGGTCTAGGACCAGCCAGGTGTCAGGTGCCCCAGGAAGTCAGGAATGAAAGCGCCCCTGCAGGTCATGGCAGGCATACCCTGATTCAGAGAGAAAAGGTTCTCAGAGTTGACCTCCCAGGAGAGCTGAGCCCACACACACTCAGCCCCATTTCCTGGGTTCCCGCCTGTAGGATGTCCCCCTAGGAGCAGTGATGGTCTGCTCTGAGGTGGAGCCACCAGAAGTCAGGAAGCAGGGCCTGTCTGGTCACTTCAGTCAAATCTCACTTCTTCTTACCTTCACCTGAATAGTGCCACCTCTCTCCTCCCTCAGGCTTGGCTGACACTGCATGGCAAGGCTGTCCCAGCGGAGGAAGGTCCCCATCAGTGTCCATGCTTTCATGGATGCCCCTCCTCTGTGGAACCACCCAGTGCTCCCATTACTTCCATCACATCTCAGACATTGCTGGGGGCAGAGACAGAGATGACCTTGGAACTCAGAAAGGACAGGTCAGAGCTGCTCACCTGAGACTAGGATCTCCAGGGGATGACTGGGGTGTGACAGCAGGAAGGGGGAGGAGCTGTGTGAGCTGTAGCACCTGTAGGTGCCTCTATGGGCTGAGGTCACAGGACTCATGGAGAACTCTTCCTGGTACTGCCCAGCTTGGTGCTCTGATCTTAGACGAAGGGGAGGTTCGGCGGACCCCTCCTTGGACAGAAGGAACGTGTCCATCGGGCTCTGTGACTGACAGAGCAGGGTCACGTTCTCCCCTGAGGCCACCCAGGGTCCTGGCTGCACTGAGAGGGAGGGTGTGTCAGACAGCCATCCTAGAGAGAGAGGGAGGGAGGAGGGTGAGGGCTGTCTGCCCACCTTGTTCTGCCCTGAGAGTCACCAGGCCTCTCTATGAGGACCCCATTCTCTGTCTGTCTCTGTTTCTTTGAGTCTCCCCTTTTTCTCCCCTCACACCCCATGTCTCTCTTTGTCTCCCTCCCTGGGGCCTTCACTGTCATTCTGACCTTACCACCCAAGACCCCCAGCAGAGCCTGTGCAGAGTCTGACTGAGCCCCCTGGCTCCTCACTTGCCACCAGGATGTCCAGGGGGTCACTGGGGGCCGACCACTCAGAGGAGAGGTTGTATCCACCGTAGCATCGGTACCGGCCCCCGTGGGAGCCATTGGTAGTCTCCAGGGAGAAGTGGGCCTGAGAGAGCCCAGCCTGGGGCTGCAGGACAAGGCTCTGGGGGAGGGCCCATCCCCCCTCCTTGTGCAGAGCGAATCTGTCATAGCCGACATCAGAGCGACACTGGAGGGTCAGGTCTTGTCCAGAGGCCATGATGGGGCCCTGCTGGGTCAGGAGGGAGGGCTTCCCAGACTCTCCTGGTGACACCAGACATGAATTACAGGGGAACCTCTTTCCATAATCCCCTTCTCCAGTCCTGGCCCCCAGTCTCACTGTCTCTGTCTGTGTCTTTATAGCATGAGCACCTGTATCCCCCTCACCCTCTCAAATGAGGCTCCCCTCACAACAAAGATGCCAATAATGTTTCTGGTGCCTCAGTCCATGGATGAGACAATTATGGGACTCACTTGAGACCAGCAGTTCCAGGGCGTCACTGGAGTATGACCACACATGGGGTCTGTTCCTGTAGCAGCCATAGCATCTGAACGTCCAATTGTGAATGGGGGTCACAGGGCCCACAGAGAATAGGGCCTGGGACCATCCACTGGGCTGTCGCTGTGAGTCCAGGGTCCAGGAGAGCCTATGATCTCCTTCCTTAGTCAGAATGAACCTGCCAAATCCCTGCCCTGAGCCACACTGGAGGCTCACGTTCCCTCCTGAGGTCACAACAGGGCCGGGCAGGGCTGAGAGGCTGGGTGTGCTGGAAGCTCCTAGAAGAGGAGGAGGCAGCGTGTTAAATGGGCTCACACCTCCCTCATGTCCCCCAGGGCTGGGCTGTGAGAGGGAGACACCCTGAGAGCAGACCCCCTTCCTGAGGGCAGAGCCGGAGGCTGGGACCCCTGAGTGTCCTCTCACCTGTCACCACCAGATCCAGGGGGTCACTGTGCTCTGACCAGTCAGTGAGGCTGTAATAGTAACAGTAATATCTCCCTGAATCATGCTCTGTCATGTTTGTGATGGAGAACTTGCCCTTGTCCACAGGCTTCTGTGGCTTCTGTGTTTTCCATAGTGCCGGGATTCCCTCTCTTTTCAGATGGTACTTCTTCGCCCCTGGTGTCCCCTGACACCAGACCGTCACGTTATTCCCCAGGGGGATCACAGGGCCTGGCTCAGCCCAGAGGGTGGGCTTGGGTTGAGCTTCTGGAAGGAAGACCATATCAGGGTCACAAGACATTCTCACTCTCTGTCCTCAGCTCTCAGTCCCAGATGCCCCCCATCTGTCAGGCCAGAAATGTTCTCCTTCATCCCCAGCTGCTGGACCCTTGTCTCCAGGGAGAAGTCGGACCTGGGACACCTGGGGAGACTCACCTGCCTGCACTGGGGTCCTGAGGCCCACACTCAGCCCTGGAAGAGAGTCCCTGGAAGAGATTTGCCCTGAACCCTGAGCAGCACCCTCCTCCCCATGAGCCTCCTGGGTCCTGGGGTCCTGACAGACCAGGACTCCCCTACCCCCCACCATCTCACCAAGACAGAGCACAGCCACTAGGGTGGGGGTCATGGTGTCTCCTTGCTGTCATCAGGGGTGTGCAGATGGAGACGATGATGCCCTCTGTAGAGACATAGAAAGTGTGGGCTCAGGGGGACTGGCCCTTCCTCTCTCGTGGTTGTCACATCAATAGCCCACAGTCAAGGGCACAGCCTTTCTCTAGCAGCCTGGCTGTCATTTTCATGGTGAAGCAGGAAAGAGACATGTAGTCTCCCTCCTGAAACGCACCTCGCAGGTGAGGTGACCCAGGGCACGTCCTTCGCTGTCAGAGCCTCCCCCACGGAACCTCCTTCCTCCTCAGCCCATCCACCAGCACCTTCCTGGGGTCCTCACCGTGGACACTGTCACCCGGGCCTCTGAGACTCTTCAGGAAGACGTGGGTTCCTGTGGCCTGCAGAGCTCACCCTCTCCCTGTGCAGCTAAGGCTGATTTCCCTGTGACAATGGGCACAGAGGGTAATGTGGGGAAAATAAGGGAAGGAAACATGTCTCTTCTATGGCCCCAGAATGTAGCTTTCTCTCTATCATACCCCCTCCATGGACTTCTCCTTTTTTTTTTTTGCAACAGCATCCACCCAGTTTCCTGGAAATAAGATATGACCCATTCCTGCCTCCTCGGTGACTCTCCTTCCTTAAGCAGAGCTGTCCCCTCTTCCTGTCCTTCTCTCTTCAGCTTTTGGGGGAGTCAATGAGGGGTCTAGTGCTCTGATGTTGGGAACAGAGCTCATAGTTAAATATTTCATGATCATTCATGGTCTGTGTGACCTTGAGCAGTACTAGCCAATCTCTGCACTTCAGGTTCCTGGTGTGAAAAGCACGTAGGCATGAAGCCACATTCTCAGAGCGTTGTGGGATCAGTGATGTTTGCAATGTGGGAGGGATCAGCCCTTGATAATTTTCAGACCTGATTCAGGTGCGTGGGATGAGACACAAGATCACCAATGTGTCTCACTTCACAGTCCAAGTGTGGGGTGGGTGTGTCCACTTAAGAGCCCTCATCCGTTCCTTAGTGCTGAGAAATAGTCTGTCGCTCATATCTCTAAAAGATGCAGCCACCCTCAAGGCAGAGGAAGTGAAATGAGAGTTCCCCAAACAGAGAGGGAACCACAACAAATAAAAAGGATCAGAGAGGAGTGGCCAGTGGTGACGACCACAAGTGGTCATCTGTTTGGAGTTCTCCACTTCCGTGTGGACAGGAGAGGGACCCCAGGGTTGTCACCGGCAGGGAGCGGATCTGGAAGAAGGTGATAGTTGGGTTGCCCCGCTTCTCATGCTTGAGAATGAGCATTGAGGCATCTCCATGCACTGACCCAGCCCAAGGTCAGCACTGAGCCGTGTGTGTGTGTGTGTGTGTGTGTGTGTGTGTGTGTGTGTGTAACAGATTCAATCCAGCCTACTGTGACAGGAGCGTCTGTCCAGGTGTGAGTGTGAGGCTCATATTGGAGCCATCCCTGCTGGGCACATCATAGTCAAGAGATGAGTATGGGAGAGTGGATGCTGCAACTCTCCGTCCCCGTCAGACTCCAACATCAGGTGAGCCCTGGGAGAAACTCTCTGTGGAGGATCAGGTGTGAGCACCTACAAGGAATAGACGTCAACAAGTTCTCTAATTATGAAAAGTAACGCTAACGAAGGCTGCCTACGGAGTCTTTGAGGCAGGTAATCACATATGAGACAACAGAACACTAGAAACTCATTTTAATAAAAGATTGTTGAACTGTCAGAAACAATGAAGGTGTAAATTGAATTATTGGAACAACCCCAGGACTTATACGATAAACTATAAGAGAATTGTGGAAAAGCATTACTTCAATGTCATAGCAGTAAAAGGAATGAAAATAAAAACATGATTTGACTTAACACTCTCAAAATGTTTTTATTTCTCCACCCAGGAGAAGATACAGCTGAAGATACAATATTGGAAGCAAAATTGGAAAACAATCTTGAGGAAATCCTATATAATAAAAGGCTAAGGTGCAAAAAATTGTCCCCTCAACCTGGTGTTCGACCAGGTGGTGGGCACATGCCAGCCAACTTCTCGTGGCCCTCCCTCTAGCCGGCCCTACCCCCCAATCACCCCTGATCAGCTCAGGGGTGGGGCCTGACTGCCAACCTCCTGGCTGCCACCCCCCAGCTGGCCCACCCAATCAGCCCCAATTGGGGCAGGATGGGTGGTTGCCACCGGTGCATGAATCCGTGCACCAGGCCTCTAGTTTTGTAAAATGCAATACAGAGAGACTGGAATTGAACACTTTAGATGCATAGGAATAGAGAGTTCTGGTCAAGATGGTAACTGGAACTTCCCACAATCACATCAAATTCAGCTAAACTAGAGAACATCCGTCATTTAGAACTGCCTGAAATCTAGCCCAACAGAAATTTAAAACTGAGTGTATACAGAAGCCACATAGAGACTGATAGAGACGTGGGGAGGAAACTGGGCTGGTGCCATGCCCATGTGTAGTGGTTTAAAATGGGGTGGCAGGGGGAGGCTTGGATATGAAGGTGCTCCCTCAGTTGTGAGGGATCCCAGATCAACATCAGAACCCCCAGCCCATGGTTACAGCGCTGGGAAGAGAAATCCCCATGACTTTTGTTTGTAAAACCCTGGGATGATTGTGATTGAGTGAGACAGAGGGTTTCTGGAGTCCCATGTGTTTCTCTTAAAGGGCCTGTGAACACATTTACTGGTACTCCCTGCCCTGAAGCTCTCCAGGATCTACATTTCAGCTTGAAAGGTACCAGAGACATACAGGGAGGACTTAATTATCTTCAGAACTGAAGCTGAGGGGCAGTTTCCTCCCAGACAGAAGTGCTGGCAGATGTAAGAGCATGGAAAGAAAAGGGCCAGCTGAAACAAGTTTGGCTCAGTGGATAGAGCATCGGCCTGCAGACTGAAAGGTCCCAGGATCGATTCCGGTCAAGGGCATGTACGTTGGTTGCGGGCACATCCCCAGTGGGGGGTGTGCAAGAGGCAGCTGATCAATGATTCCCTCTCAGTTTCTAACTCTATCCCTCTCTCTTCCTCTATAAAAAAATCAATAAAATATAAAATTACAATAAAGACAAGGGCCATGTGTATAGTTTCAGGAGGAATGAGGTGAGGATGGCATTGGCTACAGACCTAGGGTTACAGTGGGCGGCTACTTTTCAGAGAAGCAGAGAAACACGCAGTGTCACATGCATGAAGATACACATGAAACGTGTGTTTTCACAGCTCATGTCAAGTGGAGGAAACATATGAGAACTGACTTTTTTGTACACCAGCTCTCCTTTACAAATTAAAAAAAATGTCCAATGGATATGGTAAAAGTTCACGGAAGGCGGGAATTGTGAGTGTAGAATTTTATAAGCACCCAAATTATTATATGAAAGGGTAAAGGTAAAAAGGATCAGAAGGGAGATTTCTAAGGAAACGAGGAGACAGTGGTCGGGTCAGAAAGGGCCACAGTTCAAGGGCAGAAGGTCAAGACCTAGTCCCTGCACTTGAGCAATAACTGCTCCACCTTCAAGGAGCCACAGACAGGTCCCTCAGCATATGTCCCACGCGATCTTCCTTCTGGGCACATGAGATTCACTGCCAAGGCTCCTCCTCTCTGAGTGGGGCATTGTTTCCTCTATGTTCACATCCTGGCTGCATCCTGGGACTGTTTCTCGCTGTTTTGAGACCAAAATAGTAGCACCTCAAGTGCCACCAGGACCAATCCAGCCACTCCAAACCGGATGCAATTCACCAAGGTGTAGTCTTGGGTCTGGGAGGCTGGGAATTGTGGGCAAACAGGTCACAGAGATCAGTACAGGACAAACTCACCCAGCACCCTCTCCCAGCAAAGATGCAACCATCTTTGCTGAACCCCGTAGCTGAAGAGTGTCTCCTGCTCACCACTCTTGGGGTCTGAGTTGTTCTGTGAGGGGCTGAGGGTGTCGGCTGCTCCTGAGAACCAGAAAGGAGTGGGGCTGTGTGAGGAGTTGATGCCACTCAAGCTCAGGGTCCCCATCACTCTCCCCTTTCTCATGACCTAGCTGCTACCAGTCCCTCCACGAACACTTTGTCTGCTAGAGAAGGGTCGAATTTGCTTTCATGGATTCTTCTTTGAGTCACAGTGGAGCTCACATTAGCTTTGCCTCGAGAATTCAGAACTGGGGAGACATATGGTCTCTCGTTGCGGGAAACAATGAGTTATTTCAATCTCTCTTCTCATTGTGGGATTCTGAGCCATGGAAGCTACCTCATTGGTTATAAGAGCTTATATTTAAACAAAAGCTGAGAACCAAGTATCTATGGGTTGGCCTCAGACATACAGACATGCATTTATATGTAGACCTTGACCAATTTTTGAGCTCAGAGTCGGTTCAGTTTTATGAATATAACTGATAAATGCATCTGAAGGAAAACACACACACACACACACACACACACACACACACACACACACACACACCTTTGAAGCATCTTTTGTAAGACATTCCCAGTAGAGTTGCCTCTTCTAAGTCCTAAATGTTTGAACCTTAAATTTATATGTGTAACTATTGCTGAAAAGCTCTCATAACAAAAACAATAATAGAGAGGTGTGTGCAAAATATGTCAGAGGTTACAATGCTCAGCAAAATAAGCCAGTGACAGAAAGACAGATACCATATGGTCTCACTTATATGTGGAATCTAATGAACAAAATAAAGGGAAGAATAAAGAATTGGACCAGAGGTATGGAAACATGAAACAGACTGATGGATCTCAGAGGGCTAGGGGTAGGAATGGGAAGAGATTAACCAATGAATTCACATGCATATACATATGACCCATGGACACAGAGAATGGGATGGTGAGGGCCAAGGAAGAATAGGAAGGGAGCCGGATAGAGAAGGATTAAGGAAGAAAAAGAGGGGGGTGGGCATCTGTAATGCTCTCAACAATGAAGTTTTTGTTTTGTTTTTTGTTTTTAATGTAGAGAGCAGCCATGAATTTCACACACAGAGTCTGGGCAGGATCCTAGTTTCTCATGAACTGTCCATGATCCCCAGCCCCGCCGACTGAGTCTCAAGAGAGCACTGAGGGCCGGGAGGCCTCCAGGGGGCACAGGGATGCAGGGCGGTGTCCACAGGTGGAGACACTTCTCACTATAGCAGTGTCCAGTGGAATCATGATCTGGGCGTGGTCCCATCCCCCTGGGTGTTTTGCGGAAGAGCCAGACTCAAAGGGCCCAAAGAGCCGCATGTGTGGCTCACGAGCCACAGTTTGCCGACCACTGGCTTAAGGTAGAATAGGAATCAGGAGAGTGAAAGTAAATAATAATAATAATAATAATAAAGGAGCCTTGGAGACAGGACAAGGGATATATGTCCAGCATGGGCTGCTGCTGCCTGCTGCTCCCCTGGATGCAAGCCTCCTGGGGTCCCTTGGAGTTTAGGAGAAAAACAGCAGAGAAACGAAGTGTGGGCACACTGTAGTGAGAGTGCCGTGGCTCCTTAGTCTTCAGGCTTTTTATGGAAGACTGGAGACCATCCTTACCCCATCCCAGACATGAAGATGTTATTTCTCCCTACATTGCAAAGGTCTCCGTGAGACTTGCAAAGAGGGGTGCAGTGGGGATTGGCACCTTGCCCTGGGCTCACCCCCTGGTCTGGTGTCCAAGACCTCTTTTTCTCTGACTTCCCAGGAAGCTAACAGCAACCCCGCCCAGGGTCACTGTTTCCTAAAACGTTTCTAGAGAACAAAAGCAGATCCTAGCCTCACCTGTTACTTCTTACCCTCAGCACTTCCCCTGTCTCACGGTCCACAGCTGTAGTAAACCCGCTCTCAGTATCCCTTGCACTACTGCTGTGAAATCTTTCCAACAGGAAGTGAAGGACCCACTCATGCACTACAGGCCGAACTGAGGAGACCCACTCTGAGCCCGACGTTGACCAGTGACAACATGGGTGCTTGGTGTTGGCCATGAAGGGGGCATACCTAACAGAGAAAACGGTAAATCCCCAAAACCCGTGTTTTCAAAATCAAGTTTATTGGCATGCCTCCAGTGAACAATAGGAAGTAGTTTTCAAGGGTGCATGTCTGTAACACAGGGTCTGGTGTTTCGCTGTGTTTTGGACAATGGGGGGGGGGGTGTTCAGAGGTAGCCCAGACCAGGCGACCCCTTCAAACAACCACGTCTTGTTTCCAATGAGTGAGGTTTCTGTACAAAGCACACTGGTGGCCTCCGATGGCCAGGGAGGGGCGTGTGGAGTCCAGAGAGGGCGTTAGGACCTCCTGAGGATTCATCTCTAGCTGGATGGATTGTGCACCTCGTAGACTGATGACAAAAGACAGCATGCTCTGGACCCAGGAGACCTGGGCCTCCATACAAGCATGAAGGTCCGTGTAAAGAGAAATAAAGAAAAGTGTATCCCATGAAAGTGCGGAGAGGAGTGGGCCCACACCTGTCATGTGGGATACCTGCTGACTCCACCAAAATGGGGAGAGTCAGGAACCAGGCACAGGCCTCTCAGTGGTCAGGAGGGGAAGGAACATAGTTCATGGGCAGAAGGTCTAGACCTTGTCCCTGCACATGATCGATGACTCCTCCAACTTGTAAGGAGCCACAGGCAGGTCCCTCGATGTATAGCCCACTTTCGCTTCCAAAACCTTCTGGGCACATGGGATTCACTCCCAAGATTCCACCTCTCTGAATGGGGCATTGGTTCCTCTGTGTTCACATCCTGGCTGCATCCTGGGCCTGTTTCTCGCTTTTTCGAGACCAAAATAGCAGCACCCCAAGTGCCACCAGGACCAATCCAGCCACTCCCAACCGGATGGAATTCTCCAAGGTGTAGTCTTGGGCCTGGGAGGCTTGGAATTGTGGGAAAAGAGGTCATAAAGGTCAGTATAGGACAAACACCCAGGACCCTAGATGTCCACCCACGTCACCCTCCCCCCTTGATAGTATACAACCATCTTTGCTGAAACCCGGAACTGAACAGTGTCTCCTACTCACCACTCTGGGGGTCTGAGTTGTTCTGTGAGGGACTGAGAATGTTGGCTGCTCCCGAAAACCAGAAAGGAGTGGGGCTGTGTGAGGAGTTGATGCCACTCAAGCTCAGGGTCCCCATCACTATCCCCTTTCTCATGACCTAGCTGCTACCAGTCCCTCCACAAACCCTTTGTCTGCTAGAGAAGGGTCGAGTTTGCTTTCATGGATTCTTCTTTGAGTCACATTGAGCTCACATTAGCTTTGCCTCAAGAATTCAGGACTGGGGATACATATGGTCTCTCGTTGCAGGAAACAATGAGTTATTTCATTCTCTCTTCTCATTGTGGGATTCTGAGCCATGGAAGCTACCTCATTGATTATAAGAGCTTATATTTTAAAAAAAGCTGAGAACCAAGTATCTATGGGTTGGCCTCAGACATACAGACATGCATTTATATGTAGACCTTGACCAATTTTTGAGCTCAGAGTGGGTTCAGTTTTATGAATACAACTGATAAATGCATCTGAAGGAAAACACACACACACACACACACACACACACACACACACACACACCTTTGAAGCATCTTTTGTAAGACATTCCCAGTAGAGTTGCCTCTTCTAAGTCCTAAATGTTTGAACCTTAAATTTATATGTGTAACTATTGCTGAAAAGCTCTCATAACAAAAGCAATAATAGGGGAGTGTGTGCAAAATATGTCAGAGGTTATAATGCTAATTGAAATAAGTCAGTGTCAGAAAGACAGGGTAGGGGCCTCACCTGAGACCAGGAGCTCCAGGGGCTCACTGGGGAGTGACAGCAGGAAGGGGGAGGTGCTGTGTGAGCTGTAGCACCTGTAGGTGCCCCTGTGGGCTGAGGTCACAGGACTCATGGAGAACTCTGCCTGGTACTGCCAAGCTCGGTGCTCTGATCTCAGACGCAGGGGGGGATCGGCTGCCCCCTCCTTGGCTAGAAGGAACGTGTCCATCTGGCTCCATGACTGACACAGCAGGGTCACATTCTCTCCTGAGGCCACCGTGGGGGCTGGCTGCACCGAGAGGGAGGGTGGGTCAGACAGCCGTCCTAGAGAGAGAGGGAGGGAGGAGGGTGAGGGCTGCCCACCCACCTGGATCTGACCTGAAAGTCACCCTCCTCTCTGTCTCTGTTGTCTCTAGGGATCTCCCTCTCCCCTCCCACCCCTACCTCTCTCTGTCTCTCTCCCTCCCTGGGGTCTGCACTTTCATTCTGGCCTCATCCCATGAGACCCCCAGCAGGGCCTGTGCAGAGTCTGGGTCCCTGACTGAGCCCCCTGGCTCCTCACCTGCCACCAGGATGTCCAGGGGGTCACTGGGGGCCGACCACTCAGAGGAGAGGTTGTATCCACCGTAGCATCGGTACCGGCCCCCGTGGGAGCTGCTCACAGTGCCCAGGGGGAAGTGGGCCTGAGAGAGCCCAGCCTGGGGCTGCGGGACAAGGCTCTGGGGGAGGTCCCATGCCCACTCCTTGTGCAGAGCGAATCTGTCATAGCCGACATGAGAGCGACACTGGAGGGTCAGGTTCTGTCCAGAAGCCACGATGGGGCCCTGCAGGCTCAGGAGGGAAGGTTTCCCAGACTTACCTGGGAAGATCAGACATGAATGTTAGGGGCTGCTCCTCCCATAAACCCCTTCTCCTGGCCTGGCCTCCAGGTCTCACTGTCTCTCTCAGTGTCTCTGGCCCAGGAGACCTTGTAATCACCTCACTCCACCCTCTCACATGGGGCTCCCCTCACAGCAATGATGCCAACAACCTGGCTGGTAGCTCGGTCCATGGATGAAGCAATAACTGGACTCACCTGGGACCAGGAGCTCCAAGGGGTCACTGGGGAGTGAGCACACCTGGGGTCTGTCCCAGTGGCAGCCATAGCATCTGAATGTCCCCCTGTGAATAGAGGTCATGGGGCCCACAGGGAACAGGGCCTGGGACTGCCCACTGGCTGTGGCTGTGAGTCCTGGGTCCAGGAGAGCCTGTGATCTCCTTCCTTAGTTAGAAGGAACCTGTCAAATATCTCCCATGAGCCACACTGGAGGGTCACGTTCTTTCCTGAGGGCACGACAGGGCCGGGCAGGGCTGAGAGCCTGGGTTTGCTGTAAAATCCTAGGAGAGAAGAGGGAAGGATGTTAAATGGGGCTCCCACCTCCCTCATGTCCCCCCGAGCTGGGCTGTGAGATAGAGACCCCCTGAGAGCAGACCCCCTTCCTGAGGGCAGAGCCTGAGGCTGGTACCCCTGAGTGTCCTCTCACCTGTCACCACCAGCTCCAGGCGGTCACTGCGCTCTGACCAGCCAGCGGGGCTGCGATAGGAACAGCGATATCTCCCTGCATCCTGCTCTGTCAGGCTTGTGATGTTGAACGTGCCCTTGGCCATCAGATCTAGTGGCTTCTCTCTTTTCCATGGTGCTGGGCTTCCCTTTTTGTCAAAGCGGAACTCCTCGGCCTCCACTGTCCCCTGACACCAGATGGTCACGAAGCTCCCGCTGGGCATCACAGGGCCTGGCTCAGCCCAGAAGGTGGGCTTGGGGAGGGGCCCTAAAAGGAAACCAGAGGCTGCTTTGCAAAGACCTTCCCACCCTCATCCCCAACCTCAGCCTCAAACCTCTCATTTTATCACCTCAACCCAGCACCTCTGTATTCCCTCCTCAGCCCCAGGGATAAAGGAAGAGGAGGGACATGGAGCCTGGGGAGGACTCACCTGCCTGCACCCGGGTCCTCTGGTCCAGACTCAGCCCTGGAAGAGAGTCCCTGTGAGAGATTTGCACCCGGACGTCTGAGCTGATATCCTTCCCATCAGGCCCCGACCCCTTGAGCTGCCTGAGCTTGAGGTTCCCTATGAACAAGGGTGCCACCCCCCTCCTGTTGCCCCTCCCCATGTCCACAACTGATCGAGGGGGGGAGCCCGTGACCCTCTGGTGTCAGGGAACAATGGAGGCCGAGGAGTTCTGCTGTGAGAGATTTACACCCGGACTTCTGAGCTGATTCCCTTCCCATCAGGCCCTGTCCACTCGAGCTGACTGAGCCTAAGGTTCCCCATGAACAAAAGATTGCCACCCCCCCTCCTGCTGCCCCTTCCCGTGTCCATAACTGACCGAGGCACAGAAGAGCAGAGAGGATGGACGTCATGGCGTCTGCGCTGAGGGCTCCTGCTCTGCAGATGGAGGAAGCCTCGGCCTGCAGAAGAGAGTCTCACAGGATGTGATAAGTTAAAGGATGCTGCAACCCTTTGGGGTTACCACACCCCCAACCAGGGGAGGGACCCGCCCTGAGCCTGGCTCTGCATCTCCCCAGAATGAGGGCTCATGGGGAGCCCAGGTTTCAGGAGGCTGGTCTGCAGTGCCCGGGGTCTCACCTGTTCCTCAAATCTCATGATTCTGTGCGTCTGACTCCTGCTCAGAGAGGGCGGGACCCAGGATCTGATCCTAACTCAGCCCCTGAGTGTCTGGCTCTGAACAGTCCAATGGGACTCCCAACCATAGCTCTTGAAGGAGTTCATTTATGAAAGACTCTGCTGAGCAGTTTCCCAGTGGCCTCAGCATTTCCCCCACTTTCCCTGGTTCAAGGGTCCTGGTAGGTTCCCATACCAGCCAACCCTTCGTGTTTCCTGCCTTTTTAATGTTCATTATTCAGTGTAGGTATTGGTACCACCTTGTGGTTTGATGCACATTTATTTCCTCAATGACTTATAAAGCTCAGCACATTTGATTTAAACAAAATGTTTTTGGTTACTCCTCACCTGAGGATATTATTTCCAATGATTTTTAGAGAGGATGGAAGGGAGAGAGGAAAGGAGAAATAGAGAAAAACATTGATGTGAGAGAGACACATCAATAGGTTGCATCCCACATGAGAGCCAGAGATCAAACCTGTATCCAAGGTACATTCCCTTGACCCAGAAGCAAACCTGTGACCCTTAGGTGGTCAGGCTGATACCCACTTTACCATCCAGGTGACTCCACATGCGGGGTCTGGCCTGGAGTCTTCCTTCTGCTCCTTTGGATGAGGTGTCTCTGCTTTTCAATCTCTCAAACTGCCACCGTCTCCATCTGCATTGAATGGTTGGTTTCCTTTCCTCTGTCTCTCAGTCGAGAAGAATTCTCACCATCTTTGTGGGGAAGGCATTGGTGTTGCTGAGAAATCAAGGGAGGAAGTGGCCGGCTCAAGTGTCCTCCAACCACTCAGCTGGTAGCGCCTCAACTGATAGTGAATGTGTCTGTGTGTGTCACTGCCTGGGAACAGGACTCCCAGGAATGTTGTTCTGGTAGGAGTCCTTAAGAGTCTCCACATTTAAAGAGGAAACTGACACCTGACCTCAAAGGTGCTCTGAAGGAGCAGCAATGACTCAGATGATTGGCCCCAAGGACATGGAGAGATCCGGCTGCTCACAGAGACAGAGTCAGGTGGAACCTGTGGGAGACATAGGAGCTGCCTCCCAGGGCCAGGAGGAGGCGCTGAGCTTCCCGTGGGAGCAGATGCACCTGCACAGCCCCAGCTCCTCCCTGCCCAACCCTGGGCTCACTGTCCTGAGAGCCCATGGGTGTCCCCAGTCACCTAGGCAAGGAGGGAAGTCACCTTCATATCCCCCAACACAGCCATCACGTCCACCTCCTTCTTGAGCTCTGAGCTCCACACCCTCACTCCCCTCTCCAGTTCACCCTCCACATCAGCCCTTGGCCCTCCCTGTCAGAAGCTGTTTATGCCTAAATCCCTTCCACGGTCCTCACTGTCTTCAGGGTGAGTCCAGTCTCTTCCTTCTGAACTCAAGGCTGAACATTGTCATCAGATGTGATACTCCCACCTCAGCTCTCACCTCTGCTTCCCTCTGACAGATGGGAATAGTTGCCCATGGACACACACACATATACACACACACACACACAGACATACACACACATGTACATTCATATATACACTCACACACATATACACTGGCACTCATATACCTATACACTTACACACACATAAGCATACACACTTAAGCGCTCTTACATACATATATATACTCACACATACACACTCACATTCATATCCCCACATAGGCTCACACACATACCCACTCTCATTACTAGTCACAGAACTCTTACAGACATATATGCTCACAAGCATACACGCTCAGACACTCACACACATATACACATGTACACAGTCACATTAAAACAGCAACACACACATATACTCAAACACTACGCACTCACACGTACACACCAAATGACACATACATAGGCCAATAAAAACTCAAAAACACACATACACACACGCATCACTCTCAAAGATTCACATATACATTCATACACCCCACCCACATATAAATTCACACATACACACATTCACACAAATGCTCACACTCTCACACACACACTCACAAGCACACATGGCTTTTAAATTTTTCATTTCATAGGTTTGCTGTGTAATATTTACATTATCATTTAATCTAAAACATTCACTTCTGTTTGGGTTCACACACTGATTATTTTGCCAAGTCTGTTGCTTTATTTCTGAAATGCAGGGAATGCATGTTGGAAATGAATGTATGTTGTTTCAGGTCTAGGTGGCTTGGAGAGGAGGCGGCTCTGTTCAGATGGGCTCAGGGCACCCCGTGAGGAGACACAACGTGGTCTTCACCAGGGTTGTGTGTGTCGGGGAGGGGAGGAGGTTCACTGGGATGAGTTTGGTTGAAGGAGGCCTTGGCCTCACTGGGGCTGGAGAGTGTAGCTCAGCCTGATCCTCAGCAGCATGGACTGCCGGGTGGAGATCCTGGATGAGGCTGGAGTCAAGGGGGACCCGTGGACAGGCTTTGTGCAAGGGATGGTCGGTGACAGGGAAGTGTGGGGCCATGAGAATGAAACGTCCGAGCCCACAGTGAGAGCAGAGAAGGCTGATGGGGTCACAACAATGAGCTGTCCTGGTCCTTCACCTGAGCTTGTCTGTGGAGAGAACAAGGTCACAGATAGAAGAACCCAAAGCCAGAATGGTGGGATAGGTTCAGTGTGTGAGTAGGTGGGAGGGAAGAATGGAGGGTCCTCCTCTCACCTCCTTGGCTGCCTGCAGAAGCCAATGGGGCTGTGCCAAGGTTGCTGGCCCCCCGAGAGGAATAGGAGGCCTGGGGGTTGTCACAACACCGTCAATCACCCACAGAGGCAACCAGCACCCTCCTCCAGGCCTGGGTGTGTGCTGCTGCTTCTCCCTATCACTTCCTCAATCTGACTTCTTGGTTTGGTGAGCAGAGCTCTTGTTCTCCATCAAACCTTTAGAGTCCTTCCTGCCTCCTCACTGCCTCTTGTCCCCCAGACTGTCCCTCTCTGTCTAATGCTGTTTATTCCATCTCCATGGTATGGGTAGAAGAGTGTGTGGGAGACAATTCCCAGGTTGTATTCTAAGACCTGGGGACTCATTTATTGAGCATGTATTTTGGTTTTGTTTGTTTGTTTGTTTTTTGAGCACCTATTTTGTTTTGTTGTTTTTTTTCAAACTAAATCTTTATTGTTCATATTATTACAAATGTTCCTCATCCCCCCCCCAATTGCTCCCCTACACCAAGTTTCCATTCAATTCTCTGCCCTTTCCCCATCCCCCATTGTCCTCATTCATAGGTGCAGTTTATGTTCAGTCTCTTCCAGCCCCACCCCACACCCCATTTCCCCGAGAATCATCAGTCCACTCCCCTTCCATACCTCTGATTCTATTATATTCACCAGTTAATATTGCTCATCATGATTTTTACTTCCCTTGGTTTTCAGACGCACTTGTTGAGAGTTACGTGTTTGTTCATATTTTTATCTTTATTTTCTTCCTCTTCCTAAAGAACCCCTTTCAGCAATTCATATAATTCTGGCTTGGCAGTGATGAATTCCTTTAGCTTAAATTTATTTGTGAAGCTCTTTATCTGGCCTTCGATTCTGAGTGATAGCTTTGCTGGGTAGAGTATTTTTGGCTGTAGGTTCTTGTTATTCATCACCTTGAATATTTCTTGCCATTCCCGTCTGGCCTGCATGGTTTCTGTTGAGAAATCAGCTGACAGTCGTATGGGTGCCCCTTTATAGGTAACTACCTGCTTTTGTCTTGCTGCTTTTAATATTCTCTCTTTGTCTTTAGCTCTTAGAATTTTAATTATGATGTGTCTTGGTGTGGTTCTCTTTGGATTCCTTTTGTTTGGGGTTCTGTGTGCTTCCTGTACGTGTAAGTCTATTTCTTTCCCCAGGTAGGGGAAGTTTTCTGTCACTATTTCTTTCAATATGTTTTCGGTATCTTGCTCTCCGTCATCTTCTGGGATGCCCATAATTCTGATGTTGGTTCGCTTGAAGTTGTCCCAGAGGTTTCTCACACCATCTTCAACTTTCTGGATTCTCTTGTCTTCTTGCTTCTGCGGAGGAGTGTCCTCTGGCTCTTTGTGTTCCAAATATTGGACTTGATTCTTGCAATCTTCCAGTCTGTTTTTAGGACTCTGTATAATATTTTTTATTTCAGAGAATGTATTCTTTATTTCTAGTTGATCCCTTTTCATATCCTCATAGGTCTCATTTATTTTATCGGCCTTTTCTAAGAGATTGTTGGACAACCTTATAAGCGTGGTTTTGAACTCTATATCCAGTCGCTTTTTGTCCTCCATTTCTTTCGTTTGTGATCTGTTTCCTCGTTTTGGCATTTTCGCTGCTTCCCTGAGTTGGTAGGTTGGGAGGATCAGCTGTGTCTATGCCAGGAGACAACCTTATTCCACTAGACTTGGGAACCTGCAAAAGCCTCTCTGAGTTCAGCTTGGATGGGCGGAGTTTCAGGGTGGAGCCTACAGCCTTGGCTTCTGGTTAGCCCCGCCCTCTGAGGTTCCTGAGTCTCAGTGTACCTCAGTGTCCTTTGGTACTCGCTGCAAGCACCTCTGAGAGAAAGGCACCCTAGAGCTTCGCCCGCTACCAGACAGTGTAGTCTCTCCCCCAACAAGCCCACAACTGGGGTTCAGAGCAGTTGGAAGTGGGGTTAAGAACAGTCCTGAGCTTATGTCTCCTTCCTGCTAGGGCAATCTCATGGCCCAAACAACAGTCTGTCCTCTGTGCGCGCAATGTGCGCGACTCAGGAGCTCTGCTTTTCGCCGTTCCCCTAAGCTTCTGTCTTACAGCCCAGATTCCCTCTGTATGAGGCTGGAGCCTGAGGGTTTTGCCCAGGACTGGGGTTCGGTGCAGTAAGAACTGGGGCTCAGCACAGTCCTGAGCTTTTGAGTCCTTCCCGCTGGGGCAATTCAGCAGCTCAGTGAACAGTCTCTCCTCTGCGCTCAATGTGCACGACTCTGGGGCTCTGCCTTTCGCCGCCGCTCCGCTGAGCTTCCGCCTTACAGCTCAGATTCCCTCTGTATGAGCCTGGACCCCAGGGTCTCGCCCAGAACTGGGGTTCAGTGCAGTCGGAGTTGGGGTTCAACACGGTCCGGAGCTTTTATCTCCTTCCCGCTAGGGAACGCCAGCCAGGCACTCAGCCCACCCTCCTCTCCGGCTCCGTCCTCTCCCCGCGAGCTCACTGTGCCTCCGTACCTTAGGCTTTTACAGCTCCTCTGGTTTTCCTTCTGGTTTTCTCTTTCCTTCTGGTTGTAGAATTCCCAGTCAGTCAACTTTCCTGTAGTTCTGGATAGTGTCCACTCTATATTTTAGTCGTATTTTTTGAAATTGTTGAGTGCGGCTGCAGTTAGGCTTTTACCTCTGCCGCCATCTTGTTGTGTCCCTTGAGCACCTATTTTGAACAATCCTTCTCTTCCTCTTTGCCTGTTGGGCAAAATTGTGAAACCTCACCTCTGAGGATTGTTATGAGGATTGGCAGTGCCTGAGACATGAAGAGACCCGATTGGTTGTCATTTTCTTTCCTTTTTATGAATATATATATATATATATATATATATATATATATATATAAATTAGAGAGGAAGGAAGAAGAAAAGAAAGAGATAGAAACATCAATGATGAGAGAGAATCGTTGATCGGGTCCCTCCTGCAAACCTCACACTGGGGATGGAGCCCACAACCCAGGCATGTGGCCCTGACCTGGAATCCAACCATGACCTCCTGGTTGATAGGTCACCACTGAGCCTCAGAAGCTGGAAATCTGGTGTCATTTTCTGATGAAGGCATTTTTAAGGGAGACGTGTGGTAGAAGGGCTGTGTAGAAGTCTCATGTGTATACCCCAAGGCTACCAGGTAAATCGAAAGCTGTAGTGCATCTTTGGTTGAATGGCAGATGAGAGCAGACAAAAGGATGCAGGGATGGTGGGGCTCATCCCAGATCCTAGACTCAGCACATTCAAGAGTGAAGGTAGAAAGGTAACGAGTAGGTTGGTCCCTAAGCACTGAGGCACGTAGGCCACCTCTGACCTCGTGGGAGTCCTGCTCCCATAAAACTCCACGGACACCAGTGGGGCAACCTCCAAGGTATAGAGAGCTACAGGGAACCATGTGTGTTTCACTTGCATTTATTTTTATTGAAGCAACAGCCACATAACATACAATTAAGCCTTTTAAAATAGGAAACTCACTAGAATGCAGTAAATAACAATATCACAGTGACAACGTTTATCTTATTTCAAGAGTTTTTAAAATCCAGCCCCCCCAAAAAAACAAACAAACAAAAAAAAAACACACCAAACAGTCCATCACCCATCTTCCCTCCTGCTCAACCCCAGACAAACCCATCAGATGTCTGTTTCTAAGGGTTTCCTTCTCCTGGACAGTGTGCATAAAGGGAATCACACAAAACCTGATTCCATTGTGTGACCGGTTCCTGCCACTGAGCTGCACTGTTATGATGTTTTCCCACTATGGACCAGGTTCCCATCCTTTGTTCTTCATTATTTAAAACAAAATCCCAGGATTGTGAAGATCCCTCATTTCGTTGGGATGGATGTGGCCCAGCATGAAGGGGTGTATAGATGTAAATCCAAACCAACCATGTGGGACAGACTCTCGCATCACAGGGTGAGAACAGAAGGGCAGTGGAAGAGAGTCACCGAGGTCAGGGAGGGAGAGCACCCAGGTGGATGGAAGAGGCGTCCTCTACAGAGACATGGCCCATGGTCTCCTGCACCCAAGCCTCGCTGACCACCTCCACTTCCCTGGACATTCTCAGCAGACAATTTCCCCAACAGTAGTCCACATTCTCCATCCCAGCAACTCCTGGGATCCTCAGATGGGCTCCAAGGCTTCCCCAGTGCTTTCTTCCCTCTGTGTTGACATCCTGGCTGCATGGAGGGCCATCTTGGTGTCATTTCGAGCCTGAAATAGCAGCACCCCGAAGACCACCAGGACCAAGCCAGCCACAACAATCCAGATAAGATTCTCCACGGTGTGGTCTTGGGGAGGGAAAGATAAGAATTGTGGGTAAACGCCGAAACCGGTTTGGCTCAATGGATAGAGCGTTGGCCTGCGGACTGAAAGGTCCTGGGTTCGATTCCGGTCAGGGGCATGTACCTTTGTTGCAGGCACGTCCCCAGTAGGGGGTGTGTGAGAGGCAGCTGATCGCTGATTCTCTCTCCTTGATGTTTCTGACTCTCTGTCCCTCTCTCTTCCTCTCTTAAAAAATCACTAAAAATATTTAAAAAACAAAAGAAATGTGGGTAAAGAAGTCTGAGATGTTAGGGCAGAGCAAATGTTCAGGACGTTGATGTTCACCAGGGCTCCCACCTCCCCTTGACATCAGCATCCCTATGATGTCTGAACTCAGCACCTGCTCTGAGTCACCTTGATAAGAGTTAGCTGTGCCCAAGAGCTGAGGATGAGTAAGGAATGGTCTCAGTTCAGAAATAGCAAGAGCTGTGTGTTCTGTGTTCAGTCTGAAGAGCAGGACCCTATGAGATTATTCCATTAAAGCTGAGAGATCCCCCGTTCTCAACAGCTGGGGACCCAGGGTCTGTGGAGGAGGGGTGGTATCAGGGGCTCCTGAATCTCAGGAACATGAAGAGGTGAATGTCTGGCCTGGGTCTCCTTCACCCGACCCTGCCCACCCAGGCCCATCCTCTTATGTTCATCTTCACCCGAGGTTGTTCATCTATTGAATCTCTTATTAACTCACTTTATTTTACAACAACAAATATCTACAGCGGTAGATGTATTTTCCAGATGAAGAAATATATATACAGGTACGTGGATGCTACTCATGTGATTTTTTTTTAACTCAAAACACAACTAAGGTCAAAACCAAGGAAGTCCACACTTTTGGTCACAATTTAAGTCACACAGAAAATGCCCCTAATTTCAATATTTATTGAGCACCAAAAGTAGGAAATCAGGTCAATCTCTTACCCCATTTTTAGATAAATCCCATGATGTCAACAGAAATTATGGACCTCTCCTCATTACAGTGGCCCATGCAATAACTCTAAGTGTCAGCTCCACAATTTAGAAAATGCACATGGACAATCAGCATCACTCGGTTGGGTTAATATCCAAATGGGTGACACCAAGAAGCCTTTGAAATGGGTGTCATGTGGTCAAAGGTCATGACACCCACATGCGAGTGTTTGGGAAGTTAACAGGTCATGATATAAATATGCCCAAACCAAGAGCTTTCCTATGTGCGCTCACTACCATGTAGGAAATCTACAAGAATCACACCACTTACTCACTAATTACAATGTTGGGTGGGCTGTGCATTTACTCAATTGTGCAAATAGCTAGCACATGTTTCTAAGCTCATTTGAAAATGAGGCATGAAAAGGAGTCTTTTTATAAACAAGGTGTTATTCTCCATAACAAGGATCTGGTATTAATCTACTCCCAATGAGAAGAGGAATAGAATGCTTATATTTCTATCTGGACTCCATATAATGTAAGCTAAACTGTGAGCCGATTGATTGAAGTATGTCCTGAAGGTTCTCTAAAAAGAGCCAAAATAGACTCATGTGCCCAGTACCACTGAGCAGAGGTGAATGCACAGGGCCCGAGCAGGGATCCCAGGTCCACTGTACCTTGCCTGTTCCCTCATGGTGAGCACTGAGAGCCCGAAGTCTCCAGGTGAGGACAGGGCCTTGCAGAGCGGTGCCCACAGGTGGGGACAACTATCACTGCAGCAGGGTGTCCAGTGGGGACGGCACCATCACCCCCAGGAGGTCCCACATTGGCCAGAGCATCTATCTGTCCTGCTCTGCAGCTATCTGTCCCGGCCCCACCTGTGTGGTGAGGGCTTCCGTCCAAGGGGCTCTGGAAGTGAGCAGCCCAAGGAGTGTCCCCTGTCCGCTCTTCACCTCTCCCGGCCTCTCCTCTCCCATCAGCCCAGCCATCATCCCAGTGCCACAAGCCAGGTCTGGACATCAAATTCTGCCAAATGGGCACCCTCTCCATCTCCCTCTCCGGAAACACTCCCCACTCTGGTTAGGAATTGGGGGCCAGACCAACTATGCAGGGCTGCTGGCTTCTAGTGGAAAGCCCCACAGATTCATTATAGAACCAGGAGGAAACATGCTAAGTGGGAGTTTCCAAATCTTTGGTGTCTCCATAACATTGTGTGGCCCCTCTTGCTGAGCTGAGCCCCAGGCCAGGTGGATGCTCAGTGCACCTGCCCCCTGTCTCCATCAGCTTTGCAGTCCCTACAAGGTCACAGTGACTGGGAGCAGCAGGACAGGCCCAGAGAGGGCTGCACCTGGAGCAGGTCTAGGACCAGCCAGGTGTCAGGTGCCCCAGGAAGTCAGGAATGAAAGCGCCCCTGCAGGTCATGGCAGGCAGCCCCCTGGTTCAGAGGGAAAAGATTCTCAGAGTTCACTGCCCAGGAGAGCTGAGCCCACACACACTCAGCCCCATTTCCTGGGGTCTCGCCTGTGGGATGTCCCCCTGGGAGCAGCAATGCTCTGGTCTGAGGTGGAGCCACCAGAAGTCAGGGGGGCGGGGCCTCTGTCTGGTCACTTCAGTCAAATCTCACTTCCTCTTGGCTTCACCCCAATAGTGCCACCTCTCTCCTCCTTCGGGCCTCGCTGACACTGCATGGCAAGGCTGTCCCAGCGGCGGGAGGTAACTCAGTGTCCATGCTTTCACGGATGACTCTCCTCTGTGGAACCACCCAGTGCTCCCACCACTTCCATCACATCTCAGACATTGCTGAGGACAGAGACAGAGATGACCTTGGAGCCCAGAGAGGAAAGGACAGAGCTGCTCACCTGAGACCAGGAGCTCCAGGGGCTGACTGGGGTGTGACAGCAGGTAGGGGGAGTTGCTGTGTGAGCTGTAGCACCTGTAGGTGCCCCCGTGGTCTGAGGTCACAGGACTTATGGAGAACTCTGCCTGGTACTGCCCAGCTTGGTGCTCTGATTTCAGACGCAGGAGAGGATCAGCTGTCCCCTCCTTGAACAGAAGGAAATAGCCCCTCAAACTCTTTGACTGACACAGCAGGGTCACGTTCTCCCCTGAGGCCACCCTGGATCTTGGCTGCATCCAGAGGGAGGGTGTCTCAGACTGGAGTCCTAGAGAGAGGGAGGGAGGGAGGGTAAGAGCTGTCTGCCCACCTTGTTCTGCCCTGAGCGTCACCAGGCCTCTCTCTGAGGATCCTCCTCCCTGTCTGTCACTGTTTCTCTGAGTCTCCCCTTCTCTCCTCACACCCCCTGTCTCTGTCTCTCTCCCTCTCTGGGGCCTTCACTCTCATTCTGGCCTCACCACCAGAGACATCCTCCCTTCTCCCCCGCCAGCAGGGCCCGTGCAGAGTCTGGGTCCCTGACTGAACCCACTAGCTCCTCACCTGTCACCAGGATGTCCAGGGGGTCGCTGGGGGCCGACCACGCAGAGGAGAGGTTGTATCCACCGTAGCATCGGTACCGGCCCCTGTGGGAGCCCCTCACAGAGCCCAGGGGGAAGTGAGCCTGAGAGCGCCCAACCTGGGGCTGCAGGACAATGCTCTGTGCCCCCTCCTTGTGCAGAGCGAATCTGTCATAGCCGACATCAGAGCGACACTGGAGGGTCAGGCTCTGTTTAGAGGCCACGATGAGGCCATGCTGGCTCAGGAGGGTGGGCTTCCTAGACTCACCTGGAGAGATCATACGGAATTATAGGGGAACCTCCTCCCATAAACCCCTTCTCCTGGCCTGGCCCCCTGTTCTCACTGTTTCTCTCTGTTTCCGTTCCACGGACCCCTGTAATCCCCTCACCCTCTCACATGTGTCTCCCCTCACAGCAAAGATGCCAACAACCTGGCTGGTAGCTGAGTCCAAGGATGGAGCAATAATGGGATTCCCCTGGGACCAGCAGCTCCAGGGGGTCACTGGGGGTGTGACCACACCTGGGGCTTATTCCAGTAACAGCCATAGCATCTGAGCATCCACCAGTGGATGGGGTCACCGGACCCACAGGAAACAGGGCCTTGGACTGCCTACTGGGCTATGGCTGTGAGTCCAGGGCCCAGGAGAGCCTGTGATCTCCTTCCTTGGTCAGAAGGAACCTGTGATATCACTGCCCTGAGCCACACTGGAGGGTCACATTCCCTCCTGAGGTCACGACAGGGCTGGGCAGGGCTGAGAGGTTGGGTCTGATGTAAGATCCTAGGGGATGAGGAGGCAGCATGTGAAATGGGGCTCACACCTCCTTCATGTCCCCACGGGCTGGGCTGTGAGAGGGAGACAGCCTGAGAGCAGACCCCTTCCTGAGGGCAGAGCCTGAGGCCGGGACCCCTGAGTGTCCTCTCACCTGTCACCAGCAGCACCAGGGGGTCACTGCGCTTCGACCAGCCAGTGAGGTTGTGATAGTCACAGCGATATGTCCCTGCATGGTCCAGTGTCATGTGTTTGATGACGAATATGGCCTTGTCCCCGGGCTTCAGTGGCTTCTGTGTATCCCAGAGCACTAAGTTTCCCTCTTTCTCCAGACGGTACTCAACAGCCCCTGGAATCCCCTGACACCAGAGGGTCACGTTGCTCGCCAAGGGGATCACAGGGGCCGGCTCAGCCCTGAGGGTGGGCTTGGGAAGGGGCTCTGGAAGAAAACAAGAGGCTGCATTACAAAGGCCTTCCCCACCCGCATCCTACAGCTCAGCCCAAGACGCTGTTATTGTATTTCTTCCATCCTAGCCTCACCTCTCCTGGGCACAGGGCTCTGAGCTGACAGCGGGCAGACAAGGTCAGGGGCCCTCACCTGAGACCAGGAGCACCAAGGACTCATTGGGGAGTGACAGCAGGAAGGGGTGGGGGGAGCTCTGTGAGCTGTAGCACCTGTAGGTGCCCCTGTGGACTGAGGTCACAGGGCTCATGGAGAACTCTGCCTGGTACTGTTGAGCTCCATGCTTTGAAGTAAGATGCAGGGGGGTGGGTGGGGATCGGCTACCCCCTCCTTGGACAGAAGGAAGGTGTCCGTCTGACTCTGTGACTGACACAGCAGGGTCACGTTCTCCCCTGAGGCCACCCTGGGGCCTGGCTGCACCGAGAGGGAGGATCTGTCAGGCAGGTGTCCTAGAGAGAGGGAGGGAGGAGTGTGAGGGCTGCCTGCCTACTTCGTACGATAAGATCGATCTCCTCATTGTATAATAATGCAAATTGTTGAGGACGCCATCACGTAAGGACCAATCGGCCAGCTGTGTTCCTGCCCCCTGTGCCGGCCTGAGACATGAGGCTCACATGCCAACACCAGCAATGGGCCCAGGGCTTGAGGCTCATGTCCTCGCCCCTTCTGGGCTGTCCTACCTCTTTGGGGCCATCTATTAAGGAGCTTCGGATGGGTGGGTGGGGCCTACCACTTTGCAGTGATGGATTGTGTGGCTCCCGCACTGTGACAGGGAACAGGCCAGGCTTGGAGAACCACCCACCATGCCCCTCCTCCAGTGCACAAATTTTGTGTACTGGGATATATATATATTATGGAGAGGAAAGGAGAGGGACAGAGTAATAGAAACATCAATGATGAGAAAGAAGATATGATCAGCTGCCTCAAGCATAACCCCTACCTGGGCATTGATCCTGCAACCTGGGCATGAAACCTTCCCTGGAATTCAACCATGACCTCCTGGTTCGTAGGTCGAAGTTCAACCCATGAGCAATGCTTGGTGGGCTGCCTACCTTGATCTGACCTGAGAGTCATGAGGCCGCTCCCTAAGGACTCTCCTCTCTGTCTGTCTCTGCTTTCCTGAGTTGCCTCCTCTCTCCCCAACCCCTGTCTCTCTCCCTCCCAGGGGTTCCTGCACTTTCAGTCTGGCTTCACCACCTGAGATTCCCCAGCAGGGCCTGTGCAGGGTCTGGGTCCCTGACGGAACCCACTGGCTCCTCACCTGCTACCAGGATGTCCAGAGATCACTGTGTCAAACACTCAAAGAAAAGTTTGTTCCTACTCTAGCATATGTACCCGCCCCCCTGTCAGCCTCCCAGAGTGTCAGGGGGAAGTGGGCCTGAGAGAGCCCAGCCTGGGGCTGCAGGACGAGGCTCTGGGGGAGGTCCCGTCCCCCCTCCTTGTGCAGAGCGAATCTGTCATAGCCGACATCAGAGCGACACTGGAAGGTCAGGCTCTGTCCAGAGGCCACGATGGGGCCCTGCTGGCTCAGGAGGGAGGGCTTCTTAGACTCACCTGGGGAGACCAGATGTAAACTACTGGGGAACCTCCTCCAACTAAATCCTTCACCTGGCCTGTACCCCAAGTCTCACTGTCTCTCTGTGTCTCTAGCCCAGGAGTCCTTGTGATATCCTGATCTCACCCTCTCACATGGGGCTGTACTCAAAGTAATGACCCTAATAACATTCCAGTTTGGTGCCTGAGTGAATGGATGGGATAGTAATGGGACTCACCTGAGAACAGGAGCTCCTGGGGGTCACTGCTCTCTGACCAGCCATCAAGGCTGTAATAATAACAGGGGTATATCCCAGCATCATTCTCTGTCAGGATTGTGACGCTGGATGTGCCCTGGTCCATTGGATCTAGTAGTTTTGCTCTGCATGGGGGCAATGTGCTTCCCCCTTTGTCAAACAGAAGTCCTGGGCCTCCGCGGTCCCCTGACCCCAGAGGGTCATGTGCTCCCCCAGGACCTCACAGAGTCTGGTTTTGCCCAGAGAGTGGGTCTGAGCAGGGTCCCCGGAAGGAAACTGAAGGCTACATTACCAAGACCTTCTCCACCTTCATTTCCTAGCTCAGTGCTAGAACCTCCTCTTCTCTCACCTCATCCCAGCACTTCTGTGCTCCCCCCTGAGCCCCAGGGGTGAAGGAAGAGGAGGGACATCGAGCCTGGGGAGGACTCACCTGCCTGCACCCAGGTCCTCTGGTCCAGACTCAGCCCTGGAAGAGAGTCCCTGTGAGAGATTTGCACCCGGATGTCTGAGCTGATTCCCTTCCCATCAGGCCCTATCCCCTCGAGCTGACTGAGCCTGAGGTTCCCCATGAACAAAAGATTGCCACCCCCCCCTCCTGCTGCCCCTCCCCGTGTCCACAACTGACCGAGGCAGAGAAGTGCAGAGAGGATGGACGCCATGGCATCTGCTCTGAGGGCTCCTGCTCTGCAGATGGAGGAAGCCTGAGCCTGCAGAACAGAGTCTCACAGGATGTGATAACATAAAGGATGCTGCAACCCTTTGGGGTTATCACACCCCACAGCCGGGTGGGGGGGAGGGGGAGGACGCCCAGGGCCTGGCTCTGCATCTCCCCAGAATGAGGGCTCAGGGGGAGCCCAGGTTTCAGGAGGCTGGTCTGCAGTGCCTGAGGTCTGCACCTGTGTATGCGCATCTGACACAGATACACTCACACACATGTACACAGTCACACTAAAATGGCACCACACACACATATACTCAAACAGTACACACTCACACGTACACACCAGCTGACACATGCATAGGCCTATAAGAACTCAAACACACACAATACACACACTCACACCCCAAAACACACACATACACTTTCACACACACACACACACACACACACACACACACACACACACCACTCTCAAACATTCACAAATATATTCATACACCCCACCCACATATACACTCACACATACATACACATTCACACAAACATACTTTCACACACAGGAGTGTATCATTGGCTATGCCAAGGCTGCTGACCCCAAGAGGAACAGGAGGCCTGGGGGTTGTTACAACACTATCAGTCACCCACAGAGGCGACCGGCACCCTCCTCTGGGCCTGGGTGTGTGCTGCTGCTTCTCCCTATCACTTCCTCCCTCTGACTTCCTGGTTTGTGAGCAGAGTCCCAGCTCTCCATCAGACCTGCAGAGTCCTTCCTGCCTCCTCACCGCCTCTTGTCCCCCAGACTGTCCCTCTTTGTCTAATGCTGTTCATTCCGTCTCCGTGCTATGTGTAGAAGAGTGTGTGGGGGGAAAATTCCCAGGTTGTATTCTAAGACCTGGGGATACATTTACTGAGGATCTATTTTGGTTTTTGTTTGGTTTTTTTTGTTGTTTGTTTTTTTGTGTGTGTGTGTTTTTTTTTTTTTTTTTTGAGCACCTATTATGAACCAGTCCCTTCTCTTCCTCTTTGCGTGTTGGGCAAAATTGTGAAACCTCACCTCTGAGGATTGTTATGAGGCTTGGCAGGGCCTGAGACAACCTATGACCCAATCTGTTGTCATTTTATGTCTTTTTTAAAAAAAAAAAAAATATATATATATATATTTTTTTTTATTTCAGAGAGGAAGGAAGAGGGATAAAAATACATAGAAACATCAATGATGAGAGAGAATCATTGATCAGGTGCCTCCTGCAAGCTCCACACTGGGGATGGAGCCCACAACCCAGGCATGTGCCCTGACCTGGAATCCAACCTTGACCTCCTGGTTCATAGGTCAACACTCAACCATTGAGTCTCAGAAGCTAGAAATCTGGTGTCATTTTCTGACCTGATGAAGGCATTTTATGGGAGACGTGTGGTGGGAGGGCTGTGTGGAAGCCACATGTGTATCCCCCAAGTCTACCAGGTAAATCGAAAGCTGTAGTGCCTGCTTGGGTGAATGGCAGATGAGAGCAGACAAAAGGATGCAGGGATGGTGGGGCTCATCCCAGATCCTAAACTCAGCCCAAGTCAGGGGTGAAGGTGGACATTTCATCAGAGAGTTGGTCCCTAAGCACTAAGGCACGTAGGCCACCTCTGACCGGGTGGGAGTCCTGCCTCCATAAAACTCCACGGACATCAGTAGGGCAACCTCCAAGGTATAGGGGAGCTACAGGGAACCGTGGTTGATTCGCTTCCATTTATTTTTATCAAGCAACAGCCACATAACATACAATTGAGACTTTTAAAATAGGAAATTCACTAGAATGCAGTAAATACACAATGCCCCAATGACAACATCTATCTTGTTTTAAGAGTTTTTAAAATAGCCCCCTCACACAAAAAAAGAAAAAAGCAACACCAAACAGTCCCTCACCCACCTGTGCTCCTGCTCAACCCCAGACAAACCCATCAGATGTCTATTTCTATGGGTTTCCTTCTCTTGGATATTGTGCATAAAGGGAATCACACAAAACCTGAATCCATTGTGTGACCGGTTCCTGTCACTGAGCTGCACTGTTATGATGTTTTCCCACTATGGACCAGATTCCCATCCTTTGTTCTTTATGATTAAAAAAAAAAAAATCCCAGGGTTGTGAAGATCCCTCATTTCGTTGCTATGGATGTGGCCCAGCATGAAGGGGCCTATAGATGTGAATCCAAACCAGCCATGTGGGACGGACTCTCACATCACAGGGTGAGAACAGACGGGCAGTGGAGGAGAGTCAGCAAGGTCAGGGAGGGAGGGAGAGCACCCAGGTAGATGGGTGAGGCGTCCTCTACAGGGACATGGCCCACATTCTCCTGCACCCAAGCCTCACCGACCACCTCCACTTCCCTGGACATTCTCAGCAGACAGTCTCCCCAACAGTAGTCCACGTTCTCCATCCCAGCACCTCCTGGGATCCTCAGATGGGCTCCAAGGCTTCCCCACTCTGTACGGTGCATTCTTCCCTCTGTGTTGACATCCTGGCAGCTTGGAGGGCCATTTTGGTGTCATTTCGAGCCTGAAAATAGCAGCACCCGGAGCACCACCAGGACCAAGCCAGCCACGCCCATCCGGATGAGATTCTCCACTGTGTAATCTTGGGGAGGGAAAGATAAGAATTGTAGGTAATGAAGTATCAGAGGTCAGGCACACCCAAATCTCCAGGATGTTGATGTTCAACCAGGGCTCCCACCTCCCCTTGACTGCTGGAAAACAAATCAGTTTCACTAAAAAAGAGGTGTTGACAGGTAGCCAGGAAGGCTGGTCAACAACCTTAATTGTTCTAACCTTTAGTTGAGACATTGTTAAGCTGAAGCAGCCTCCACCTTATTTTGTCCCTTGTAAGTTTCTGTTATTTTCCTGCTTGTAAATTTCTGTTTATGTTGCCTAAGATGTTTTCCCCAAAGCCTCCATAAAAGGGGATGGCAGGGCCAGAGCAGTAGTAGTTCTCCCGCTAGAGTTGGACTACCACCTGGCCCCCGCATATCGCCAATTGAATTTCTTCAAGTCTCTTCATTTGTGTGTGGCCCTTCTCCAGAACCTGAACCCAGAATTGGAGCTCTTCCTACGAGGGCCGTGAGAGTCCTACACTTGACATCAGCATTCCTGTGATGTCTGAACTCAGCACCTACTCTGAGTCACCTTGATAGGAGTTAGCTGTGCCCAAGAGCAGAGGAGGAGTAAGGAATGGTCTCAGTTCAGAAATAGCAAGAACTGTGCGTTCTGTGTTCAGTCTGAAGAGCAGGACCCCATGAGTTTATTCCCCTAAACTCGACATATCCCCTCTTCTCAACAGTGGGGGACCCAGGGTCCATGGAGGAGGGGTTGGTGTCTTGGGCTCCTGAATCTCAGGAGCATGAAGGGGTGAATGTCTGGGCTGGGTCTGCTTCACCCCACCCCACCCATTCCCTCATGGGGTTGTTCATCTATTGGTTCTGTTATTAACTCAATTTATTTTACAATTACAAATACCTAAAGTGGTAGAAGTGTTTTCCAGATGAAAAAAAAATACATGGGTATGTAGATGCTACTTACCGTATTTGCCGGCGTATAAGATGATTTTTTGGCCCTGAAAAATATGCCTCCAAGTGGGGGGTAGTCTTATACGGCAAGTATATAACAAACTCTGTATTTTTAGTGGAAATTTTAGGGGGTCGTCTTATACGCCGGCAAATACGTATTTTTCAGGGCCAAAAAATCGTCTTACACGCCGGCAAATACGGTATGTGATTTTTTTTTTTTTTAACTCAAAAGACAACTAAGGTCAAAACCAAGGAAGTCCACACTTTTGGTCACAATTTAAGTCACACAGAAAATCCCCCTAATTTCAGTGTTTGCTGAGCACCAAAAGTAGGAAATCAGGTCAGTCTCTTACCCCATTTTTATATTATTCCCATGATGTCAACAGAAATTATGGACCTCTCCGCATCACAGTGGCCCATGCAATAATGCCACAGGTCAGCTCTACAATTCAGAAAATGCACATAGACGATCAGCGTCACTCAGCTGGGTGAATATGCAAACGGGTGACACCAAG
The DNA here is from genome assembly GCA_963924515.1 of Vespertilio murinus. Classification (NCBI taxonomy): domain Eukaryota; kingdom Metazoa; phylum Chordata; class Mammalia; order Chiroptera; family Vespertilionidae; genus Vespertilio; species Vespertilio murinus. The sequence goes on along the minus strand of OZ004716.1, from coordinate 48,594,010 downwards.
AAGCCTTTGTAATGGGTGTCACGTGGTCAAAAGTCACAGAGAAAAAGTAATTAGAGGGGATGTGCATCTGTCAGGAAAAGCGAGCTTTCCTAGTAAACCCTAATGAAACAGAAGAAGGGACTGGGACAACGTGGCCAATAGTGCTTCCAATATAAAATGCAAGTTTGCTTTGACATCACTTTGGTGTGAATTAAGCTGTTTTACGGAAGAGAAACTCTGGAACATGTTCATCTGGAACTCATTTCATTGTGTGAGGTGTGGAGTGAGAAAAAAAATGTTTATGCCATTGGGAATAAAGAATTGAAATTTTCCTCGGTCTGGTGGCCATTATAATTTTATCAGTATGTTGAAGGGATCAACTGAAAAACAGTCCACAGGGAGAGAGTCTTTGGGAGGCTCACAGGTCATGATATTAGTGTGTCCACACAAGAACTTTCCTATGGGCACTCAGTACCATATAGAAAACCTACAGGAATCATACCGCTTACTCACAAATTACAATGTTAGTTGTGCAATTCTCTAGGTGGGCTGTGCATTTACTCAATTGTACAAATAGCTGTCACGTGCATCTAAGGTTCATGCACAAAGCTCACTTGGAAATGGGTGTGAAGAGAAGTCTTTATATAAACAACAAGTTGTTCCCCTTAACAAATATCTGAGTTTATTCTATTTCCGATGAAGACAGGAATAGAATGCTTATATTTCTACCTGGACTCCATGTAATGTAAGCTACATTGTGAGCTGATAGACTGAGGTACGGCCTGAAGGTTCTCTAAAAGGAGCCATAATAGACCCGGATGGACAGAAACCCCGAGCAGAGGTGAACGCACAGAGGCTGGGCAGGAGCCCCTAGTTCCTCATGAGCCCTCCATAGTCCCCCTGAGTCTCAGGTGAGCAGTGAGGCCCTGGAGGCCTCCAGGGGGCACTGGGCCTTGCAGAGCGGTTCCCACAGGTGGGGACACTTCTCACTGAAGCGGGGTGTCCAGTGGGGACGGCACTGTCCACACAGCAGGTGCCACCTTGGCCAGAGCAGCCACGTGTCCTGCTCTGAGAAGGCTCAGGGCCCCACCTCTATGGTGAGGGATTCCATCCAAAGGGCTCTGGAAGTGAGCAGCCGAGGGAGTGTCTCCTGTTTTCTCTCCACCTCTCCCGGCCTCTCCTCCCCCATCAGCCCAACCATCATCCCAGTGCCACAAGCCAGGCCTGGACATCAAATTCTGCCAAATGGGCACCCTCTCCATCTCCCTCTCCACACACTCTCCACTCTGGTTAGGAATTGGGGGCCAGACCAACTATGCAGGGCTGCTGGCTTTTAGTGGAAAACCCCGCAGATTCTGTATGGAACCAGGAAGAGCTGACATGCTAAGTGGGAGTTTCCAAATCTTTGGTGTCTCCATAACATTGTGTGGCCCCTCTCGCTGAGCTGAGCCCCAGGCCAGGTGGATACTCAGTGCAACTGCCCCCTGTCTCCCTCAGTTTTCCAGTCCCTACAAGGTCACAGTGACTGGGAGCAGCAGGACAGGCCCAGAGAGGGCTGCACCTGGAGCAGGTCTAGGACCAGCCAGGTGTCAGGTGCCCCAGGAAGTCAGGAATGAAAGCGCCCCTGCAGGTCATGGCAGGCATACCCTTGATTCAGAGAGAAAAGGTTCTCAGAGTTGACCTCCCAGGAGAGCTGAGCCCACACACACTCAGCCCCATTTCCTGGGGTCCCGCCTGTAGGATGTCCCCCTAGGAGCAGTGATGGTCTGCTCTGAGGTGGAGCCACCAGAAGTCAGGAAGCAGGGCCTGTCTGGTCACTTCAGTCAAATCTCACTTCTTCTTAGCTTCACCTGAATAGTGCCACCTCTCTCCTCCCTCAGGCTTGGCTGACACTGCATGGCAAGGCTGTCCCAGCGGAGGAAGGTCCCCATCAGTGTCCATGCTTTCATGGATGCCCCTCCTCTGTGGAACCACCCAGTGCTCCCATTACTTCCATCACATCTCAGACATTGCTGGGGGCAGAGACAGAGATGACCTTGGAACTCAGAAAGGACAGGTCAGAGCTGCTCACCTGAGACTAGGATCTCCAGGGGATGACTGGGGTGTGACAGCAGGAAGGGGGAGGAGCTGTGTGAGCTGTAGCACCTGTAGGTGCCTCTATGGGCTGAGGTCACAGGACTCATGGAGAACTCTTCCTGGTACTGCCCAGCTTGGTGCTCTGATCTTAGACGAAGGGGAGGTTCGGCGGACCCCTCCTTGGACAGAAGGGGCTCTGTGACTGACAGAACAGGGTCACGTTCTCCCCTGAGGCCACCCTGGGTCCTGGCTGCACTGAGAGGGAGGGTGGGAGGAGGGTGAGGGCTGTCTGCCCACCTTGTTCTGCCCTGAGAGTCACCAGGCCTCTCTATGAGGACCCCGTTCTCTGTCTGTCTCTGTTTCTTTGAGTCTCCCCTTTTTCTCCCCTCACACCCCATGTCTCTCTTTGTCTCCCTCCCTGGGGCCTTCACTGTCATTCTGACCTTACCACCCAAGACCCCCAGCAGAGCCTGTGCAGAGTCTGACTGAACCCACTGGCTCCTCACCTGCCACCAGGATGTCCAGGGGATCACTGGGGGCCGACCACTCAGAGGAGACCTTGTATCCACCGTAGCATTGGTACCGGCCCCCGTGGGAGCCATTGGTAGTCTCCAGGGAGAAGTGGGCCTGAGAGAGCCTAGCCTGGGGCTGCAGGACAAGGCTCTGGGGGAGGGCCCATCCCCCCTCCTTGTGCAGAGCAAATCTGTCATAGCCGACATCAGAGTGACACTGGAGGGTCAGGTCTTGTCCAGAGGCCATGATGGGGCCCTGCTGGGTCAGGAGGGAGGGCTTCCCAGACTCTCCTGGTGACACCAGACATGAATTACAGGGGAACCTCTTTCCATAATCCCCTTCTCCAGTCCTGGCCCCCAGTCTCACTGTCTCTGTCTGTGTCTTTATAGCATGAGCACCTGTATCCCCCTCACCCTCTCAAATGAGGCTCCCCTCACAACAAAGATGCCAATAATGTTTCTGGTGCCTCAGTCCATGGATGAGACAATTATGGGACTCACCTGAGACCAGCAGTTCCAGGGCGTCACTGGGGTATGACCACACATGGGGTCTGTTCCTATAGCAGCCATAGCATCTGAACGTCCACCTGTGAATGGGGGTCACAGGACCCACAGAGAATAGGGCCTGGGACCACCCACTGGGCTGTCGCTGTGAGTCCAGGGTCCAGGAGAGCCTATGATCTCCTTCCTTAGTCAGAATGAACCTGCCAAATCCCTGCCCTGAGCCACACTGGAGGCTCACGTTCCCTCCTGAGGTCACAACAGGGCCGGGCAGGGCTGAGAGGCTGGGTGTGCTGGAGGCTCCTAGAAGAGGAGGAGGCAACGTGTTAAATGGGCTCACACCTCCCTCATGTCCCCCAGGGCTGGGCTGTGAGAGGGAGACACCCTGAGAGCAGACCCCCTTCCTGAGGGCAGAGCCGGAGTCTGGGACCCCTGAGTGTCCTCTCACCTGTCACCACCAGATCCAGGGGTTCATTGTGCTCTGACCAGTCAGTGAGGCTGTAATAGTAACAGTAATATCTCCCTGAATCATGCTCTGTCATGTTTGTGATGGAGAACTTGCCCTTGTCCACAGGCTTCTGTGGCTTCTGTGTTTTCCATAGTGCCGGGATTCCCTCTCTTTTCAGATGGTACTTCTTCGCCCCTGGTGTCCCCTGACACCAGACCGTCACGTTATTCCCCAGGGGGATCACAGGGCCTGGCTCAGCCCAGAGGGTGGGCTTGGGTTGAGCTTCTGGAAGGAAGACCATATCAGGGTCACAAGACATTCTCACTCTCTGTCCTCAGCTCTCAGTCCCAGATGCCCCCCATCTGTCAGGCCAGAACTGTTCTCCTTCATCCCCAGCTGCTGGACCCTTGTCTCCAGGGAGAAGTCGGACCTGGGACACCTGGGGAGACTCACCTGCCTGCACTGGGGTCCTGAGGCCCACACTCAGCCCTGGAAGAGAGTCCCTGTGAGAGATTTGCCCTGATCCCTGAGCAGCACCCTCCTCCCCATGAGCCTCCTGGGTCCTGGGGTCCTGACAGACCAGGACTCCCCTACCCCCCACCATCTCACCAAGACAGAGCACAGCCACTAGGGTGGGGGTCATGGTGTCTCCTTGCTGTCATCAGGGGTGTGCAGATGGAGACGATGATGCCCTCTGTAGAGACATAGAAAGTGTGGGCTCAGGGGGACTGGCCCTTCCTCTCTCGTGGTTGTCACATCAATAGCCCACAGTCAAGGGCACAGCCTTTCTCTAGCAGCCTGGCTGTCATTTTCATGGTGAAGAAGGAAAGAGACATGTAGTCTCCCTCCTGAAACGCACCTCGCAGGTGAGGTGACCCAGGGCACGTCCTTCGCTGTCAGAGCCTCCCCTACGGAACCTCCTTCCTCCTCAGCCCATCCACCAGCACCTTCCTGGGGTCCTCACCGTGGACACTGCCACCCGGGCCTCTGAGACTCTTCAGGAAGACGTGGGTCCCTGTGGCCTGCAGAGCTCACCCTCTCCCCGTGCAGCTAAGGCTGATTTCCCTGTGACAATGGGCACAGAGGGTAATGTGGGGAAAATAAGGGAAGGAAACATGTCTCTTCTCTGGCCCCAGAATGTAGCTTTCTCTCTATCATACCCCCTCCATGGACTTCTCCTTTTTTTTTTTGCAACAGCATCCACCCAGTTTCCTGGAAATAAGATATGACCCATTCCTGCCTCCTCGGTGACTCTCCTTCCTTTCAGCAGAGCTGTCCCCTCCTCCTGTCCTTCTCTCTTCAGCTTTTGGGGGAGTCAATGAGGGGTCTAGTGCTCTGATGTTGGGAACAGAGCTCATAGTTAAATATTTCATGATCATTCATGGTCTGTGTGACCTTGAGCAGTACTAGCCAATCTCTGCACTTCAGGTTCCTGGTGTGAAAAGCACGTAGGCATGAAGCCACGTTCTCAGAGCGTTGTGGGATCAGTGATGTTTGCAATGTGGGAGGGATCAGCCCTTGATAATTTTCAGACCTGATTCAGGTGCGTGGGATGAGACACAAGATCACCAATGTGTCTCACTTCACAGTCCAAGTGTGGGGTGGGTGTGTCCACTTAAGAGCCCTCATCCGTTCCTTAGTGCTGAGAAATAGTCTGTCGCTCATATCTCTAAAAGATGCAGCCACCCTCAAGGCAGAGGAAGTGAAATGAGAGTTCCTCAAACAGAGAGGGAACCACAACAAATAAAAAGGATCAGAGAGGAGTGGCCAGTGGTGACGACCACAAGTGGTCATCTGTTTGGAGTTCTCCACTTCCGTGTGGACAGGAGAGGGACCCCAGGGTTGTCACCGGCAGGGAGCGGATCTGGAAGAAGGTGATAGTTGGGTTGCCCCGCTTCTCATGCTTGAGAATGAGCATTGAGGCATCTCCATGCACTGACCCAGCCCAAGGTCAGCACTGAGCCGTGTGTGTGTGTGTGTGTGTGTGTGTGTGTGTGTGTGTGTAACAGATTCAATCCAGCCTACTGTGACAGGAGCGTCTGTCCAGGTGTGAGTGTGAGGCTCATATTGGAGCCATCCCTGCTGGGCACATCATAGTCAAGAGATGAGTATGGGAGAGTGGATGCTGCAACTCTCCGTCCCCGTCAGACTCCAACATCAGGTGAGCCCTGGGAGAAACTCTCTGTGGAGGATCAGGTGTGAGCACCTACAAGGAATAGACGTCAACAAGTTCTCTAATTATGAAAAGTAACGCTAACGAAGGCTGCCTACAGAGTCTTTGAGGCAGGTAATCACATATGAGACAACAGAACACTAGAAACTCATTTTAATCAAAGATTGTTGAACTGTCAGAAAGAATGAAGGTGTAAATTGAATTATTGGAACAACCCCAGGGCTTATACGATAAAAGTATAAGAGAATTGTGGAAAAGCATTACTTCAATGTCATAGCAGTAAAAGGAATGAAAATAAAAACATGATTTGACTTAACACTCTCAAAATGTTTTTATTTCTTCACCCAGGAGAAGATACAGCTGAAGATACAACATTGGAAGCAAAATTGGAAGACAATGTTGAGGAAATCCTATATAATAAAAGGCTAAGGTGCAAAAAAATTGTCCCCTCAACTTGGTGTTCGACCAGGTGGTGGGCACATGCCAGCCAACTTCTCGTGGCCCTCCCTCTAGCCGGCCCTACCCCCAATCACCCCTGATCAGCTCAGGGGTGGGGCCTGACTGCCAACCTCCTGGCTGCCACCCCCCAGCTGGCCCACCCAATCAGCCCCAATAGGGGCAGGATGGGTGGTTGCCACCTGTGCATGAATCCGTGCACCAGGCCTCTAGTTTTGTAAAATGCAATACAGAGAGACTGGAATTGAACACTTTAGATGCATAGGAATAGAGAGTTCTGGTCAAGATGGTAACTGGAACTTCCCACAATCACATCAAATTCAGCTAAACTAGAGAACATCCGTCATTTAGAACTGCCTGAAATCTAGCCCAACAGAAATTTAAAACTGAGTGTATACAGAAGCCACATAGAGACTGATAGAGACGTGGGGAGGAAACTGGGCTGGTGCCATGCCCATGTGTAGTGGTTTAAAATGGGGTGTCAGGGGGAGGCTTGGATATGAAGGTGCTCCCTCAGTTGTGAGGGATCCCAGATCAACATCAGAACCCCCAGCCCATGGTTACAGCGCTGGGAAGAGAAATCCCCATGACTTTTGTTTGTAAAACCCTACGATGATTGTGATTGAGTGAGACAGAGGGTTTCTGGAGTCCCCTGTGTTTCTCTTAAAGGGCCTGTGAACACATTTACTGGTACTCCCTGCCCTGAAGCTCTCCAGGATCTACGTTTCTGCTTGAAAGGTACCAGAGACATACAGGGAGGACTTAATTATCTTCAGAACTGAAGCTGAGGGGCAGTTTCCTCCCAGACAGAAGTGCTGGCAGATGTAAGAGCATGGAAAGAAAAGGGCCAGCTGAAACCAGTTTGGCTCAGTAGATAGAGCATCAGCCTGCAGACTGAAAGGTCCCAGGATCGATTCCGGTCAAGGGCATGTATGTTGGTTGCAGGCACATCCCCAGTGGGGGGTGTGCAAGAGGCAGCTGATCAATGATTCCCTCTCAGTTTCTAACTCTATCCCTCTCTCTTCCTCTCTATAAAAAAATCAATAAAATATAAAATTACAATAAAGACAAGGGCCATGTGTGTAGTTTCAGGAGGAATGAGGTGAGGATGGCATTGGCTACAGACCTAGGGTTACAGTGGGCGGCTACTTTTCAGAGAAGCAGAGAGAACACGCAGTGTCACATGCATGAAGATACACATGAAACGTGTGTTTTCACAGTTCATGTCAAATGGAGGAAACATATGAGAACTGACTTTTTTGTACACCAGCTCTCCTTTACAAATTAAAAAAAAATGTCCAATGGATATGGTAAAAGTTCACGGAAGGCGGGAATTGTGAGTGTAGAATTTTATAAGCACCCAAATTATTATATGAAAGGGTAAAGGTAAAAAGGATCAGAAGGGAGAATTCTAAGGAAACGAGGAGACAGTGGTCAGGTCAGAAAGGGCCACAGTTCAAGGGCAGAAGGTCAAGACCTAGTCCCTGCACTTGAGCAATAACTGCTCCACCTTCAAGGAGCCACAGACAGGTCCCTCAGCATATGTCCCACACGATCTTCCTTCTTGGCACATGAGATTCACTGCCAAGGCTCCTCCTCTCTGAGTGGGGCATTGTTTCCTCTATGTTCACATCCTGGCTGCATCCTGGGACTGTTTCTCGCTGTTTTGAGACCAAAATAGTAGCACCTCAAGTGCCACCAGGACCAATCCAGCCACTCCAAACCGGATGCAATTCACCAAGGTGTAGTCTTGGGTCTGGGAGGCTGGGAATTGTGGGCAAACAGGTCACAGAGATCAGTACAGGACAAACTCACCGAGCACCCTCTCCCAGCAAAGATGCAACCATCTTTGCTGAACCCCGTAGCTGAAGAGTGTCTCCTGCTCACCACTCTTGGGGTCTGAGTTGTTCTGTGAGGGGCTGAGGGTGTCGGCTGCTCCTGAGAACCAGAAAGGAGTGGGGCTGTGTGAGGAGTTGATGCCACTCAAGCTCAGGGTCCCCATCACTCTCCCCTTTCTCATGACCTAGCTGCTACCAGTCCCTCCACGAACCCTTTGTCTGCTAGAGAAGGGTCGAATTTGCTTTCATGGATTCTTCTTTGAGTCACAGTGGAGCTCACATTAGCTTTGCCTCGAGAATTTAGAACTGGGGAGACATATGGTCTCTCGTTGCAGGAAACAATGAGTTATTTCAATCTCTCTTCTCATTGTGGGATTCTGAGCCATGGAAGCTACCTCATTGGTTATAAGAGCTTATATTTAAACAAAAGCTGAGAACCAAGTATCTATGGGTTGGCCTCAGACATACAGACATGCATTTATATGTAGACCTTGAGCAATTTTCGAGCTCAGAGTGGGTTCAGTTTTATGAATATAACTGATAAATGCATCTGAAGGAAAACACACACACACACACACACACACACACACACACACACACACCTTTGAAGCATCTTTTGTAAGACATTCCCAGTAGAGTTGCCTCTTCTAAGTCCTTAATGTTTGAACCTTAAATTTATATGTGTAACTATTGCTGGAAAGCTCTCATAACAAAAACAATAATAGAGAGGTGTGTGCAAAATATGTCAGAGGTTACAATGCTCAGCAAAATAAGCCAGTGACAGAAAGACAGATACCATATGGTCTCACTTATATGTGGAATCTAATGAACAAAATAAAGGGAAGAATAAAGAATTGGACCAGAGGTATGGAAACATGAAACAGACTGATGGATCTCAGAGGGCTAGGGGTAGGAATGGGAAGAGATTAACCAATGAATTCACATGCATATACGTATGACCCATGGACACAGAGAATGGGATGGTGAGGGCCAAGGAAGAATAGGAAGGGAGCCGGATAGAGAAGGATTAAGGAAGAAAAAGAGGGGGGTGGGCATCTGTAATGCTCTCAACAATAAAGTTTTTGTTTTGTTTTTTGTTTTTAATGTAGAGAGCAGCCATGAATTTCACACACAGAGTCTGGGCAGGATCCTAGTTTCTCATGAACTGTCCATGATCCCCAGCCCCGCCGACTGAGTCTCAAGAGAGCACTGAGGGCCGGGAGGCCTCCAGGGGGCACAGGGATGCAGGGCGGTGTCCACAGGTGGAGACACTTCTCACTATAGCAGTGTCCAGTGGAATCATGATCTGGGCGTGGTCCCATCCCCCTGGGTGTTTTGCGGAAGAGCCAGACTCAAAGGGCCCAAAGAGCCGCATGTGTGGCTCACGAGCCACAGTTTGCCGACCACTGGCTTAAGGTAGAATAGGAATCAGGAGAGTGAAAGTAAATAATAATAATAATAATAATAAAGGAGCCTTGGAGACAGGACAAGGGATATATGTCCAGCATGGGCTGCTGCTGCCTGCTGCTCCCCTGGATGCAAGCCTCCTGGGGTCCCTTGGAGTTTAGGAGAAAAACAGCAGAGAAACGAAGTGTGGGCACACTGTAGTGAGAGTGCCGTGGCTCCTTAGTCTTCAGGCTTTTTATGGAAGACTGGAGACCATCCTTACCCCATCCCAGACATGAAGATGTTATTTCTCCCTACATTGCAAAGGTCTCCGTGAGACTTGCAAAGAGGGGTGCAGTGGGGATTGGCACCTTGCCCTGGGCTCACCCCCTGGTCTGGTGTCCAAGACCTCTTTTTCTCTGACTTCCCAGGAAGCTAACAGCAACCCCGCCCAGGGTCACTGTTTCCTAAAACGTTTCTAGAGAACAAAAGCAGATCCTAGCCTCACCTGTTACTTCTTACCCTCAGCACTTCCCCTGTCTCACGGTCCACAGCTGTAGTAAACCCGCTCTCAGTATCCCTTGCACTACTGCTGTGAAATCTTTCCAACAGGAAGTGAAGGACCCACTCATGCACTACAGGCCGAACTGAGGAGACCCACTCTGAGCCCGACGTTGACCAGTGACAACATGGGTGCTTGGTGTTGGCCATGAAGGGGGCATACCTAACAGAGAAAACGGCAAATCTCCAAAACCCGTGTTTTCAAAATCAAGTTTATTGGCATGCCTCCAGTGAATAATAGGAAGGAGTTTTCAAGGGTGCATGTCTATAACACAGGGTCTGGTGTTTCGCTGTGTTTTGGACAATGGGGGGGGGGGGTTCAGAGGTAGCCCAGACCAGGCGACCCCTTCAAACAACCACGTCTTGTTTCCAATGAGTGAGGTTTCTGTACAAAGCACACTGGTGGCCTCCGATGGCCAGGGAGGGGCGTGTGGAGTCCAGAGAGGGCGTTAGGACCTCCTGAGGATTCATCTCTAGCTGGATGGATTGTGCACCTCGTAGACTGATGACAAAAGACAGCATGCTCTGGACCCAGGAGACCAGGGCCTCCATACAAGCATGAAGGTCCGTGTAAAGAGAAATAAAGAAAAGTGTATCCCATGAAAGTGCGGAGAGGAGTGGGCCCACACCTGTCATGTGGGATACCTGCTGACTCCACCAAAATGGGGAGAGTCAGGAACCAGGCACAGGCCTCTCAGTGGTCAGGAGGGGAAGGAACATAGTTCATAGGCAGAAGGTCTAGACCTTGTCCCTGCACATGATCGATGACTCCTCCAACTTGTAAGGAGCCACAGGCAGGTCCCTCGATGTATAGCCCATTTTCTCTTCCAAAACCTTCTGGGCACATGGGACTCACTCCCAAGATTCCACCTCTCTGAACGGGGCATTGGTTCCTCTGTGTTCACATCCTGGCTGCATCCTGGGTCTGTTTCTCGCTTTTTTGAGACCAAAATAGCAGCACCCCAAGTGCCACCAGGACCAATCCAGCCACTCCCAACCGGATGGAATTCTCCAAGGTGTAGTCTTGGGCCTGGGAGGCTTGGAATTGTGGGAAAAGAGGTCATAAAGGTCAGTATAGGACAAACACCCAGGACCCTAGATGTCCACCCACGTCACCCTCCCCCCTTGATAGTATACAACCATCTTTGCTGAAACCCGGAACTGAACAGTATCTCCTACTCACCACTCTGGGGGTCTGAGTTGTTCTGTGAGGGACTGAGAATGTTGGCTCCTCCCGAGAACCAGAAAGGAGTGGGGCTGTGTGAGGAGTTGATGCCACTCAAGCTCAGGGTCCCCATCACTATCCCCTTTCTCATGACCTAGCTGCTACCAGTCCCTCCACAAACCCTTTGTCTGCTAGAGAAGGGTCGAGTTTGCTTTCATGGATTCTTCTTTGAGTCACATTGAGCTCACATTAACTTTGCCTCGAGAATTCAGGACTGGGGATACATATGGTCTCTCGTTGCAGGAAACAATGAGTTATTTCATTCTCTCTTCTCATTGTGGGATTCTGAGCCATGGAAGCTACCTCATTGGTTATAAGAGCTTATATTTTAAAAAAAAGCTGAGAACCAAGTATCTATGGGTTGGCCTCAGACATACAGACATGCATTTATATGTAGACCTTGAGCAATTTTCAAGCTCAGAGTGGGTTCAGTTTTATGAATACAACTGATAAACGCATCTGAAGAAAAACACACACACAACACCTTTGAAACATCTTTTGTAAGACATTCCCAGTAGAGTTACCTCTTCTAAGACCTAAATGTTTGAACCTTAAATTTATATGTGTAACTATTGCTGAAAAACTCTCATAAAAAAAGCAATAATAGAGAGGTGTGTGCAAAATATGTCAGAGGTTATAATGCTAAGTGAAATAAGTCAGTGTCAGAAAGACAGGGTAGGGGCCTCACCTGAGACCAGGAGCTCCAGGGGCTCACTGGGATGTGACAGCAGGAAGGAGGAGGTGCTGTGTGAGCTGTAGCACCTGTAGGTGCCCCTGTGGGCTGAGGTCACAGGGCTCAGAGAGAACTCTGCCTGGTACTGCTGAGCTCCGTGCTCTGATCTCAGAAGTAGGTGGGGATTGGCTGCCTGCTCCTTGGCCAGAAAGAAAGTGTCCCTCTGGCTCCATGTCTGACACAGCAGGGTCACGTTCTCCCCTGAGGCCACCCTGGGGCCTGGCTGCACCAAGAGGGAGGGTCTGTCAGGTAGCCATCCTAAAAAAGAGAGAGGAAGGAGGGTGAGGGCTGCCCGCCCACCTGGATCTGACCTGAAAGTCACCCTCCTCTCTGTCTCTGTTGTCTCTAGGGATCTCCCTCTCCCCTCCCACCCCCTACCTCTCTCTGTCTCTCTCCCTCCCTGGGGCCTGCACTTTCATTCTGGCCTCATCCCATGAGACCTCCAGCAGGGCCTGTGCAGAGTCTGGGTCCCTGACTGAGCCCCCTGGCTCCTCACCTGCCACCAGGATGTCCAGGGGATCACTGGGGGCCGACCACTCAGAGGAGAGGTTGTATCCACCGTAGCATCGGTACCGGCCCCCGTGGGAGCTGCTCACAGAGCCCAGGGGGAAGTGGGCCTGAGAGAGCCCAGCCTGGGGCTGCAGGACAAGGCTCTGGGGGAGGTCCCGTGCCCGCTCGTTGTGCAGAGCGAATCTGTCATAGCCGACATCAGAGCGACACTGGAGGGTCAGGTTCTGTCCAGAAGCCACGATGGGGCCCTGCAGGCTCAGGAGGTAAGGTTTCCCAGACTTACTTGGGAAGATCAGACATGAATGTTAGGGGCTGCTCCTCCCATAAACCCCTTCTCCTGGCCTGGCCCCCAGGTCTTACTGTCTCTCTCGTGTCTCTGGCCCAGGAGACCTTGTAATCACCTCACTCCACTCTCTCACATGGGGCTCCCCTCACACCAATGATGCCAACAACCTGGCTGGTAGCTCGGTCCATGGATGGAGCAATAACTGGACTCACCTGGGACCAGGAGCTCCAAGGGGTCACTGGGATGTTAGCACACCTGGGGTCTGTCACTGTAGCAGCCATAGCATCTGAACGTCCCCCTGTGAATAGAGGTCATGGGGCCCATAGGGAACAAGGCCTGGAACTGCCCACTGGGCTTTTGCTGTGAGTCCATGGTCCAGGAGAGCCTGTGATCTCCTTCCTTAGTCAGAAGGAACTTGCCAAATCCCTCCTTTGAGCCACACTGGAGAGCCACACTCCTTCCTATGGGCACGACAGGGCTGGGTAGAGCTGAGAGGCCGGGTTTGCTGTAGGATCCTAGGAGAGGAGGAGGCAGCGTGTTAAATGGGCTCACACCTCCCTCGTGTCCCCCAGGGCTGGGCTGTGAGAGGGAGACACCCTGAGAGCAGACTTCCTTTCTGAGGGCAGAGCCTGAGGCTGGGACCCCTGAGTGTCCTCTCACCTGTGGTCACCACCAGCTCCAGGGGGTCACTGCGCTCTGACCAGCCAGCGGGGCTGCGATAGGAACAGCAATATCTCCCTGCATCACGCTCTGTCAGGCTCGTGATGTTGAACGTGCCCTTGGCCATCAGATCTAGTGGTTTCTCTCTGCATTGGTGCAATGTCCTTCCCACTTTGTCAAAGCAGAACTCCTCGGCCTCCACTGTCCCCTGACACCAGATGGTCACGAAGCTCCCGCTGGGCATCACAGGGCCTGGCTCAGCCCAGAGGGTGGGTTTGGGGAGGGGCCCTAAAAGGAAACCAGAGGCTGCTTTACAAAGACCTTCCCACCCTCATCCCCAACCTCTGCCCAAGACCCTCTCATTTTACCACCTCAACCCAGCACCTCTGTGCTCCCTCCTGAGCCCCAGGGATGAAGGAAGAGGAGGGACATGGAGCCTGGGGAGGACTCACCTGCCTGCACCCGGGTCCTCTGGTCCAGACTCAGCCCTGGAAGAGTCCCTGTGAGAGATTTGCAGCCGGACGTCTGAGCTGATATCCTTCCCATCAGGCCCCGACCCCTTGAGCTGCCTGAGCTTGAGGTTCCGCATGAACAAGAAGGTGCCACCCCCCCTCCTATTGCCCCTCCCCATGCCCACAACTGACCGAGGGGGGAAGTCCGTGACCCTCTGGTGTCAGGGAACAGTGGAGGCCGAGGAGTTCTGCTGTAAGAGATTTACACCCGGACTTCTGAGCTGATTCCCTTCCCATCAGGCCCTGTCCACTCGAGCTGACTGAGCCTAAGGTTCCCCATGAACAAAAGATTGCCACTCCCCTCCTGCTGCCCCTCCCCTTGTCCACAACTGACTGAGGCACAGAAGAGCAGAGAGGATGGACGTCATGGCATCTGCGCTGAGGGCTCTTGCTCTGCAGATGGAGGAAGCCTCGGCCTGCAGAAGAGAGTCTCACAGGATGTGATAAGTTAAAGGATGCTGCAACCCTTTGGGGTTACCACACCCCCAACCAGGGGAGGGACCCGCCCTGAGCCTGGCTCTGCATCTCCCCAGAATGAGGGCTCATGGGGAGCCCAGGTTTCAGGAGGCTGGTCTGCAGTGCCTGGGGTCTCACCTGTTCCTCAAATCTCATGATTCTGTGCGTCTGACTCCTGCTCAGAGAGGGCGGGACCCAGGATCTGATCCTAACTCAGCCCCTGAGTGTCTGGCTCTGAACAGCCCAATGGGACACCCAACCATAGCTCTTGAAGGAGCTCATTTATGAAAGACTCTGCTGAGCAGTTTCCCAGTGGCCTCAGCATTCCCCCACTTTCCCTGGTTCAAGGGTCCTGGTAGGTTCCCATCCCTGCCGACCCTTCGTGTTTCCTGCCTTTTTAATGTTCATTATTCAGTGTAGGTATTGGTACCACCTTGTGGTTTGATGCACATTTATTTCCTCAATGACTTATAAAGCTCAGCACATTTGATTTAAAAAAATGTTTTTGGTTACTCCTCACCTGAGGATATTATTTCCAATGATTTTTAGAGAGGATGGAAGAGAGAGAGGAAAGGAGAAATAGAGAAAAACATTGATGTGAGAGAGGAAGGTCACCTTCACACCCCCTAACGCAGCAGTCACGTTGCATCCCACATGAGAGCCAGAGATCAAACCTGTATCCAAGGTACATACCCTTGACCCAGAAGCAAACCTGTGACCCACTGAACCATCCAGGTGACTCCACTTTCGGGGTCTGGCCTGGAGTCTTCCTTTTGCTCCTTTGGATGAGGCGTCTCTGCTTTTCAATCTCTCAAACTGCCACCGTCTCCATCTGCATTGAATGGTTGGTTTCCTTTCCTCTGTCTCTCAGTTGAGAAGAATTCTCACCATCTTTGTGGGGAAGGCATTGGTGTTGCTGAGAAATCAAGGGAGGAAGTGGCCGGCTCAAGTGTCCTCCAACCACTCAGCTGGTAGCGCCTCAACTGATAGTGAATGTGCCTGTGTGTGTCACTGCCTGGGAACAGGACTCCCAGGAATGTTGTTCTGGTAGGAGTCCTTAAGAGTCCACATTTAAAGAGGAAACTGACACCTGACCTCAAAGGTGCTCTGAAGGAGCAGCAATGACTCAGATGATTGGCCCCCAGGACATGGAGAGATCCGGCTGCTCACAGAGACAGTCAGGTGGAACCTGTGGGAGACGTAGGAGCTGCCTCCCAGGGCCAGGAGGAGGCGCTAAGCTTCCCGTGGGAGCAGATGCACCTGCATAGCCCCAGCTCCTCCCTGCCCAACCCTGGGCTCACTGTCCTGAGGGCCCATGGGTGTCCCCAGTCACCTAGGCAAGGAGGGAAGTCACCTTCATATCCCCCAACACAGCCATCAGGTCCACCTCCTTCTTGAGCTCTGAGATCCACACCCTCACTCCCCTCTCCAGTTCACCCTCCACATGAGCCCTTGGCCCTCCATGTCAGAAGCTGTTTATGCCTAAATCCCTTCCACGGTCCTCACTGTCTTCAGGGTGAGTCCAGTCTCTTCCTTCTGAACTCAAGGCTGAACATTGTCATCAGATGTGACCCTCCCACCTCAGCTCTCACCTCTGCTTCCCTCTGACAGATGGGAATAGCTGCCCATGGACACACACACACACACACACACACACACACACACAGACATACACACACATGTACATTCATATATACATTCACACACATATACACTGGCACTCATATACCTATACACTTACACACACATAAGCATACACACTTAAGCGCTCTTACATACATATATATACTCACACATACACACTCACATTCATATCCCCACATAGGCTCACACACATACCCACTCTCATTACTAGTCACAGAACTCTCACAGACATATATGCTCACAAGCATACACGCTCAGACACTCACACACATATACACATGTACACAGTCACACTAAAACAGCAACACACACTTATACTCAAACACTATGCACTCACACGTGCACACCAAATGACACATACATAGGCCAATAAAAACTCAAAAACACACGTACACACACACATCACTCTCAAACATTCACGTATACATTCATACACCCCACCCACATACAAATTCACACAAATGCTCACACTCTCACACACACTCACAGGCACACATGGCTTTTAAATTTTTCATTTCATAGGTTTGCTGTGTAATATTTACATTATCATTTAATCTAAAACATTCACTTCTGTTTGGGTTCACACACTGATTATTTTGCCAAGTCTGTTGCTTTATTTCTGAAATGCAGGGAATGCATGTTGGAAATGAATGTATGTTGTTTCAGGTCTAGGTGGCTTGGAGAGGAGGCGGCTCTGTTCAGATGGGCTCAGGGGACCCCGTGAGGAGGCACAACGTGGTCCTCACCAGGGTTGTGTGTGTCGGGGAGGAGAGGAGGTTCACTGGGATGCGTTTGGTTGAAGGAGGCCTTGGCCTCACTGGGGCTGGAGAGTGTAGCTCAGCCTGATCCTCAGCAGCATGGACTGCCGGGTGGAGATCCTGGATGAGGCTGGAGTCAAGGGGGACCCGTGGACAGGCTTTGTGCAGGGGATGGTCGGTGACAGGGACGTGTGGGGCCATGAGAATGAAATACCTGAGACCACAGTGAAGGTCTGGAGGACGCCAGAAGGCTGATGGGGTTACACCAATGAGCTGTCCTGGGCCTTCACCTGAGCTTGTCTGTGGGGAGAACTGGGTCACAGATAGAAAAACCCAAAGCCAGAATGGTGGAATGGGTTCAGTGTGTGAGTAGGTGGGAGGGAAGAGTGGAGGGTCCTCCTCTCACCTCCTTGGCTGCCTGCAGAAGCCAATGGGGCTGTGCCAAGGTTGCTGGCCCCCCGAGAGGAACAGGAGGCCTGGGGGTTGTCATAACACTGCCAATCACCCACAAAGGCAACCAGCACCCTCCTCCAGGCCTGGGTGTGTGCTGCTGCTTCTCCCTATCACTTCCTCAATCTGACTTCTTGGTTTGGTGAGCAGAGCTCTTGTTCTCCATCAAACCTTTAGAGTCCTTCCTGCCTCCTCACTGCCTCTTGTCCCCCAGACGGTCCCTCTCTGTCTAGTGCTGTTCATTCCGTCTCCATGGTATGGGTAGAAGAGTGTGTGGGAGACAATTCCCAGGTTGTATTCTAAGACCTGGGGACTCATTTATTGAGCATGTATTTTGGTTTTGTTTGTTTGTTTTTTGAGCACCTATTTTGAACAGTCCTTCTCTTCCTCTTTGCCTGTTGGGCAAAATTGTGAAACCTCACCTCTGAGGATTGTTATGAGGATTGGCAGTGCCTGAGACATGAAGAGACCCAATCGGTTGTCATTTTCTTTCCTTTTTATGAATATATATATATATATATATATATATATATATATATATATATATATATTAGAGAGGAAGGAAGAAGAAAAGAAAGAGATAGAAACATCAATGATGAGAGAGAATCGTTGATCGGGTCCCTTCTGCAAACCTCACACTGGGGATGGAGCCCACAACCCAGGCATGTGCCCTGACCTGGAATCCAACCATGACCTCCTGGTTCTTAGGTCACCACTGAGCCTCAGAAGCTGGAAATCTGGTGTCATTTTCTGATGAAGGCATTTTTTATGGGAGACGTGTGGTGGAAGGGCTGTGTAGAAGTCTCATGTGTATCCCCCAAGCCTAGCAGGTAAATCGAAAGCTGTAGTACATCCTTGGTTGAATGGCAGATGAGAGCAGACAAAAGGATGCAGGGATGGTGAGCCTCATCCCAGATCCTAGACTCAGCACATTCAAGAGTGGAGGTAGAAATGTAATGAGTGGGTTGGTCCCTAAGCACTGAGGCACGTAGGCCACCTCTGACCTGGTGGGAGTCCTGCTCCCATAAAACTCCACGGACACCAGTGGGGCAACCTCCAAGGTATAGGGAGCTACAGGGAACCATGTGTGTTTCACTTGCATTTATTTTTATTGAAGCAACAGCCACATAACATACAATTAAGCCTTTTAAAATAGGAAACTCACTAGAATGCAGTAAATAACAATATCTCAGTGACAACATTTATCTTGTTTCAAGAGTTTTTAAAATCCAGCCCCCCCCCAAAAAAAAAACACACCAAAGAGTCCATCACCCATCTGTCCTCCTGCTCAACCCCAGACAAACCCCTCAGATGTCTGTTTCTATGGGTTTCCTTCCCCTGGACAGTGTGCATAAAGGGAATCACACAAAACCTGATTCCATTGTGTGACCGGTTCCTGTCACTGAGCTGCACTGTTATGATGTTTTCCCACTATGGACCAGGTTCCCATCCTTTGTTCTTCATTATTTAAAACAAAATCCCAGGATTGTGAAGATCCCTCATTTCGTTGGAATGGATGTGACCCAGCATGAAGGGGTGTATAGATGTGAATCCAAACCAGCCATGTGGGACGGACCCTCACATCACAGGGTGAGAACAGAAGGGCAGTGGAGGAGAGTCAGCGAGGTCAGGGAGGGAGGGAGAGCACCCAGGTGGATGGAAGAGGCGTCCTCTACAGGGACATGGCCCATGTTCTCCTGCACCCAAGCCTCACCGACCACCTCCACTTCCCTGGACATTCTCAGCAGACAGTCTCCCCAACAGTAGTCCACGTTCTCCATCCCAGCACCTCCTGGGATCCTCAGATGGGCTCCAAGGCTTCCCCAGTGCTTTCTTCCCTCTGTGTTGACATCCTGGCTGCTTGGAGGGCCATCTTGGTGTCATTTCGAGCCTGAAATAGCAGCACCCCGAGGACCACCAGGACCAAGCCAGCCACAACAATCCGGATAAGATTCTCCAGGGTGTAGTCTTGGGGAGGGAAAGATAAGAATTGTGGGTAAACGCCGAAACCGGTTTGGCTCAATGGATAGAGCGTTGGCCTGCGGACTGAAAGGTCCTGGGTTCGATTCCGGTCAGGGGCATGTACCTTTGTTGCAGGCACGTCCCCAGTAGGTGGTGTGTGAGAGGCAGCTGATCGCTGATTCTCTCTCATTGATGTTTCTGACTCTCTGTCCCTCTCTATTCCTCTCTTTAAAAATCACTAAAAAATATTTAAAAAACAAAAGAAATGTGGGTAAAGAAGTCTGAGATGTCAGGGCAAAGCAAATGTTCAGGACGTTGATGTTCATCAGGGCTCCCACCTCCCCTTGACATCAGCATCCCTGTGATGTCTGAACTCAGCACCTGCTCTGAGTCACCTTGATAAGAGTTAGCTGTGCCCAAGAGCTGAGGATGAGTAAGGAATGGTCTCAGTTCAGAAATAGCAAGAGCTGTGTGTTCTGTGTTCAGTCTGAAGAGCAGGACCCTATGAGATTATTCCATTAAAGCTGAGAGATCCCCCGTTCTCAACAGCTGGGGACCCAGGGTCTGTGGAGGAGGGGTGGTGTTAGGGGCTCCTGAATCTCAGGAACATAAAGAGGTGAATGTCTGGCCTGGGTCTCCTTCACCCGACCCTGCCCACCCAGGCCCATCCTCTTATGTTCATCTTCACCCGAGGTTGTTCATCTATTGAATCTCTTATTAACTCACTTTATTTTACAATAACAAATATATACATCGGTAGATGTATTTTCCAGATGAAAATATATATATATATATATATATATATATATATATATATATGTACGTGGATGCTACTCATGTGATTTTTTTTAACTCAAAACACAACTAAGGTCAAAACCAAGGAAGTCCACACTTTTGGTCACAATTTAAGTCACACAGAAAATGCCCCTAATTTCAATATTTATTGAGCACCAAAAGTAGGAAATCAGGTCAATCTCTTACCCCATTTTTAGATAAATCCCATGATGTCAACAGAAATTATGGACCTCTCCTCATTACAGTGACCCATGCAATAACTCTAAGTGTCAGCTCCACAATTTAGAAAATGCACATGGACAATCAGCATCACTCGGTTGGGTTAATATCCAAGTGGGTGACACCAAGAAGCCTTTGAAATGGGTGTCATGTGGTCAAAGGTCCTGACACCCACATGTGAGTGTTTGGGAAGTTAACAGGTCATGATATAAATATGCCCAAACCAAGAGCTTTCCTATGTGCGCTCACTACCATGTAGGAAATCTACAAGAATCACACCGCTTACTCACTAATTACAATGTTGGGTGGGCTGTGCATTTACTCAATTGTGCAAATAGCTAGCACATGTTTCTAAGCTCATTTGAAAATGAGGCGTGAAAAGGAGTCTTTATATAAACAAGGTGCTATTCTCCATAACAAGGATCTGGTATTAATCTACTCCCAATGAGAAAAGGAATAGAATGCTTATATTTCTATCTGGACTCCATATAATGTAAGCTAAACTGTGAGCCGATTGATTGAAGTATGTCCTGAAGGTTCTCTAAAAAGAGCCAAAATAGACCCATATGTCCAGTACCACTGAGCAGAAGTGAATGCACAGGGCCCGAGCAGGGACCCCAGGTCCCCTTGTACCTTGCCTGTTCCCTCATGGTGAGCACTGAGAGCCCGAAGTCTCCAGGTGAGGACAGGGCCTTGCAGAGCGGTGCCCACAGGTGGGGACAATTGTCACTGCAGCAGGGTGTCCAGGGGGGATGGCACCATCACCCACAGCAGGTCCCAACTTGGCCAAAGCAGCCACCTGTCCTACTCAGAGAAGGCTCAGGGCCCCACCTGTGTGGTGAGGGCTTCCGTCCAACGGGCTCTGGAAGTGAGCAGCCGAGGGAGTGTCCCCTGTCCGCTCTCCACCTCTCCCGGCCTCTCCTCCCACATCAGCCCAGCCATCATCCCAGTGCCACAAGCCAGGCCTGGACATCAAATTCTGCCAAATGGGCACCCTCTTCATCTCTCTCTCCACACATTCTCCACTCTGGTTAGGAATCGGGGGCCAGACCAACTATGCAGGGCTGCTGGCTTTTAGTGGAAAGCCCCACCGATTCAGTGTGGAACCAGGAGGAGCTGACATGCTAAGGGGGAGTTTCCAAATCTTTGGTGTCTCCATAACATTGTGTGGCCCCTCTTGCTGAGCTGAAAGACCCCCAGGCCTGGTGGATACTCAGTGCACCTGCCCCCTGTCTCCCTCAGCTTTCCAGTCCCTACAAGGTCACAGTGACTGGGAGCAGCAGGACAGGCCCAGAGAGGGCTGCACCTGGAGCAGGTCTAGGACAAGCCAAGTGTCAGGTGCCCCAGGAAGTCAGGAATGAAAGCGCCCCCGCAGGTCATGGCAGGCATACCCTTGATTCAGAGGGAAAAGATTCTCAGAGTTCACTGCCCAGGAGAGCTGAACCCACACACACTCAGCCCCATTTCCTGGGGTCCCGCCTGTGGGATGTCCCCCTAGGAGCAGGGATGCTCTGTTCTGAGGTGGAGCCACCAGAAGTCAGTAGGCGGGGCCTCTGTCTGGTCACTTCAGTCAAATCTCACTTCCTCTTGGCTTCACCCCAATAGTGCCACCTCTCTCCTCCCTCAGGCCTCGCTGACACTGCACCCAGAGGAGAGAGGTCCCCGTCACTGTCCATGCTTTCACAGATCGCCCTCCTCTGTGGAACCACCCAGTGCTCCCACTACTTCCATCACATCTCAGACATTGCTGGGGGCAGAGACAGAGATGACCTTGGAGCCCAGAGAGGAAAGGACAGAGCTGCTCACCTGAGACCAGGATCTCCAGGGGCTGACTGGGCTGTGACAGCAGGTAGGGGGAGGTGCTGTTTGAGCTGTAGCACCTGTAGGTGCCCCCATGGGCTGAGGTCATAAGACTCATGGAGAACTTTGCCTGGTACTGCCCAGCTCGGTGCTCTGATCTCAGACGCAGGGGGGGATCGACTGTCCCCTCCTTGGACAGAAGGAAAGTGCCCCCCAGGCACCTTGACTGACAGAGCAGGGTCACGTTCTCCCCTGGGGCCACCCTGGGGCCTGGCTGCACGGAGAGGGAGGGTGTGTCATTCAGCCATCCTAGAGAGAGGGAAGGAGGATGAGGACTGCCTACCCACCTTGTTCTGACCTGAGAGTAACCAGGCTGCTCTGTGAGGACCCTCCTCTCTGTCTGTCTCTGTTTCTCTGAGTAACCCTCCCCCCTTCTACCCTTCCACCCCCTGCCTCTCTCTGTCTCTCTCCTGCCATGGAGCCTACATTGTCATTCTGACCTCACCACCCAAGATCTCCAGCAGGGCCTGTGCGGAGTCTGGGCCCCTGACTGAATCAACTGGCTCCTCAGTCACTGGGGGCCACCTGCCACCAGGATGTCCAGGGGGTCACTGGGGGCCGACCACTCAGAGGACAGGTTGTATCCACCGTAGCATTGATACCGGCCCCCGTGGGAGCTGCTCACAGTGCCCAGGGGGAAGTGGGCCTGAGAGAGCCCAGCCTGGGGCTGCAGGACAAGGCTCCGTGCCCCCTCCTTGTGCAGAGCGAATCTGTCATAGCTGACATCAGAGCGACACTGGAGGGTCAGGCTCTGTCCGGAGGCCACGATGGGGCCCTGCGGGCTCAGGAAGGAGGGCTTGCCAGACTCATCTGGGAAGACCAGCCATGAATTACAAGGGCTGGTCCTCCCATAAATCCCTCTCCTGGCCTGGCCCCCAGGTCTCACTGTCTCTCTCTGTGTCTGGCCCAGGACCTCCTATGATGCACTCAACTCAACCTCTCACATCGGACTCTCCCCACAGCAAAGATGCCAATAATGTATTAGGTGCTTTCCTGCATGGATGAGACCAAGATGGGACTCACCTGAAACCAGGAGCTCCAAGGACTCACTGGAAGGTGACCACAACTGTGGGCTATTTCTGTAACAACCATAGCATCTGAACATCCATTTGCGAAAAAGGGTCACGGGGCCCACAGGGAAAAGGGCCTGTGACCATCCTCTGGGCTGTGGCTGTGAGTCCAGGGCCCAGGAGAGCCTGTGATCTCCTTCCTTAGTCAGAAGGAACTTGTCAAATCTCTCCCATGAGCCACACTGGAGGGTCACGTTCTTTCCTGAGGGCACGACAGGGCTGGGCAGGGCTGAGAGGCTGGGTTTGCTGTAAAATCCTAGGAGAGAAGAGGGAAGGATGTTAAATGGGGCTCCCACCTCCCTCCTGTCCCCCAGGGCTGGGCTGTGAGAGGGAGACCCCCTGAGTGCAGACCCCCTTCCTGAGGGCAGAGCCTGAGGCTGGGACCCCTGAGTGTCCACTTACCTGTCACCACCAGCTCCAGGGGGTCACTGGGCTCTGCCCATCCTTCAAGTCTGTAATAGTAACAGCGATATCTCCCAGCATCTCGCTCTGTCATGTGTGTGATGGAGAACTTGGCCTTGTCCCTGAGCTTCAATGGCTTCTGCTTGTACAAGTGTTCTCGGCTTCCCTCTTTATACAGACGGTACTCCTCAGCCCCTGGGGTCCCCTGACACCAGATGGTCCCGGGGCTCCCCCAAGGGATCACAGGGCCTGGCTCCGCCCAGACAGTCGGTTTGGGGAGGAGCCCTGAAAGGAAACCAGAGGCTGGGTTAGAAGGCATTACCCACCCCCACATTTCTTAGTTTCCCGATGCACAGGCCGTAGCCCCTTGTCCCCAGTAAGAGGAAACCTGGGACACACGGGGACCATCTCACCTGCTGCCACTTGCTTCTGGAGCTCCACACTCAGCCCTGGAAGAGAGTCCCCGTGAGAGATTTGACCCTCAATGCTGAGCAGCACCCTCCTCCCCAAGAGCTTCCTGAGTCTTGGGGATCCTCCTGCCCTTTCCCTTGACATCTCACCAATGAAGAGCACGGCGATGAGGGTGGTGGTCATGGCGTCTCCTCGCTCGATGTGGGGAGTGTAGACGGAGACGATGGCCCCGTGGCACATGGGGTGTGGGCACTGGGAGGCTGGCCCTTCCTCTTTGTGGTGGCCACGTCACCAACCCCCAGGAAGGAGAACACCATCTCCCTCGTGGGCGGGCTGTGGTTTCCATGACAAAGCAGGAAATAGACGAAGGCCTTCCAGAGACGCCCCATGCAGGTGAGGTGACCCAGAGCATGTCCTCCCCGACATCCATCAGCACGTCCTCACCACGTCCATCAGCACCTGCCTGTGGTCCTCACCATGGACAGTGCCACCCAGACCCTGGAGACGCTTCAGGAAAACATGGTCCTTGTGGCCCGCAGAGCTCAGATCTGCTGAGACACATTCACCCTCTCCCTGTGCAGCTCCGGACGATGTCCCTGTGACAGTGAGCACAGAGGGGAATGCAGGGAAATAAGGGAAGCAAAACCAGCTCTTCCCGTGGCCCTGAGTGTGGGCTTTCTGTGTCTCATGGGCCCCTCGTGACCTTCTCCTTTTTTCTGGCCACAAGCAGCCACCCTCTCATTTCTGGAAGCAAGGTCATGACTCACTCCTGCCTCCTCAGGGCGTTGATCCTGGGGCAGAGCTGTCCCCCCATTCTGTGATCCTGGCCTCTGGTCCTCACCTTCGAGGACAATGAGTGGTCAGTAGGGCTGGTGACGATGTTCATTCTTATTTAAATTCTCCTCCATCGCCGAAACCGGTGTGGCTCCGTGGATAGAGCGTCGGCCTGCAGACTGGAGGGTCCCAGGTTCGATTCCGGTCAAGGGCATGTACCTTGGTTTCGGGCACATCCCCAGTGGGGGGTGTGCAAAAAGCAGCTGATTGATGATTCTCTCTCATCGATGTTTCTAACTCTCTATCCCTCTCTCTTCCTCTCTGTAAAAAATCAATAAAATATATTTTTTAAAATAAGAGCTTGAAAAAAAATTCATGCAATGGTAGGCCTTCCCAGCCCCGGATGCCTCTCGGCCCCGCACCCCCATGGCCCCACCCCCTGCCCACTGGTTGTTCTGGAAGGTCATTCCAGAAGGTTGTCCCGAAAGGTCGTTCCACCATCTGGCCTAATCAGCATATTAGCTCTTTATCATATAGGATATTGCAAGAGGAGGACCACCAGGCCTTAGCGAACACCCCTCTCCTGTCCCTGGGTTGCCTTCTCTCACTCAGCAACCCGCAAAAAGAAGGTAAACCAAGGTCTTAGCTATAATCACCACGCTGTGCAGTAGAGCCCCAGGATTTGCCAATCTTGTAACAGAAAGGTTCAACCTTTTAACCAATCTCTCCCCATGTCTCCCTCCCCCGACCACTCTACTCTTTGTTTCTTTCCTTTTTGACTTTTTTTCATATCCCACAGTGCTCAAGTGCAGGGCAATGTTGATTATGTGTACTTACTGTAAACACTAGGTGACACAGACTTTCTACTAACTCTGATGTCTACTTAGTAAACTGTACATTTGAACATGTCCATTTTAAATATATACTTTTTAAAACTTCTTAATTGATTAAGGGGTTACATATGTGTCCTTATCCCCCCATTACCACCCCAACCCTACACACACACACACACACACACACACACACACACACTCATGCTCTGCTGTCTGTGTTCATTGGTTAGGCTGATTTTTTATTAATTTCAGAGAGGAAGGGAGAGTGAGAGGGAAAGAGAAACATCAATGATGAGAGAGACTCTATGATCACTTGCCTCCTGCACGCTCCAAACTGGCGATAGAGCCCACAACCCAGGCATGGGCCCTGACTGGGAATCAAACCATGACCTCCTGGTTCATAGGCCCACGCTCAACCCCTGAGTCACGCCAGCGGTTAATACATTGGCATCAAATTTTATTGTCTTAATTAGAGAGAGAGAGGAAGGGAGGGAGAGAGAGAGAAAATATTGATTTGTTGTTCCCCTCATTTATGCATTCACTGGCTGGTTCTTGTATGTGCCCTGACCAGAGATCCGACCTGCAGGCTTGGTGTATTGGGGTGATCCTCTAACCAACTGAGCTACCTGGGCAGGGCCTGGCATCGCATTGTTTATCACGTTGTGCTGTCTGCTTTAAGACTGTAGGATCCGTGATACCATTCCTCATCATGGAAATTAAAGTCTATAGGATCTGTGTCTACTTTTCCTTGTCTACTGTGGCTAAGACTTATCATTGTAATTACAGTTTTCAAGAATGAAATTTTTGGGGGTTTTGTGTGTGTGTGTTCTCTCTATTTTTGTCTGTCCTCACTAGTAAAGCTACTCATGATCACATCCCTCGTTCTACCTTCATTTAGAATAATTTGCTATTCATTTTTTTATATTTTTTAAAATTAATTTTTTTATTGATTAAGGTATCACATATTTGTCCTCAACCCCCCATTCCAAACCCCCACCCCCACTCATGCTCCCATCCCCCTATTGTCCTTGACTATTGGTGAGACTCCTATGAGTGCACACAAGTCCTTTGGTGGATCTCTCCCTTTTATCCCCACCCTCCCTCTGAGGTCTGACAGTCTGACCCATAGCTCCTTGTCTCTGGGTCTGTGCTATTCATTTTCTAAATACTTGATGTAATAAATTAGGTCTCGCCCCGGTGAGCCGTGTGTCCCAGGGGAAGCAGTGGAACCCGGTGGGAGGGGCAGTGAGAACCAGAGGAGGAGCGGACTCTATTCGTGTGGTCCTGAGATAGTCACCATAAAACAAGCAGATTGTCAAATGACAGCGGGGAGGGGAAGGAGACCTGGGGGGAGATAAGAGAACAACCGAAGGGCTGGTATGCATGAATATAAGTACAACCAACGAACACAGAACTCTGGGGAGGGAGGGCATGAATGGGAGGTGGGGGTGGAGGGCCAATGGAAAGCTATGTACACATATAATACCTTAATAAAAATAAATAAATAAATAATTTTTTTAAAAAGAAGAAAATAAATAAATTAGGTCTCCACCTTTTAGGCTTTTCTTTCCTCATGCCTCTTATTTTTATTTTATGTTATTCCATAGGCTTGATGTATATATTTTGACATGACCATTAATTTAAAGCATTCGCTCACTTCCTGTCGATAATCAGTTGGCACGTTGGTTATTGAGAAGTCTGTTGCTTTGATTCCATAACGCAGAGGGATTTTAGTTATCTGGGATTGCAGAATCAGGCGTCTCCCAGGGGGTTCCAGTAGCGTCTGGGGGTCCACATTGGATCTCCAGACTGGCCAGAGCACTAACTGGGTGTCCATGGGGGGCCGCTCTAGTGCCCTCGGGGGGGCCCCCCGGCAGGCCCTCTCTGTGCACTGTAGGATCTGGGCTAGTGGATGGGCAGAGCAGCATACACACTGGACTCATCTGGGGGCCCCACTGATGGGAGGAAGAGGGTGTTGTCCTCCATCTGAGGGCTGAGCCGGTCAGCGGGACATAGGCTGTATGCAGGGGGGTGTCAGATGCAGCAGCCTGGAGCAGGAGGAGAGAAAGAGAGGGATGAAAAGTGGTTGGGGTTGGGGGGATCCTAAGGGCCTGGGGAGGACTGGACCCACCTGAGTGTCCTCTTCTGCTTGTCAGCCCTTCTGGTCCAAAGTCCCCCCACCCCCTGAATGGGAGGAAGGAGAGGCGGCCATTCCCGGTCCGGGTCTTGGTCTTGAGCGGTTCACCTGGGCGTACGTCACTCCCTGGGGGCCGCCATCCTGCCTGGTCTGAAGGAGACAGGGAGACACAACAGCGTCTCCTCGATTCCAGAGTAGAAGTCCTCCTGTCAATAATCCTCAGGTTGCCAGGGAGATGGTTTTACACTTTAACTAGACCCGGTCCCTCTCCTGGTGGAACCTGCAGGACCTTCCCAAGACCTGGGGTCTCCGGATGCTTCTGTGGTTCCGACTCTCATCCTAATGCTCTCTCTCTCTCTCTCTCTCTCTCTCTC
This sequence comes from Vespertilio murinus, assembly GCA_963924515.1. Lineage (NCBI taxonomy): Eukaryota > Metazoa > Chordata > Mammalia > Chiroptera > Vespertilionidae > Vespertilio > Vespertilio murinus. The sequence goes on along the minus strand of OZ004716.1, from coordinate 48,566,009 downwards.
TCTCTCTCGCTCACTGGCTCCAGCCTCATGACCCCTCCTCCTGAAGAAGCAGGCCCTGCCTCAGGACCTCTGCTCCCGCTCTCCCTGTCCCCCCACCATGCACTCTGTCCCCTCCTCTTGCTTTATGTTCCTTCACAGCACGTTGCTCTCTGGGACACTGTCTGCTTGTTTGCATAGTGTCTCCCTCGCCCACGGGTGAGCTGGAGGCGTGTGGAGACAGCGTGGCTCAGGGTAGCATCGTGGCCCCTAAATGGAGCAGGTAGACAGTGAGCCCCTCACATCTGCTGGGTGAATGAATGAAGGAACCTGGGACCTGTGGGTGAGTCACTCACTCCTGCCTCCTCCTGAGACCTGGGGCTGCACAAGCTCAGACAGAGGATGAGGAGCCAGCAAAGGGGACCCTGTAGGAGGGTCACAAGGAACCCAGGAGGAGTGAGACACAGCAGGACCACCTGGGGTCCAGAGGGGAGGTCAGTGTGGACGCTGCTGAGAAGCAGGTGAGGTGGGACAGGGAAGGGTCCACTGGAGTAAACTGGGCAACAGAAGGTCCTCGGTGTCCTGGACAGGAGCAGGGGTCTCACCTGAGGGTCCAGCTCCACGCTCTCCCTAGGCTGCGGGTCCTTCAGAAAAGCATCTGCTGGGGCAGAACAGGGGGTGTCTCCTGGAAGGTCCCTGAGATCGCAGGGCTGCAGGTCACACCTGCTCCCCGATGGTCCACTAACCCGGGGTGAGGGGCAGAGCCAGGTCAGGCAGTGTGCATCTCAGTCCTTCTCACCCTTGGCCCCACACCCTCCCATCTGACCCCTCCCCCCTCGTCTTCCCCAAAACCCTGAGACACCCCCGCCCAGGGCAGCTGTCTCTTCCTCTCACAGAGGGGCTCCTCCTGGGTGTCTGCAGCTGGGCTGGAGCTGGGGGAGGAGACAGAAGAGTTAGGGGTGGAGCTGGGCCATGGGTGGTGGAGGTCTCAGGTCTTTGGGGCAGGAATTACCTGATCTGCTGGCCTCTGTCCTTGCCCCCGGGGTGTGTGGTCCCTGCAAGAGGTTGGACATGAGCCCCTCTCTGGGCTGGTCAAGAGGGACAGTGTCAGCCCTGGGAGATAGGACGCCTCCCCCCCTCCCCCCGAGATTCCACTGAAAACGAGGAAACCTTACCTTAACATACTGTGTGTGTAAGTTTCCTATTGCATGGCATCCACAATAATGAAAGATTACCTTAGATACATACACCTGTGCTGACATTGCGTGTTTTTCCTTCTCCATTCTTCCGGTTTGAGCTTCTGGAGAAATCCTTTCCCCAGCTCACCTTCTGCATCTATTTGGTTTCCGGTGGCAGGTGCTCTGAGTGCCTCTCCCTCCTGTGCCCCAGGTCACCCCGTTCCCCACTCACCCGACGTCCTGCCTTTGCTCTGACGCCGGTGTCGGAGGAGGAAGAAGAGGAGGAGGGAGAGCAGCAAGACCAGGGCCACTGAGACCCCAATCAGGATGTTCATGTTCCATGTGGGACCTTGGACATGAGTGACGTCATGAATGAGCCAGTGAAGCCATTGAATGTGCACCTACTGTGTGCGAGGCGCGTGCTGGAGTCGGTCACTCATCCCCTCTCACCTCACACAGTCATGCGCCAGGGATTGCTGACCCCACCACCCACCTCACTGAGGCTCAGAGAGGTTGACCACGTGCCTCAGGCCACCCAGCCTGGACGGGGCAGGGCTGGGACTGGAACCCAGGACTGTGGGTTCCCTGTGCTGTCCTCACGCTGCCCCCCAGGGGGACACCAGCTTGGTGCCCATGTCTCATCTGGAGCTGAGGGTCTTTCCTCATTATGTGCCCCCAGCATAGCAGGGACAGGAGGGGTGAATGTGGGCTGGACTCTGTGTCTCTCCAGAATCCGTCCCCACTCTGCAGCCACTGATGCCCCTTGGGAAGGTCGGGCTGGGCTGGAGGCGCTGCCTTCCTGAGCTCTGTGAGGCCCTTCTGTCACCTCACCTCCCAGCAGCCTGTGAGCAGGATGGGACCAGGGATGGGCAGACAGGAACCCCACACTCAGAGGAGAGAAGGGGCCGCACAGCCCCACAGCAGGGGCAGCAGAGCCAGGAGCTGACCCAGGGCTGATTCCCCCTGTTCCTTCCTCTGAGCTGAGCCTGAGCTGAGGGGGAGGACGGGGGGCCCGGACCCTTGTCCTGCCCATCCCTTCCTGCACAGTGTCACCGTCACTGAGACGGAGGGGACAGGCCCATAACATCACGTCCTGTGGCTTCCCTCTGAGGCCCTCTCCCAGGAGGCCAGGGCCAGAACCGACAGGACATCTAAGCTCTGGACAAGGGTTCTCTCCTTTTACACCTGGAGACACCGAGGCCCGGACAGGGGAAGGGAGGGGGTCCAAGTCAGCGAATTCAGAGGCACCTGAACCCCCACATGGCATTGCCCCTGTCCCCACGGAGGAACCCACCACCATCCCCACAGAGCCCCTCACTTACTCCTCCAGAGCCTTCTGAGGATCAGGATGCGGAGAGTGAGGGGTGGAGGCTACCTTCTCCCCACTTGAGCCCAGGGGCTCCTCGGCCCCGAGCTGGGCCCCCACATCTTGTTCTGCCATGACCTCCCGACCTGTCACCTGCCAGCCTCAGAGCCTAGGAGCCTGGGACTTCCCAGCATCTCCACCTAACTCCCAGCCTCCCCTGGGAGACAAGAGTGCCATGAGGTGCCTGGCTGGGGGGGGGGGTGGGGTGGGAGACATCAGATCCTCTGAGAGAGACTCAGAACCGCCCTGGCGGGGTCTAGCTCCCTCTGAGCAAACGGGACCCAGCGGTTCATCAGCTGTGAACGTGGGCCCTGAGGGTGGGGGCTGAGGCCCAATGGGGTCCTGGGAAGAAGATGGAGCTGACTCTGGAGGCCCCGTCTCACTCAGATCTTCCTGCAGATGCCCTGGGACCCCCCAGACCCTCCCCCTGCCCACCTAGCACCTTCCAAACCCAGGGGAACGGGAGAGGTGAACAGGGGTAGCAGGCTGTCTAAGGGTCTGATCTTCTCTGGGTGACCATGCGTGAGCGTCTCCATCCCCTTTCAGCCCATGATTGTTCTGGGGACCGGACCCTAAGCTGACAGCTCAGCAGACAGGGTCAGGGGCCCTCACCTGAGACCAGGAGCTCCAGGGGCTCACTAGGGAGTGACAGCAGGAAGGGGGAGGCGCTCTGGGAGCTGTAGCACCTGTAGGTGCCCCCGTGGGCTGAGGTCACAGGGCTCATGGAGAACTTCCCCTGGTACGGCCAAGTTGGGTGCTCTGATCTCAGACGCAGAAGGGGATCAGCTGTCCCCTCCTTGGACAGATGGAATGTGTCCCTTGGGCTCCGTGACTGACACAGCAGGGTCACGTTCTCCCCTGAGGCCACCCTGGGGCCTGGCTGCACCGAGAGGGAGGGTGTGTCATTCAGCCATCCTAGAGAGAGAGGGAGGAGGGTGAGGGCTGCCTGCCCCCCTTGTTCTGACCTGAGAGTCACCAGGCTGCTCTGTGAGGACCATCCTCTCTGTCTGTCTCTGTTCCTCTGAGGCTCCCCCTCTTCACTCGCCCCCTGCGTCTTTGTCTCCCTCCCTCCATGAGGCCTGCACCTTCACTCTGGCCTCACCACCTAAGACCCACAGCAGGACCCATACAGAGTCTGGGTTCTTGATTGAACCTACAGGCTCCTCACCTGCCACCAGGATGTCCAGGGGGTCACTGGGGGCCGACCACGCAGAGGAGAGGTTGTATCCACCATAGCATCGGTACCGGCCCCCGTGGGAGCTGCTCACAGTGCCCAGGGGGAAGTGGGCCTGAGAGAGCCCAGCCTGGGGCTGCAGGACAAGGCTCTGGGGGAGGTCCCGTCCCCCCTCCTTGTGCAGAGCGAATCTGTCATAGCCGACATCAGAGCAACACTGGAGGGCCAGGCTCTGTCCAGAGGCCACGATGGGGCCCTGCGGGCTCCGGAGGGAGGGCTTCCCAGACTCACCTGGGGAGAGCAGACATGAATGACAGGGGCTGCTCCTCCCATAAACCCCTTCTCCTGGCCTGGCCCCCAGGTCTCACTGACTCTGGCCCAGGAGACCCAGTTCTCCCCTCACCCCACCCTCTCACATGGAGCTCCCCTCACAGAAAATATGTCAATAACCTCAGTCCATGGATGGGACCAGGATGGGACTCACCTGGGACCAGCAGCTCCAGGGCGTCACTGGGTTGTGAGCACACCTGGGGTCTGTCACTGTAACAGCCATAGCATCTGAACATCCACCTGTAGCTGGCAGTCACGGGGCCCACAGGGAACAGGGCCTGGGACCGCACACTGGGCTGTCGCTGTGAGTCCAGGGCCCAGGACAGAGTGTGATCTCCTTCCTTAGTCAAAAGGAATCTGCCAAAAGCCTGCCCTGAGCCACACTGGAGGGTCACGTTCCCTCCTGAGGTCATGACAGGGCCGGGCAGGGCTGAGAGGCTGGGTTTGCTGTAGGCTCCTAGGAGAGGAGGAGGCAGCGTGTTAAATGGGCTCACACCTCCCTCATGTCCCCCAGGGCTGGGCTGTGAGAGGGAGACAGCCTGAGAGCAGACCCCCTTCCTGAGGGCAGAGCCTGAGGCTGGGACCCCTGAGTGTCCTCTCACCTGTGGTCACCACCAGCTCCAGGGGGTCACTGCGCTCTGACCAGCCAGCGGGGCTGAGATAGTAACAGCGATATCTCCCTGCCTGTAGCTCTGTCATGTATCTGATGGAGAACTTGGCCTTGTCCCCGGGCTCCAGTGGCTTCTGTCTGTCCCAGGGCAATGGGTTTCCCTCTTTATCCAGACGGTACTCCGTAGACCCTGGGGTCCCCTGACACCAGATGGTCACGGGGCTCCACCGGGGGACCACAGGGCCTGGCTCCGCCCAGAGGGTGGGCTTGGGGAGGGGCCCTGAAAGGAAACCTGTATCAGGATCACAAGACATTCCCACCCCCAGTTCCCAGCTCTCATCCCCACGCCCCTCCCATACATCTCCCATCTGTCAGCCCAGACGTGGTGTCATCCATTCCCAGCTTCCCATGGCATGGCTCCTTGTCCCCAGGGAAGAGCGGGACCTGGGACACCTGGGGAAGCTCACCTGCCTGCACTTGGGTCCTGAGAGCCACACTCAGCCCTGGAAGAGAGATTAGCCCTGTGAGAGATTAGCCCTGAACCCTGAGCAGCACCTTCCTCCCCATGAGCCTCCTGAGACCTGGGGTCCTGACAGACCAGGGCTCCCCTCCCCCTCCCATCTCACCGAGGCAGAGCAAGGTCCTGAGGGTGAGTGTCATGGCGTCTCCTCTCTCTGGTGGCGGCCGTGCAGGACAGACACACACACACAGGCTGTGGCCCCCGGGAAGCTGGTCCCTCCCTGTCATGGGGCTCTCACGTCAGCAGCCACCAAAAAAAAGGGAACAGCCCTCCCGGGGAGCCGGGCTCTCATTTCCTCAGAGGAGGCTTGGGCGGGCAGCAGGCTTCTGTAGCCATTTCTGACCACATCCCAGGCCCCATTTCAACCACAAGCTTCTGCCTCCCTGGCCTGAACGCCTCTTTCACCCAAGCATCCATCCACCCTTATTCCTTGAGGGTTTGCAATGTGCCTGGTCTAGGAATGCACCGCTTTGAACCGCACAGATTCCAACTCTGAGCTTGCAAATCTCAGATTAGCCAAAACAGAGCAAAACTGCATCACCACCTCCAAAAATGAGGGAGAAAGAGAGAAAAAGAGAGAGAGAGAGAGAGAGAGAGAGAGAGAGAGAGAGAGAGAGAGAAGGGAAGGGAAGGGAAGGGAAGGGAAGGGAAGGGAAGGGAAGGGAAGGGAAGGGAAGGGAAGGGAAGAGAAGAGAAGAGAAGAGAAGAGAAGAGAAGAGAAGAGAAGAGAAGAGAAGAGAAGAGAAGAGAAGAGAAGAGAAGAGAAGAGAAGAGAAGAGAAGGAGAGAGAGAGTATTAGCTCCTTTTGCTGCTATGACAAATAACCATGTGCTTAATGGGTTAAAGCAACACAGACTTATCATCTTTCCATTCAGGAGTCAGAACAGGATGCCTTCTTTCAAGCATCACACGCGGCCCACATCTCGAGCCCATTTGTCCTCAAGGCCAGCAGTGACATCACTGTCCACTGCTCTCCTCATCACATCTTCTGTTTGGGGATGGGGCACTACTGGGCATACCTCGTTCAAGGTGTGCTCAGGAACCTCCTTCCATTCCCTGGTGGGCACCTCATGACTTAGGGTGACTTGGCCAAGACGACCTCTGGGAGAGCCCAGTAGCAACCCCAACATTGTTTCACAAAGGAGAGTAGTCCTCCACGGACATGCACAGGGCGACTCCAACATAGTAAATGTCTGTGCTTTCGGATTGTTTAATTGATTGACTGATTGTTGTTAGTCTTCCCCTGAGGATATTTTTCCACTGACTTTTTTTTTAAGGCCACCAGTGGAAGAGAGAGGGAAAGACAGAGAGAAACATCAATGTAAGAGAAATACATTGATTGGTTGATATCTCCAGTGGTTTGGAGATAACCAGGTGTAATGGAGTGTTTAACAGAATGGCTAGGTCAACAATCAGTAGAAAAGAATCTGCAGGAAATAACAGGTTACTATTTTACCAGAAAAAAATTTTTTACCAGCGTTGCTCAGTGGTTGAGTGTCTTACCTATGAACAAAGAGGTCATGGTTTGATTCTGGATCAGGGTACATGCCCTTGTTGTGGGCTCAGCTCCCAGTACGGGGTGTGTGTGGGAGGCAGCCAATCAATGATTCACTCTCACCATTGATGTTTCTCCCCCCCCCTCTCTCCTTCTCTGAACTCAATAAATATATATGTGTCTTTAAAAGGTGAGGACATTGTTTTTAAATGATGGGAAACTCATCGATGTTTCTCTCTCATCCATGTTTCTAGCTCTCTATCCCTCTCCCTTACTCTCTATTAAAAAAAAATCAATAAAATATTTTTTTAAAAAAAAGAACACTTACTAATGGATAATAGATTGGTAGCACCCCAATGAGAAGACTAATGAAGGTGACATAGTGCCAATAGTCAACTGTTATTATGGATCGCTTTGTAAGCAAGCCTTCATTTCAAAATAAATCAATAACATGCCGATGCAATAAGACCAATTAGAGAGGATGTTTGGAAGTGAAATCCAAGGCTTTTTCTAAAACTACGAAGTGATAGTGATGAACTAGGACTCAACTTTTCTCCCCCCCCCCCCACAGAATATGGCAGACCAGGGGCGGGGGTGAGTTTCAGAATTGCGGGGATTTTGCTCGCCCGCCCACGCTGTGCAGGGGGATGAGAGCAAGGGCCCGACAGGCCGCGCTTTACTAAGAGGATGTCGTGGGTAGGCATCCATCGCTCCCGGCCCATGTTTCAACACCGACCCTTTCAAAGGAAGCCAAGCAGCGATTGCGCCACAGGCCAGTCTCTATAATAAGACGCACGACTTCTCCTTTTTCGGAAAACAAGTTCTGCCTTTTGTAGAGCCCACGTTCTGTATTCCAGAGCACGGTTCCGAACGCACCGTGGAGTGACCGTTGGGTGTCGAGTAGGGCATCGCCTTGGTCTCTGCCCAAGGCCTTATGTTTCTCCCCACACTGCAGGGAGCTGCGTGTGTCTCCCAATCCTCCCAGATTGCACTTGGATTAATGAAGCTGAGAGAAAGCAAGGGGCTTCTTCTTACAGGCACTGGTCACAGGAGGGTTGTTGAGTGGAGATGACCAGGGGCTGATGGACAGGGGGGTGGTTCTGGTGAGAAAGAAGCTATAATAGAGACGAAAGAAGAGATTTGTCCAATGGCAACTCATACTCAGATTCAGATTATGCCTTTTAGGTGGAATACGACTCAAGAAACATTGTCCTGCCCTACCCAGTTTGGCTCAGTGGATAGAGTGTTGGCCTGTGGACAGCAAGGTCCCAGATTCGATTCCGGTCAAGGGTATGTACCTTGGTTGCGGGCACATCCCCAGTAGGAGGTGTGCAAGAGGCAGCTGGTCGATGTTTCTCTCTCATCGATGTTTCTAGTTCTCTATCTCTCTTCCTTCCTCTCTGTGACATATCAATAAAACATATATATTTTTAAAAATAATGTGGCTCCTACTCCAAGAGGAGAGAGGGAGAGGGAGGGTCAAAACCAGTTAGATGATAGGGGACATCGACAGGATGTTGGAAGCCAAGAGCATTTTCTCCCTTTTTGTCACTTCTCTCTTCTTCTCCTCCTCCTCCCCCACTTATTCCTCTCATCATCCTCCCCCTTCTTCCTCAACTCTTCCTCCTCCTCCTGTTCTTCCTCCTTTTGCTACTCCTTCTTCTTTCTCTTCTACTTCTTCTGCCTCATGTCTCCCCTCTCCTCTCTCACCCCCACCCCTTCCAGACATTCACACAGATAGCTAACCTGATTCGTGGCCATGCTTCTTTCTCCTCCCCTCAGCAGGAGGAGACTCATCAATGCCTCCCTCTGCGTCCCCACTAGCTTTCTCATGTCATCTCCTATGATGTGAGAAACAGAACCCATTGGAGAGCCTCGAGGAGGTGGGGGGGAGAGTTCACTTGGATTCAGGGACTAGTTCCCATCCTAAGGATTTAAGGTGCAGATATCCCAATTCCCAGCATGTCCTCAAAGGAGATAGAAGCAGCTGTAATTGGCTTGTTTTATTACAGAATAATAAAAATAATAAAAATCAGCTGAAACCAGTTTGGCTCAGTGGATAGGGCGTCGGCCTGCGGATTGAAGGGTCCCAGGTTCGATTCCGGTCAAGGGTATGTACCTTGGTTTCAGGCACGTCCCCAGTGGGGGGTGTGCAGGAGGTAGCTGATAGATGTTTCTCTCTCATCCATGTTTCTCTCTATCCCTCTCTATTCCTCTCTGTAAAAAATCAATAAAATACATATTTTTAAATATTAAAAAGTAATAAAAATCCCCATCTCTTTGCATGAACACCTTTCCCATGGCTTCGGACTCTGGGCAGAACTCTGGAACTTAGCAGAAGATCAAATCAGGACCCTTTAGCTGAGGAACATCCACCATCTTTTTAAAAAATATATATTTTATTGATTTTTTTTTACAGAGAGGAAGGGAGAGGGATAGAGCGTTAGAAACATCGATGAGAGAGAAACCTTGATCAGCTGCCTCCTGCACACCCCCTAATGGAGATGTGCCCACAACCAAGGTACATGCCCTTGACCTGAATCGAACCTGGGACCTTTCAGTCTGCAGGCGACTCTTCAGGCTCTATCCACTGAGCGACATCAGTTTCGGCCATCCACCATCTTAGAAACACCAGCGCGTCCCTTTTGCTCACATCTCAATTTGAGGCAGAGAGCAGGGCTCTCTTCGCCTTTGAATATGGCGTTTTCCCCTTGAACCTGGCCCATTGCCTGCACGTGGGATGGTCTGAGCCTCTAGGTGAACCTCCAAGACCCTTCTTTTCGTCCTCCCCGGCTAACTCCACTCTCCACTCTCATCCCTCATCTTTATCCCGCTCCCTGAAGCCCAACTAAAATGTACAAACTTCTGTGCCCTTGACATTTCGCATCAATCTGAATCTATGCATATGCTGCTCCCCACAAGGTCTGTACTCTGCACCTACTGGGAAAATTCTACGCCTTTGTCCATGTGTTATAGTAGTCTTTTCAGTATTTACAAAACCTAAATATTCCTTTTTATTTCTAATTTTTAAGAAGAGTTACTGAGACACATGCCAGATAATTTTATTTACATGAGGAATTAACACACACACACACACACACACACACACACACACTCACACACACACACACACAAAATAAACAAATAGAACTGAAGTGGAGTCATAGATGCAGAGAACGTTTTGATGGCTGCCTGATGGAAGGGAGGCGATGGAAGAATGTGTAGGAGAAGTCAAGAGCCCTGGTTGGTGTGTTTCAGTGGATGGAGCATCAGCCTGGGCACCAGAGAGTTAGAGTTCATTTCCAGGTCAAGTGCACATACCTGGGTTGCAGGTTCAATGTCCTGCAGGATTGGGGCATTTGCAGCAGGATTGGGGCATTTGCAGGAGGCATCTGATCAATGTGTCTCTCTCATCTAAATGTTTCTCTACCTCTCTCTCTCTCTCTCTTTCTCTCTCTTCTCTCTCTCTCTCTCTCTCTCTCTCTCTCTCTCTCTCTCCTCTCCCTCATCTCCATCTCTTCAACTCTCTCTAAAAATCAATGGAAAAAATATCCTCAGGTGAGGATTAATAAAACAAGAGAAAATGGAAAGGATTAAGAAGCACAAATTTGTAGTTATAAAATACTCATGGGAATGTACAGTACAGCATAGAGATTGCCCTATATAATAAAAGGCTAATATGCAAATTGTCTCCCCAGGAGTTCCACCGACCAGGAGTTCAACCACTCACTATGATATGTGCTGACCACCAGGGGCAGCACAGAACAAGTGAAGAATGAAGGAATGCCCTGGTCAGGAGCCAGCAGCTGTGGGAAGGTAGGCCCCAGCGGGCAATCCAGCAGGCCCTGATCGCTGGCCAGGCCGAAGGACCCTACCCATGCACAAATTTTCTGCACCGGGCCTCTAGCAGTGAACAATGTTGTAGTAACTATGTGTGGTGTCTGATGGGTACTTTATTTATCAGGGTGACCACTTTGTAAGTTATATAAATGTCAAATCACTGGGTTGTACTCCTGAAACTAAAGTAATCTTGTACATCAACTATGTTGGAAAATAAAATAACAAATAATTGACATTTTAAAAATAACAAGTTTCTGAGCATGGAAGGAAGAAAAGAGAGTTTTGTTGATCTCCAACATATATATGGTTTTTATTTACTCCCAGCACAAGGAGATGGAAATATTGATTAAAACGTAGTGATAATATGAGTGGTGCTGGTGATGAGGATGCCATGATAGAGATGATAGTGTTGGTTATGATGATGATGGTGATGATGATGAAAACAATGATGATGGTGGCCATGTGATGATGATAGTGATGATGATGATGGTGACATTGGTGAAGATGGTGAGGGTGAGGATAGTGATGATGATGTCAATGATGATGATATCATGGTAACAATGACAATGATAGTGGTGGTGATGGCAATGGTGATGGTGATGAGGATGATGTGGTGGTAATGACGATGATGGTGGTAATGGTAACACTGATGATAGTGGTGAGGGTGATGAGGAGGAGGAGGAGAATCGTGATGATGATGGTGATGCTGCTGATGTTGTAATGATGATGACAGTGTTAATGATGATGATGAAGGTGATGAAAACGATCATGACATTGATGATGGCATTGAGGGTGATATTTTGGGGATGATATCATGATGATGATGTTTGTGTTGGAGATGAAGCTGATGATGATGATCAGGAAAATGATGCTGATGGTGATGCTGATGGTAACGATGATGATGATGGTAATTGTGATGGTGATGGTAATGATAATGATGATGCCAGTTGATTGGTGATGATGATGATGATGATGATGGTTATAACGGTGATGTTGATTATGGAGAGGATGGTGATCATGGTGATTATTGATTGATGGTGATGTTGATGATTAGTGATGATGATAACCATAGTGATGGTGATAATAATCATAATGGTAATGGTGTTGGTGATAATCATTGTGATGGTGATGAAAACAGTTGTGGCAATGATGGTTAGAGCTATGGTGACAATGATGGTGTTAATAGTGGTGGTGATGGTGGAGATGATCATCGTGATGGTCATGATAATGATGGTGATGGTGATGATGGAGATAGTTATGGTAATGACGATGATGATGATTATTACAGTAGTGATGCTGGTAATGGTGATGCTCATAATGGCTGTAGTGATGTTATGATCATGAAGGTCATGATGATGATGATCATCATCTCTGAAAATAACTCTCTTTAAAACATAAAATTGCCCAAATCGGCAGAAACCATTTGCACACTTGCCAGTAGTGTGTGAAATGCTACTTGCTCCACCCTCTCTCCAGCAGTTAATATCAAAATGAAAACAACCAGCAACAACAAACAAACATGCATTTATTGTCCTACAGTTCACAATCTCATTTCGTTGGCCCCACAGCCACGAAGCACCATCATGGCTACCAGCGTCACAGGAAAGCAAGACAGGCTCACAGTCGGGGCTGTCCCTTGCATGAGGCCACACAGGCGTGTGTGGACTCCAAGCGCTGATGTTGTGGGTGGAGCCACACGAGAAGCACTAGGTGACGAGAAAGGAACATGCAGAATCCAGACATGATCCTGGGGTGGCATTCTCAGCTTTCCCCCCACGGCCTGGATGTAAATATTAGTTCATTGATCTAGTTATTCAACCACGTTACCGGAGTCTCCACACTTAGAGCTCGAGGCACAGGACAACTCACACCGGGAAATGGAGGTTTGATAAAGACGACATAAAGACGATAAAGGTGTGCAATACAGTGTAAGGACAAGCAGGAGACCAAGTGGAGTTATGAACTTAATCTCTTCATGTGGACGCAGCATTGGGTCATTGAGATGGGAGACAAGAGCAGCCAAACATTGAGGAGAGGGCAATGCAAGGGTCATGGTGGAGGAGTCTCCCACGGGGAATATGCCCAGCCACTGTCATCGCCTCCAGCACTAACAATGCTCTTTCTTTTCCTTTAGGTTCTCAGCACAGAGTTCACACAGCTTGTGGCTCCAGCTTTCAGTACCTTCTTCGCCCTCACAACCTTGCCTCTGTGGTTTGGGTCTCAGATTGTGTCACCATGCCTGAGGAATGGGTGCGCTCCATCTTCAGTTTATCCCCGGGGACCTTCTCTCGCTGTACCACGCGTGAAACACCAGCACACCTAGCAGCCCCAGGACCAATCCAGACAGGCCCATGGCAATGAGATTCTCCACTGTATAATCTGGGGTGTGGGGTCCTGGTGACAATGGGAGAACATGGTCATGGAGGATATGGCGAGTCACACTCAAATCAACACCCACATCGGGGTGATCAACACCCTCTCCTCCTCCCCCCCCCCCCCATGCCTCCATGGAACTTCCCAGTCTCTAAGGTAAATATGTCTGGTTACTTACCACTTGTGGAATTTGGTGTCTGTATTGATGGGGAGATATTAACAGGATCTTCTAAGAATCAGAAAATCAGAGAGAGTGGGGAGCTGGAAGCCTTTCAGCCCAGCCTGGACTCAGAATCTACCTTATTGTATATCCCTACTCACAAACATGTTTTATCTACATTCACGATGATGCCTTGTACAACTGTAGTTGAGGGGGAAACTCTAGTGTCTCTGATTTCCTCTCACTTAGACTTAGGTTGGGGTCTTTAAAAAAAACCCTCTCACTTAGACACCGGTTTGGCTCAATGGATAGAGCGTCGGCCTGTGGAATGAAAGGTCCCAGGTTCGATTCCGGTCAAGGGCATGTACCGTGGTTGTGGGCACATCCCCAGTAGTGGGTGTGCAAGAAGCAGCTGATGGATGTTTCTAACTCTCTATCCCTCTCTCTTCCTCTCTTTAAATAATCAATAAAATATATATTTTTTAAAAAAAGAGGGGATGGGATTTGGCCACACCCTATGCCACAAGGCTTATAGTGAATATGTTTAAAATCTGTTGAAGTTTAGCTTTTTCTTGGTCTCTTATCTGTCTGGCATAATAGCCAAAGCTGAACTTGATCTCCTAAACATTGGAGTTCATCTTTCATTAAAGGTCCCGGATCCATGAATGAGAATTGGGTGTCCAGGGGTTCCTGAGGGTCAGAAATAAACCAGTCTTTGCCCAACCTCAGCCAGTTCACCTGAATCCTGAGCCTGCAATGATTTTCTTTTGTTATTTCATGCATTCTTTCATACTCCAAATAGTTGTGGACTTTGTAGAAATAGATTTATGTATGGATGTATATGCATGTATGTGTGCCATGTATATTATATATGCATTTACATGAGATACACTATATATTTATATGTAAATATATAAATAATATGTGTATAATGGGCATGTATGTATACAATATATAGTACATGTGTTATATAAAATATATAAATGTAAGGAGATGTGTATAAAAACATATCCATGGGTGTTTGTGCACATGCCTACCTACATGTGTCTTGGTAAAAAAAAATAGGTAAAGTATAATTAATATTATTAAGTAAAATATGTAGCAGATAAGTTAGATCTGTAACAAGAAAAATATACAATACAATTAGGATTGGTCAGACACTTAAAAAATGATGAAAGGTGTTATAAGGACAGGGTCTATTTGAATAGGGTCACCAGCCAAAGTTTTATCTGGAGAAAAAAATTTTCAATCACAGCCTGAGGGGTAAAAAGGAGTTGAGCCATAGGAAGAAATTGTGAACCTTTATTACATAGTAAGTGTCCATGTCCTCCGCCTAAGCTATTTCATTCTAAAAATGTAACCACAATGTAAGGGATTGTGGTTTCCGCCTACATCTGTGCTTTAAGTATGTAGGGGGATACTCATTGAAGGGTAGTTTGAAATATAAAATGGTTGGAAACAAACAAAATACTAAAATTTAGAGTGTTGGAGAATGGTGATGGCTTCAAGCCCAGGAGTACTATACAGCCATTAAAACGTAAATTTAAGCTAAAGGAGTTCATCACTGCCAAGCCAGAATTATATGAATTGCTAAAAGGGTTCTTTAGGAAGAGAAAGAAAATAAAGATAAAAATTAGGAACAGACACGTAACTATCAACAAGTGAGTCTAAAAACCAAGGGAAGTAAAAATCATGATGAACAATATTAACTGGTGAATATAATAGAATCAGAGGTATGGAAGGGGAGTGGACTGATGATTCTCGGGGAAATGGAGAGTGGGGGGGGGGGCGGGAAGAGACTGAACATAAACTGCAACCATGGATGAGGACAACGGGGGATGGGGAAAGGGAAGAGAGTGGAATGGGAACTTGGTGGAGGGGAGCAATGGAGGGGGGGGGAATGAGGAACATTTGTAATAATATGAAGAATAAAGATTTATTTAAAAAAATAAATAAATAAATAAAACGTATACAGTAAATTCATATGTACTGATACAGGAACATTCTTTAGAACTAACTGATTCGTTTTTTTAAATGTAGACCAGTTTATGCCCTGTCCTGCTCTGAGAAGACTCAGGGCCCGACCTGTGTGGGGAGGGCTTCCGTCCAAGGGGCTCTGGAATGAGCAGCCGAGGGAGTGTCCCCTGTCCTCTCTCCACCTCTCTGGCCTCTCCTTCCCCATCAGCCCTGTGCTACAAGCCAGGTCTGGCACCAAATGCTGCCAAATGGGCACCCTCTCCATCTCCCGCTCCACACACTCTCCACTCCGGTTTGAGACAGGGCACCAGACCAATTAGACAAGACACTGACTTCTGGTGGAAAACCCACAGATTCGGTGTGGCACCAGGAGGAGCTGACATGCTGAGCGGGAGTTTCCAAATCTTTGGCGTCTCCGTAACATTGTGTGGCCCCTCTCGCTGAGCTGAGCCCCAGGCCAGGTGGATGCTCAGTGCACCTGCCCCCTGTTTCCCCCAGCTTTCCAGTCCCTACAAGGTCACAGTGACTGGGAGCAGCAGGACAGGCCCAGAGAGGGCAGCACCTGGAGCAGGTCTAGGACCAGCCAGGTGTCAGGTGCCCCAGGAAGTCAGGAATGAAAGCGCCCCTGCAGGTCACGGCAGGGAGCCCCCTGGTTCAGAGGGAAAAGATTCTCAGAGTTCACTGCCCAGGAGAGCTGAGCCCACACACACTTAGCCCCATTTCCTGGGGTCCCGCCTGTGGGATGTCCCCCTAGGAGCAGGGATGGTCCGCTCTGAGGTGGAGCCACCAGAAGTCAGGGGGGCGGGGCCTCTGTCTGGTCACTTCAGTCAAATCTCACTTCCTCTTGGCTTCACCCCAATAGTGCCACCTCTCTCCTCCCTCAGGCCTCGCTGACACTGCACCCAGAGGAGAGAGGTCCCCGTCACTGTCCATGCTTTCACAGATCGCCCTCCTCTGTGGAACCACCCAGTGCTCCCACTACTTCCATCACCTCTCAGACATTGCTGGGGGCAGAGACAGAAATGACCTTGGAGCCCAGAGAGGAAAGGACAGAGCTGCTCACCTGAGACCAGGAGCGCCAGGGGCTCACTGGGGAGTGACAGCAGGAAGGGGGAGGTGCTCTGTGAGCTGTAGCACCTGTAGGTGCCTCTATGGGCTGAGGTCACAGGGCTCATGGAGAACTCTGCCTGGTACTGCCGAGCTCGGTGTTCTGATCTCAGACGCAGGGGGGGATCGGCTGCCCCCTCCTTGGACAGAAGGAACGTGTCCCTCGGGCTCCGTGACTGACACAGCAGGGTCACGTTCTCCCCTGAGGCCACCCTGGGGCCTGGCTGCACCGAGAGGGAGGGTGTGTCAGACAGCCATCCTAGACAGAGGGGGATGGAGGGAGGGTGAGGGCTGCCTGTCCACCTTGTTCTGCCCTGAGAGTCACCAGGCCTCTCTCTGAGGACTCTCCTCTCTGTCTGTCTCTGTATCTCTAAGTGCCCCCCCTCCCCTTCTACCACCTCTCTCTGTCTCTTCCGCTCCCTGGGGCTTGCACTTTCATTCTGGCCGCCCCACCTGAGACTCCCAGCAGGGCCTGTACAGAGTCTGGGTCCCTGACTCAACCCACTGGCTCCTCACCTGCCACCAGGATGTCCAGGGGGTCGCTGGGGGCCGACCACCCAGAGGAGAGGTTGTATCCACCGTAGCATCGGTACCGGCCCCCATGGGAGCTGCTCACAGTGCCCAGGGGTAAGTGGGCCTGAGAGAGCCCAGCCTGGGGCTGCAGGACAAGGCTCTGGGGTAGGTCCCGTCCCCCCTCCTTGTGCAGAGCGAATCTGTCATAGCCGACATCAGAGCAACACTGGAGGGCCAGGCTCTGTCCAGAGGCCACGATGGGGCCCTGCGGGCTCAGGAGGGAGGGCTTCCCAGACTCACCTGGGGAGAGCAGACATGAATGACAGGGGCTCCTCCTCCCATAAACCCCTTCTCCTGGCCTGGCCCCCAGGTCTCACTGTCTCTTGCCCAGGAGACCCTCACCCCTCCCTCTCACATGGGGCTCCCCTCAGCAAAGATGTCAATACCTGATTGGCACCTCAATCATGGATGGGACCAGGATGGGACTCACCTGGGACCAGCAGCTCCAGAGCATCACTGGGTTGTGAGCACACCTGGGGTCTGTGCCTGTAGCAGCCATAGCATGTGAGTGTCCACCTGTGGCTGGGGGTCAAGTGGACCACAGAGAACAGGGCCTGGGACCGCACACTGGGCTGTGGCTGTGAGTCCAGGGTCCAGGAGAGCCTGTGATCTCCTTCCTTAGTCAGAAGGAACCTGTCAAATCGCTCCCATGATCCACACTGAAGGGTCACGTTCCCTCCTGAGGTCACCACAGGGCTGGGCAGGGCTAAGAGGCTGGGTTTGCTGTAGGATCCTGGAGAGGAGGAGGCAGGGTGTTAAATGGGCTCACACCTCCCTCATGTCCCCAGGGCTGGGCTGTGAGAGGGAGACACCCTGAGAGAAGACCCCCTTCCTGAGGGCAGAGCCTGAGGCTGGGACCCTGAGTGTTCTCTCACCTGTGGTCACCACCAGCTCCAGGGGGTCACTGGCCTCTGACGAGCCAGTGGGGCTGAGATAGTAACAGCGATATATCCCTGCATAGTCCGTTGTCATGTGTAGGAGAGGGAACTTGGCCTTGTCCCCGGGCTCCAGTGGCTTCTGTCTGTCCCAGGGCACTGGGCTTCCCTCCTTATCTAGACGGTACACCATAGACCCTGCAGTCCCCTGACACCAGATGGTCACGGGGCTCCACCAGGGGACCACAGGGCCTGGGTCCGCCCAGAGGGTGGGTTTGGGGAGGCGCCCTAGAAGGAAACCTGTATCAGGATCACAAGATATTCCCACCCCCAGTTCCCAGCTCTCATCCCCACGCCCCTCCCATACATCTCCCATCTGCCAGCCCAGACGTGGTGTCATCCATTCCCAGCTTCCCATGGCATGGCTCCTTGTCCCCAGGGAGGAGCGGGACCTGGGTCTCCTGGGGAGGCTCACCTGCCTGCACTGGGGTCCTCAGGCCCACACTCAGCCCTGGAAGAGAGTCCCTGTGAGAGATTAGCCCTGAACCCTGAGCAGCACCCTCCTCCCCATGAGCCCCTGGGTCCTGGGGTCCTGACAGACCAGGGCTCCCCTCCTCCTCCCATCTCACCGAGGCAGAGCAGGGCCCTGAGGGTGGGGGTCATGGCGTCTCCTCTCTCTGGTGGTGGCCGTGTAGGACAGACACACACACACACACAGGCTGTGGCCCCCGGGAAGCTGGTCCCTCCCTGTCATGGGGCTCTCACGTCAGCAGCCACCAAAAAAAAGGGAACAGCCCTTCCGGGGAGCCGGGCTCTCATTTCCTCAGAGGAGGCCTGGGCGGGCAGCAGGCTTCTGTAGCCATTTCTGACCACATCCCAGGCCCCATTTCAACCACAAGCTTCTGCCTCCCTGGCCTGAACACCTCTTCCACCCAAGCATCCATCCACCCTTATTCCTTGAGGGTTTGCAATGCACCTGGTCTAGGAATGCACCGCTTTGAACCACACAGATTCCAACTCTGAACTTGCAAATCTCAGATTAGCCAAAACAGAGCAAAACTGCATCACCACCTCCAAAAATGAGGGAGAAAGAGAGAAAAGGAGAGAGAGAGAGAGAGAGAGAGAGAGAGAGAGAGAGAGAGAGAGAAGAGAATGGGAGGGGAGGGGAGGGGAGGGGAGGGGAGGGGAGGGAAGGGAAGGGACGGGAAGGGAAGGGAAGGGAAGGGAAGGGAAGGGAAGGGAAGGGAAGGGAAGAGGAGAGGAGAAGGTAAGGGAAGAGAAGAGAAGAGAAGAGAAGAGAAGAGAAGAGAAGAGAAGAGAAGAGAAGAGAAGAGAAGAGAAGAGAAGAGAAGAGAAGGAGAGAGAGAGTATTAGCTCCTTTTGCTGCTATGACAAATAACCATGTGCTTAATGGGTTAAAGCAACACAGACTTATCATCTTTCCATTCAGGAGTCAGAACGGGATGCCTTCTTTCAAGCATCACACGCGGCCCACATCTCGAGCCCATTTGTCCTCAAGGCCAGCAGTGACATCACTGTCCACTGCTCTCCTCATCACATCTTCTGTTTGGGGATGGGGCACTACTGGGCATACCCCGTTCAAGGTGTGCTCAGGAACCACCTCCCATTCCCTGGTGAGCACCTCATGCCTCAGGGTGACTTGGCCAAGACGACCTCTGGGAGAGCCCAGTAGCAACCCCAACATTGTTTCACAAAGGAGAGTAGTCCTCCACGGACATGCACAGGGCGACTCCAACATAGTAAATGTCTGTGCTTTCGGATTGTTTGATTGATTAACTGATTGTTGTTAGTCTTCCCCTGAGGATATTTTTCCATTGACTTTTTTTTTTTAAGGCCACGATTGGAAGAGAGAGGGAAAGACAGAGAGAAACCTCAATGTAAGAGAAGCACATTGATTGGTTGATATCTCCAGTGGTTTGGAGATAACCAGGTGTAATGGAGTGTTTAACAGAATGGCTAGATCAACAATCAGTAGAAAAGAATCTGCAGGAAATGACAGGTTACTATTTTACCACAAAAAAATTTTACCAGCGTGGCTCAGTGGTTGAGTGTCTTACCTACGAACTAAGAGGTCATGGTTTGATTCCGTATCAGGGTACATGACTTTGTTGTGGGCTCAGCTCCCATTATGGGGTGTGTGTGGGAGGCAGCCAATCAATGATTCACTCTCACCATTGATCTCTCTCTCTCTCTCCCTCTCTCTCTCTCTCTCTCTTTCTCTCCTTCTCTGAACTCAATAAATATATATGTATCTTTAAAAGGTGAGGACATTGTTTTTAAATGATGGGAAACTCATCGATGTTTCTCTCTCATCCATGTTTCTAGCTCTCTATCCCTCTCCCTTACTCTCTATTAAAAAAAAAATCAATAAAATATTTTTTATTAAAAAAAAGAACACTTACTAATGGATAATAGATTGGTAGCACCCCAATGAGAAGACTAATGAAGGTGACATAGTGCCAATAGTCAACTGTTGATTATGGATCGCTTTGTAACCAAGCCTTCATTTCAAAATAAATCAATAACATGCCGATGCAATAAGACCAATTAGAGAGGATGTTTGGAAGTGAAATCCAAGGCTTTTTCTAAAACTACGAAGTGATAGTGATGAACTAGGACTCAACTTTTCTCCCCCACAGAATATGGCAGACCAGGGGCGGGGGTGAGTTTCAGAATTGCGGGGATTTTGCTCGCCCGCCCACGCTGTGCAGGGGGATGAGAGCACAGGGCCCGACAGGCCACGCTTTACTAAGAGGATGTCGTAGGGAGGCATCCATCGCGCCCGGCCCATGTTTCAACACCGACCCTTTCAAAGGAAGCCAAGCAGCGATTGCGCCACAGGCCAGTCTCTATAATAAGACGCACGACTTCTCCTTTTTCGGAAAACAAGTTCTGCCTTTTGTAGAGCCCACGTTCTGTATTCCAGAGCACGGTTCCGAACGCACCATGGAGTGACCGTTAGGTGTCGAGTAGGACATCGCCTTGGTCTCTGCCCAAGGCCTTATGTTTCTCCCCACACTGCAGGGAGCTGTGTGTGTCTCCCAATCCTCCCATATTGCACTTGAATTAATGAAGCTGAGAGAAAGCAAGAGGCTTCTTCTTACAAGGCACTGGTCATAGGAGGGTTGTTGAGTGGAGATGACCAGGGGCTAATGGACAGGGGGGTGGTTCTGGTGAGAAAGAAGCTATAATAGACACGAAAGAAGAGATTTGTCCAATGGCAACTCATACTCAGATTCAGATTATGCCTTTTAGGTGGAATACGACTCAAGAAACATTGTCCTGCCCTACCCAGTTTGGCTCAGTGGATAGAGTGTTGGCCTGTGGACAGCAAGGTCCCAGGTTCGATTCCGGTCAAGGGCATGTACCTTGGTTGCGGGCACATCCCCAGTAGGAGGTGTGCAAGAGGCAGCTGGTCGATGTTTCTCTCTCATCGACATTTCTAGCTCTCTATCTCTCTTCCTTCCTCTCTGTAAAATATCAATAAAATATATATTTTTTTAAATGATGTGGCTCCTACTCCAAGAGGAGAGAGGGAGAGGGAGGGTCAAGACCAGTTAGATGATAGGGGACATGGACAGGATGTTGGAAGCCAAGAGCATTTTCTCCCTTTTTGTCACTTCTCTCTTCTTCTCCTCCTCCTCCCCCACTTATTCCTCTCATCATCCTCCCCCTTCTTCCGCAACTCCTCCTCCTCCTGCTCTTCCTCCTTTTGCTACTCCTCCTTCTTTTTCTTCTACTTCTTCTTCCCCCTCACGTCTCCCCTCTCCTCTCTCACCCTCACCCTTCCAGACATTTACACAGATAGCTAACCTGCTTCGTGGCCATGCTTCTTTCTCCTCCCCTAAGCAGGAGGAGGCTCATCAATGCCTCCCTCCGCGTCCCCACTAGCTTTCTCATGTCATCATCTCCTATGATGTGAGAAACAGAACCCATTGGAGAGCCTCAAGGATTTTCTGAGACCGTTATATCGTGGGGGGAGAGTCCAATTGGATTCAGAGACTAGTTCCCATCTTAAGGATTTAAGGTGCAGGATCCCAATTCCCAGCATGGCCTCAAAGGAGGTGGGAGCAGCTGTAATTGGCTTTGTTTTATTACAGAATAATAATAATAATAATAATAATAATAATCCACATCTCGCCGGGACCGGTTTGGCTCAGTGGATAGAGCGTTGGCCTGCGGACTGAAAGGTCCCAGGTTTGATTCCTATCAAGGGCATGTACCTTTGTTGCGGGCACATCCCCCGTAGGGGGTTTGCAAGAGGCGGCTGATCGATGATTCTCTCTCATCGATGTTTCTAACTGTCTATCCCTCTCTCTTCCTCTGTGTGAAAAATCAATAAAATATATTTTTAAAAATCCCCACCTCTTTGCATGACCACCTTTCCCATGGCTTCGGACTCTGGACAGAACTCTGGAACTCAGCAGCAGGTCAAATCAGAACCCTTTAGCTGAGAAACTTCCACCATCTTTTATATATATATATATATATATATATATATATATATATATATATATATAATTTATTTTTTATAGATGCTGCTGATGTTGTAATGATGATGATAGTGTTAATGATGATGATGATGATGATGAAGGTGATGAAAACAATCATGACATTGATGATGGCATTGAGGGTGATATTTTGGGGATGATATCATGATGATGATGATTGTGTTGGTGATGAAGCTGATGACCATGATCAGGACAATGATGCTGATGGTGATGATGATGGTAATGATGATGATGATGGTAATTGTGATGGTGATGGTAATGATAATGATGATGCCAGTTGATTGGTGATGATGATGATAGTGATGATGATGGTGCTTATAACGGTGATGTTTATTATGGAGAGGATGGTGATCATGGTGATTATGGATTGATGATAGTGATGATGATAACCATAGCGATGGTGATAATAATCATAATGGTAATGGTGTTGGTGATAATCATTGTGATGGTGATGAAAACAGTTGTGGCAATGACGGTTAGAGCTATGGTGACAATGATGGGGTTAATAGTGGTGGTGATGGTGGAGATGATCATGGTGATGGTCATGGTAATGATGGTGGTGATGATGGAGATAGTTATGGTAATGACGATGATGATGATTATTACAGTAGTGATGCTGGTAATGGTGATGCTCATAATGGCTGTAGTGACATTATGATGACCATGAAGGTGATGATGATGATGATTTCTGAAAATTACTCTCTCTAAAACAGAAAATTCCCCAAATCAGCAGAAACCGTTTGTACACTTGCCAGTAGTATGTGAAATGCTACTTGCTCCACCCTCTCTCCAGCAGTTAATATCAAAATGAAAACAATCAGCAACAACAAACAAACATGCGTTTATTGTCCTACAGTTCACAATCTCATTTCGTTGGCCCCACAGCCACGAAGCACCATCATGGCTACCAGCGTCACAGGAAAGCAAGACAGACTCATAGACGGGCTGTCCCTTGCATGAGGCCACACAGGCGTGTATGGACTCCAAGCGCTGATGTTGTGGGTGGAGCCACACGAGAAGCACCAGGTGACAAGAAAGGGACCTGCAGAATCCAGACATGGTCCTGGGGTGGCATTCTCAGCTTTCCCCCCACGGGCTGGATGTATATATTAGTTCATTGACCTAGTTATTCAACCACGTTACCGGAGTCTCCACACGTAGAGCTCAAGACACAGGGCAACTCACACCGGGGAATGGAGGTGTCATAAAGATGACATAAAGAAAATAAAGGTGTGCAATACAGTGTAGGGAAAAGCAGGAGACCGAGTGAAGTTATGAACATAATCTCTTCATGTGGACACAGCATTGGGTCATTGAGATGGGAGACAAGAGCAGCCAAACATTGAGGAGAGGGCAATGCAAGGGTCACGGTGGAGGAGTCTCCCACGGGGAATATGCCCAGCCACTGTCATCGCCTCCAGCACTAACAATGCTCTTTCTTTTCCTTAAGGTTCTCAGCAAAGAGTTCACACAGCTTGTGGCTCCAGCTTTCAGTACCTTCTTCGCCCCCACAACCTTGCCTCTGTGGTTTGGGTCTCAGGTTGTGTCACCATGCCTGAGGAATGGGTGCGCTCCATCTTCAGTTTATCCCCGGGGACCTTCTCTCGCTGTACCACGCGTGAAACACCAGCACACCTAGCAGCCCCAGGACCAACCCAGACAGGCCCATGGCAATGAGATTCTCCACTGTATAATCTGGGGTGTGGGGTCCTGGTGACAATGGGAGAACGTGGTCATGGGGGTTATGGCGAGTCACACTCAAATCAACATCCACATCGGGGTGATCAACACCCTCTCCTCCTCCATCCCCCCCCCCCCATGCCTCCATGGAACTTCCCAGTCTCTAAGGTCTGGTTACTTACCACTTGTGGAATTTGGTGTCTGTATTGATGGGGAGATATTAACAGGATCTTCTAAGAATCAGAAAATCAGAGAGAGTGGGGAGCTGGAAGCCTTTCAGCCCAGCCTGGACTCAGAATCTACCTTATTGTATATCCCTACTCACAAACGTGTTTTATCTACATTCACGATGATGCCTTGTACAACTGTAGTTGAGGGGGAAACTCTAGTGTCTCTGATTTCCTCTCACTTAGACTTAGGTTGGGGGTCTTTAAAAAAAAACCCTCTCACTTAGACACCGGTTTGGCTCAATGGATAGAGCGTCGGCCTGTGGAATGAAAGGTCCCAGGTTCGATTCCGGTCAAGGGCATGTACCCTGGTTTGGGCACATCCCCAGTAGGGGGTGTGCAAGAGGCAGCTGATGGATGTTTCTAACTCTCTATCCCTCTCTCTTCCTCTCTTTAAATAATCAATAAAATATATATTTAAAAAAAAAAAAAAGAGGGGATGGGATTTGGCCACACCCTATGCCACAAGGCTTATAGTGAATATGTTTAAAATTTGTTGAAGTTTAGCTTTTTCTTGGTCTCTTATCTGTCTGGCATAATAGCCAAAGCTGAACTTGATCTCCTAAACATTGGAGTTCATCTTTCAATAAAGGTCCCGTATCCATGAATGAGAATTGGGTGTCCAGGGATTCCTGAGGGTCAGAAATAAACCAGTCTTTGCCCAACCTCAGCCAGTTCACCTGAATCCTGAGCCTGCAATGATTTTCTTTTGTTATTTCATGCATTCTTTCATACTCCAAATAGTTGTGGACTTTGTAGAAATAGATTTATGTATGGATGTATATGCATGTATGTGTGCCATGTATATTATATATGCATTTACATGAGATACACTATATATTTATATGTAAATATATAAATAATATGTGTATAATGGGCATGTATGTATACAATATATAGTACATGTGTTATATAAAATATATAAATGTAAGGAGATGTGTATAAAAACATATCCATGGGTGTTTGTGCACATGCCTACCTACATGTGTCTTGGTAAAAAAAAAATAGGTAAAGTATAATTAATATTATTAAGTAAAATATGTAGCAGATAAGTTAGATCTGTAACAAGAAAAATATACAATACAATTAGGATTGGTCAGACACTTAAAAAATGATGAAAGGTGTTATAAGGACAGGGTCTATTTGAATAGGGTCACCAGCCAAGGTTTTATCTGGAGAAAAAAATTTTCAATCACAGCCTGAGGGGTAAAAAGGAGTTGAGCCATAGGAAGAAATTGTGAACCTTTATTACATAGTAAGTGTCCATGTCCTCCGCCTAAGCTATTTCATTCTAAAAATGTAACCACAATGTAAGGGATTGTGGTTTCCGCCTACATCTGTGCTTTAAGTATGTAGGGGGATACTCATTGAAGGGTAGTTTGAAATATAAAATGGTTGGAAACAAACAAAATACTAAAATTTAGAGTGTTGGAGAATGGTGATGGCTTCAAGCCCAGGAGTACTATACAGCCATTAAAACGTAAATTTAAGCTAAAGGAGTTCATCACTGCCAAGCCAGAATTATATGAATTGCTAAAAGGGGTTCTTTAGGAAGAGGAAGAAAATAAAGATAAAAATTAGGAACAGACACGTAACTATCAACAAGTGAGTCTAAAAACCAAGGGAAGTAAAAATCATGAACAATATTAACTGGTGAATATAATAGAATCAGAGGTATGGAAGGGGAGTGGACTGATGATTCTCGGGGAAATGGAGAGTGGGGGGGGGACGGGAAGAGACTGAACATAAACTGCAACCATGGATGAGGACAACGGGGGATGGGGAAAGGGAAGAGAGTGGAATGGGAACTTGGTGGAGGGGAGCAATGGAGGGGGGGGGAATGAGGAACATTTGTAATAATATGAACAATAAAGATTTATTTAAATAAATAAATAAATAAATAAAACGTATACAGTAAATTCATATGTACTGATACAGGAATATTCTTTAGAACTAACTGATTCGTTTTTTTAAATGTAGACCAGTTTATGCCCTGTCCTGCTCTGAGAAGACTCAGGGCCCGACCTGTGTGGGGAGGGCTTCCGTCCAAGGGGCTCTGGAATGAGCAGCCGAGGGAGTGTCCCCTGTCCTCTCTCCACCTCTCTGGCCTCTCCTTCCCCATCAGCCCAGTCATCGTCCCTGTGCTACAAGCCAGGTCTGGCACCAAATGCTGCCAAATGGGCACCCTCTCCATCTCCCGTTCCACACACTCTCCACTCCGATTTGAGACAGGGCACCAGACCAATTAGACAAGACACTGACTTCTAGTGGAAAACCCCACAGATTCGGTGTGGCACCAGGAGGAGCTGACATGCTGAGTGGGAGTTTCCAAATCTTTGGCGTCTCCATAACATTGTGTGGCCCCTCTCGCTGAGCTGAGCCCCAGGCCAGGTGGATGCTCAGTGCACCTGCCCCCTGTTTCCCCCAGCTTTCCAGTCCCTACAAGGTCACAGTGACTGGGAGCAGCAGGACAGGCCCAGAGAGGGCAGCACCTGGAGCAGGTCTAGGACCAGCCAGGTGTCAGGTGCCCCAGGAAGTCAGGAATGAAAGCGCCCCTGCAGGTCACGGCAGGGAGCCCCCTGGTTCAGAGGGAAAAGATTCTCAGAGTTCACTGCCCAGGAGAGCTGAGCCCACACACACTTAGCCCCATTTCCTGGGGTCCCGCCTGTGGGATGTCCCCCTAGGAGCAGGGATGGTCCGCTCTGAGGTGGAGCCACCAGAAGTCAGGGGGGCGGGGCCTCTGTCTGGTCACTTCAGTCAAATCTCACTTCCTCTTGGCTTCACCCCAATAGTGCCACCTCTCTCCTCCCTCAGGCCTCGCTGACACTGCACCCAGAGGAGAGAGGTCCCCGTCACTGTCCATGCTTTCACAGATCGCCCTCCTCTGTGGAACCACCCAGTGCTCCCACTACTTCCATCACCTCTCAGACATTGCTGGGGGCAGAGACAGAAATGACCTTGGAGCCCAGAGAGGAAAGGACAGAGCTGCTCACCTGAGACCAGGAGCGCCAGGGGCTCACTGGGGAGTGACAGCAGGAAGGGGGAGGTGCTCTGTGAGCTGTAGCACCTGTAGGTGCCTCTATGGGCTGAGGTCACAGGGCTCATGGAGAACTCTGCCTGGTACTGCCGAGCTCGGTGTTCTGATCTCAGACGCAGGGGGGGATCGGCTGCCCCCTCCTTGGACAGAAGGAACGTGTCCCTCGGGCTCCGTGACTGACACAGCAGGGTCACGTTCTCCCCTGAGGCCACCCTGGGGCCTGGCTGCACCGAGAGGGAGGGTGTGTCAGACAGCCATCCTAGACAGAGGGGGATGGAGGGAGGGTGAGGGCTGCCTGTCCACCTGGTTCTGCCCTGAGAGTCACTAGCCCTCTCTCTGAGGACTCTCCTCTCTGTCTGTCTCTGTATCTCTAAGTGCCCCTCCTCCCCTTCTACCACCTCTCTCTGTCTCTTCCGCTCCCTGGGGCATGCACTTTCATTCTGGCCGCCCCACCTGAGACTCCCAGCAGGGCCTGTACAGAGTCTGGGTCCCTGACTGAATCAACTGGCTCCTCACCTGCCACCAGGATGTCCAGGGGGTCACTGGGGGCCGACCACGCAGAGGAGAGGTTGTATCCACCGTAGCATCGATACCGGCCCCCGTGGGAGCTGCTCACAGTGCCCAGGGGGAAGTGGGCCTGAGAGAGCCCAGCCTGGGGCTGCAGGACAAGGCTCTGTGGGAGGTCCCGTCCCCCCTCCTTGTGCAGAGCGAATCTGTCATAGCCGACATCAGAGCGACACTGGAGGGTCAGGCTCTGTCCAATGGGCACTATGGGGCCCTGCGGGCTCAGGAGGGAGGGCTTCCCAGACTCACCTGGGGAGAGCAGACATGAATGACAGGGGCTGCTGCTCCCATAAACCCCTTCTCCTGGCCTGGCCCCCAGGTCTCACTGTCTCTGGCACAGGAGACCTTGTAATCCCCTCACTCCACCCTCTCACATGGGGCTCCCCTGACAGCAATAATGCCAACAACCTGGCTGGTAGCTCAGTCCATGGATGGAGCAATAACTGGACTCACCTGGGACCAGCAGCTCCAGGGGGTCACTGGGATGTGACCACACCTGGGGCTTATTCCAGTAAAAGCCATAGCATCTGAACGTCCACTGGTGGCTGGGGGTCACGGGGCCCACAGGGAACAGGGCCTGGAAGTACCCATTGGGCTGTGGCTGTGAGTCCAGGGCCCAGGAGAGCCTGTGATCTCCTTCCTTAGTCAGAATGAACCTGTCAAATCGCTCCCATGATCCACACTGGAGGGTCACATTCCCTCCTGAGGTCACGACAGGGCCGGGCAGGGCTGAGAGTCTGGGTTTGCTGTAGAATCCTAGGAGAGGAGGAGGCAGAGTGTTAAATGGGCTCACACCTCCCTCATGTCCCCCAGGGCTGGGCTGTGAGAGGGAGACACCCTGAGAGCAGACCCCCTTCCTGAGGCAGAGCCTGAGGCTGGGACCCCTGAGTGTCCTCTCACCTGTGGTCACCACCAGCTCCAGGGGGTCACTGTGCTCTGACCAGCCAGCGGGGCTGAGAAAGTAACAGCGATATATCCCTGCCTGTAGCTCTGTCATGACTGTGATGGAGAACTTGACCTTGTCCCCGGGCTCCAGTGGCTTCTGTCTGTCCCAGTGCACTGGGTTTCCCTCTTTACCCAGACGGTACTCCGTAGACCCTGGGGTCCCCTGACACCAGATGGTCACGGGTCTCCCCCGGGGGACCACAGGGCCTGGCTCTGCCCAGACGGTGGGCTTGGGGAGGGGCCCTGGAAGGAAACCTATATCAGGATCACAAGACATTCCCACCCCCAGTTCCCAGCTCTCATCCCCACGCCCCTCCCATACATCTCCCATCTGTCAGCCCAGACGTGGTGTCCTCCATTCCCAGCTTCCCATGGCATGGCTCCTTGTCCCCAGGGAGGAGCGGGACCTGGGACACCTGGGGAGACTCACCTGCTTGCACTGGGGTCCTGAGGCCCACACTCAGCCCTGGAAGAGAGTCCCTGTGAGAGGTTTGCCCTGAACCCTGAGCAGCACCCTCCTCCCCATGAGCCCCCTGAGACCTGGGGTCCTAACAGACCAGGGCTCCCCTCCCCCTCCCATCTCACCGAGGCAGAGCAAGGTCCTGAGGGTGAGGGTCATGGCGTCTCCTCTCTCTAGTGGCGGCTGTGCAGGACAGACACACACACACAGGCTGTGGCCCCCGGGAAGCTGGTCCCTCCCTGTCATGGGGCTCTCACGTCAGCAGCCACCAAAAAAAAGGGAACAGCCCTCCCGGGGAGCCGGGCTCTCATTTCCTCAGAGGAGGCCTGGGCGGGCAGCAGGCTTCTGTAGCCATTTCTGACCACATCCCAGGCCCCATTTCACCCACAAGCTTCTGCCTCCCTGGCCTGAACACCTCTTCCACCCAAGCATCCATCCACCCTTATTCCTTGAGGGTTTGCAATGCGCCTTGTCCGGGAATGCACCGCTTTGAACCGCACAGATTCCAACTCTGAGCTTGCAAATCTCAGATTAGCCAAAACAGAGCAAAACTGCATCACCACCTCCAAAAATGAGGGAGAAAGAGAGAAAGAGAGAGAGAGAGAGAGAGAGAGAGAGAGAGAGAGAGAGAGAGAGAGAGAGGAGAAGAAGAAGAAGAAGAAGAAGAAGAAGAAGAAGAAGAAGAAGAAGAAGAAGAAGAAGAAGAAGAAGAGAGGAGAGGAGAGGAGAGGAGAAGAGAAGAGAAGAGAAGAGAAGAGAAGAGAAGAGAAGAGAAGAGAAGAGAAGAGAAGAGAAGAGAAGAGAAGAGAAGAGAAGGAGAGAGAGAGTATTAGCTCCTTTTGCTGCTATGACAAATAACCATGTGCTTAATGGGTTAAAGCAACACAGACTTATCATCTTTCCATTCAGGAGTCAGAACGGGATTCCTTCTTTCAAGCATCACACGCGGCCCACATCTCGAGCCCATTTGTCCTCAAGGCCAGCAGTGACATCACTGTCCACGGCTCTCCTCATCACATCTTCTGTTTGGGGATGGGGCACTACTGGGCATACCCCGTTCAAGGTGTGCTCTGGAACCACCTCCCATTCCCTGGTGGGCACCTCATGCCTCAGGGTGACTTGGCCAAGACGACCTCTGGGAGAGCCCAGTAACAACCCCAACATTGTTGCACAAAGGAGAGTAGTCCTCCACGGAAATGCACAGGGCGACTCCAACATAGTAAATGTCTATGCTTTATGATTGTTTGATTGATTGACTGATTGATTGATTGTTGTTAGTCTTCCCCTGAGGATATTTTTCCGTTGACTTTTTTTTTTAAGGCCACGGTTGGAAGAGAGAGGGAAAGACAGAGAGAAACATCAATGTAAGAGAAATACATTGATTGGTTGATATCTCCAGTGGTTTGGAGATAACCAGGAGTAATGGAGTGTTTAACAGAATGGCTAGGTCAACAATCAGTAGAAAAGAATCTGCAGGAAATGACAAGTTACTATTTTACAAGAAAAAATTTTTTACCAGCGTGGCTCAGTGGTTCAGTGTCTTACCTATGAACTAAGAGGTCATGGTTTGATTCCGGATCAGGTTACATGCCCTTGTTGTGGGCTCAGCTCCCATTACGGGGTGTGTGTGGGAGGCAGCCAATCAATGATTCACTCTCACCATTGATATTTCTCTCTCTCTCTCCTTCTCTGAACTCAATAAATATATATGTATCTTTAAAAGGTGAGGACATTGTTTTTAAATGATGGGAAACTCATCGATGTTTCTCTCTCATCCATGTTTCTAGCTCTCTATCTCTCTCCCTTACTCTCTATTAAAAAAAATCAATAAAATATTTTTTATTAAAAAAAAAGAACACTTACTAATGGATAATAGATTGGAAGCACCCCAATGAGAAGACTAATGAAGATGACATAGTGCCAATAGTCAACTGTTGATTATGGATCGCTTTGTAACCAAGCCTTCATTTCAAAATAAATCAATAACACGCCGATGCAATAAGACCAATTAGAGAGGATTTTTAGAAGTGAAATCCAAGGCTTTTTCTAAAACTACGAAGTGATAATGATGAACTAGGACTCAACTTTTCTCCCCCCCACAGAATATGGCAGACCAGGGGCGGGGGTGAGTTTCAGAATTGCGGGGATTTTGCTCGCCCGCCCACGCTGTGCAGGGGGATGAGAGCAAGGGCCCGACAGGCCATGCTTTACTAAGAGGATGTCGTGGGTAGGCACCCATCGCGCCCGGCCCATGTTTCAACACCGACCCTTTCAAAGGAAGCCAAGCAGCGATTGCGCCACAGGCCAGTCTCTATAATAAGACGCACGACTTCTCCTTTTTCGGAAAACAAGTTCTGCCTTTTGTAGAGCCCACGTTCTGTATTCCAGAGCACGGTTCCGAACGCACCGTGGAGTGACCGTTGGGTGTCGAGTAGGGCATCGCCTTGGTCTCTGCCCAAGGCCTTATGTTTCTCCCCACACTGCAGGGAGCTGTGTGTGTCTCCCAATCCTCCCAGATTGCACTTGGATTAATGAAGCTGAGAGAAAGCAAGGGGCTTCTTCTTACAGGCACTGGTCACAGGAGGGTTGTTGAGTGGAGATGACCAGGGGATGATGGACAGGGGGGTGGTTCTGGTGAGAAAGAAGCTATAATAGACACGAAAGAAGAGATTTGTCCAATGGCAACTCATACTCAGATTCAGATTATGCCTTTTAGGCGGAATACGACTCAAGAAACATTGTCCTGCCCTACCCAGTTTGGCTCAGTGGATAGAGTGTTGGCCTGTGTACAGCAAGGTCCCAGGTTTGATTCCGGTCAAGGGCATGTACCTTTGTTGCGGGCACATCCCCAATAGGAGGTGTGCAAGAGGCAGCTGGTCGATATTTCTCTCTCATCGACATTTCTAGCTCTCTATCTCTCTTCCTTCCTCTCTGTAAAATATCAATAAAATATATTTTTTTAAAATGGTGTGGCTCCTACTCCAAGAGGAGAGAGGGAGAGGGAGGGTTAAGACCAGTTAGATGATAGGGGACATGGACAGGATGTTGGAAGCCAAGAGCATTTTCTCCCTTTTTGTCACTTCTCTCTTCTTCTCCTCCTCCTCCCCCACTTATTCCTCTCATCATCCTCCCCCTTCTTCCTCAACCCATCCTCCTCCTGTTCTTTCTCCTTTTGCTACTTCTCCTTTTTCTTCTACTTCTTCTTCCGCCTCACGTCTCCCCTGTCCTCTCTCACCCCCACCCCTTCCAGACATTCACACAGATAGCTAACCTGCTTCGTGGCCATGCTTCTTTCTCCTTCCCTCAGCAGGAGGAGGCTCATCAATGCCTCCCTCCGCATCCCCATTAGCTTTCTTATATCATCATCTCCTATGATGTGAGAAACAGAACCCATTGGAGACCCTCGAGATTTTCATGAGACCGTTATATCGTGGGGGGAGAGTCCACTTGGATTCAGAGACTAGTTCCCATCTTAAGGATTTAAGGTGCAGATATCCCAATTCCCAGCATGGCCTCAAAGGAGGTGGGAGCAGCTGTAATTGGCTTTGTTTTATTACAGAATAATAATAATAAAAATCCACATCTAGCCCAGACCGGTTTGGCTCAGTGGATAGAGCGTTGGCCTGCGGACCGAAAGGTCCCAAGTTCGATTCCTGTCAAGGGCACGTACCTTGGTTGCGGGCACATCCCTGGTAGGGGGTTTGCAAGAGTTGGCTGATCGATGATTCTCTCTCATCGATGTTTCTAACTGTCTATCCCTCTCTCTTCCTCTCTGTGAAAAATCAATAAAATATATTTTTTAAAATCCCCATCTCTTTGCATGACCACCTTTCCCATGGCTTCGGACTCTGGACAGAACTCTGGAACTCAGCAGCAGGTCAAATCAGAACCCTTTAGCTGAGAAACTTCCACCATCTTTTATATATATATATATATATATATATATATATATATATATATATATATATATAATTTATTTTTTATAGATGCTGCTGATGTTGTAATGATGATGATAGTGTTAATGATGATGATGATGATGATGATGAAGGTGATGAAAACAATCATGACATTGATGATGGCATTGAGGGTGACATTTTGGGGATGATATCATGATGATGATGATTGTGTTGGTGATGAAGCTGATGACCATGATCAGGACAATGATGCTGATGGTGATGATGATGGTAATGATGATGATGATGGTAATTGTGATGGTGATGGTAATGATAATGATGATGCCAGTTGATTGGTGATGATGATGATAGTGATGATGATGGTGCTTATAACGGTGATGTTGATTATGGAGAGGATGGTGATCATGGTGATTATGGATTGATGATAGTGATGATGATAACCATAGCGATGGTGATAATAATCATAATGGTAATGGTGTTGGTGATAATCATTGTGATGGTGATGAAAACAGTTGTGGCAATGACGGTTAGAGCTATGGTGACAATGATGGGGTTAATAGTGGTGGTGATGGTGGAGATGATCATGATGATGGTCATGGTAATGATGGTGGTGATGATGGAGATAGTTATGGTAATGACGATGATGATGATTATTACAGTAGTGATGCTGGTAATGGTGATGCTCATAATGGCTGTAGTGAAATTATGATGACCATGAAGGTGATGATGATGATGATTTCTGAAAATTACTCTCTCTAAAA
Organism: Vespertilio murinus; assembly: GCA_963924515.1. Classification (NCBI taxonomy): domain Eukaryota; kingdom Metazoa; phylum Chordata; class Mammalia; order Chiroptera; family Vespertilionidae; genus Vespertilio; species Vespertilio murinus. The sequence continues at coordinate 48,532,335 of OZ004716.1, read as the reverse complement.
CAGAAAATTCCCCAAATCAGCAGAAACCGTTTGTACACTTGCCAGTAGTGTGTGAAATGCTACTTGCTCCACCCTCTCTCCAGCAGTTAATATCAAAATGAAAACAATCAGCAACAACAAACAAACATGCGTTTATTGTCCTACAGTTCACAATCTCATTTCGTTGGCCCCACAGCCACGAAGCACCATCATGGCTACCAGCGTCACAGGAAAGCAAGACAGACTCATAGACGGGCTGTCCCTTGCATGAGGCCACACAGGCGTGTATGGACTCAAAGCACTGGTGTTCTGGGAGGAGCCGCACGAGAAGCACTGGGTGACGAGAAAGGGACCTGCAGAATCCAGACACGGTGGGATTCTCAGCTTTCCCCCCATGGGCTGGATGTAAATATTAGTTCATTGATCTAGTTATTCAACCACGTTACCGGAGTCTCCACACTTAGATCTCAAGGCACAGGGCAACTCACACCGGGGAATGGAGGTGTCATAAAGATGACATAAAGAAAATAAAGGTGTGCAATGCAGTGTAGGGACAAGCAGGAGACCGAGTGGAGTTATGAACATAATCTCTTCATGTGGACGCAGCATTGGGTCATTGAGATGGGAGACAAGAGCAGCCAAACATTGAGAAGAGGGCAATGCAAGGGTCATGGTGGAGGAGTCTCCCACGGGGAGTATGCCCAGCCACTGTCATCGCCTACAGCACTAACAATGCTCTTTCTTTTCCTTTAGGTTCTCAGCACAGAGTTCACACACACAGCTTGTGGCTCCAGCTTTCAGTACCTTCTTCGCCTGCACAACCTTGCCTCTGTGGTTTGGGTCTCAGGTTGTGTCACCATGCCTGAGGAATGGGTGTGCTCCATCTTCAGTTTATCCCCGGGGACCTTCTCTCGCTGTACCACGCGTGAAACACCAGCACACCTAGCACCCCCAGGACCAACCCAGACAGGCCCATGGCAATGAGATTCTCCACTGCATAATCTGGGGTGTGGGGTCCTGGTGACAATGGGAGAACGTGGTCATGGAGGATATGGCGAGTCACACTCAAATCAACACCCAGATCGGATGTGTAGCCCTCCCACCCCACCCTGCACCTCCATGGAACCTCCCAGACCCCAAGGTAAACATGTCTGGTTACTTACCACTTGTGGAATTTGGGGTTTGCACTGATGGGGAGATTTTAACAGGATCCCCTAAGAATCAGAAAATCAGAGAGGGTGAGGAGCTGGAAGCCTTTCAGCCCAGCCTGGACTCACAATTTACCTTATTGTATATTTCTACTCACAAACGTGTTTTATCTACATTCACGACGATGCCTTGTACAACTGTAGTTGAGGGGGAAACTCTAGTGTCTCTGATTTCCTCTCACTTAGACTTATGTTTGGGATATTAAAAAAAAAAAAGAGGGGGTGAGATTTGGCCACACCCTATGCCAGAGGCTTATAATGAACATATTTAAATTCTGGGCTCTGATTGGGGTGTATGCAGGAGGCAACCAATCTATGTGTCTCTCTCCCATCCATGTGTGTCTCTCTTCCTCCCCCCCCCCCCACCATCCTATTTTCTCTAAAAAGCAATGTGCTTCTCTCACATCGATGTTTCTCTCTGTCTTTCCCTCTCTCTTCCACTCTCTCTAAAAGATCAATGGAAAAATATACTTGGGTGAGGATTAACTAAAAAAGAAGGAGAAGGAGGAAAAAGTAAAAGGACAAGAACAAGAGGAACAAGAAAAATGAGAAGAAGAAGAAGAAGAAGAAGAAGAAGAAGAAGAAGAAGAAGAAGTAGAAGAAGGAGGAGGAGGAGGAGGAGGAGGAGGAGGAGGAGGAGGAGAAAGAAGAGGAAAAATAAAGAAAGACCTCTTTGTCTTTTCTGATGCTGATGCATTCCACACATGGGAATGAAAGCCCAGTGGGAGACAGTGGTGCCTGGACTCAGAGGAGGGCAAAGGAGGGAAAGACAGACAGATGTGGTTCATTGGGGGAGGTGATCCAAACACCGGGATGGATGGAATGGGGTGGGAAGGCAGGAAGACACCATGGACAGCTCCTCACCTTCCACCTTGAGCTCCAATGGGTTACTGGGACGTGACAACTGGACAGGGGTGCTGCTGAGTGACCCGAAGCACCTGTAAGTGCCCCCGTGGTCCAGGGTCACGGGACCCATGGGGAAGTTTGCCTGAAACACCCCATCTTGGTACTGGGACCTGAGGTGCAGAGGGGGACAGGCGTCCCCCTCCTTGAACAGGAGGAATGTGTCAAACAAACTCCCAGTCTGACACCGCAGGGTCACATTCTCTCCTGGGGCCATGGTGGGGACTGGGTGGGCTGACAGAGTGGGCAACGTGTCCTGAGGGAGTAAGGCTGGGAGAGACACATCCACAGTGTTAGTGCAAACTCCTTCCTCGTTCCCCCCTTCCCTTGACCTCCTGAGTAGAGATGCCACTCGGAGCCTCTACTCAAGGGTGTTTCATTGCTTCTTCTGTTCCCATTGTTTTAAGATCTTCCCACCCCTCATCCCATCCCCCTTCTTGTCTGTGCTCGCCGCCCTCCACTGTCGACAGGATGCCAAGTCTGTGTGTGAGCTGGGGGCGGGCGCCTTACCTGTCACCAGGATGTCCACCGGGTCACTGGGGGTTGACCATTCAGAGGAGAGGTTGTATCCACCATAGCATCGGTACCGGCCCCCGTGGGAGACACTCACCGGGCCCAGGGAGAAGTCTACCCGCGCGAGCCCAGCCTGGGGCTGCCGGCCAACTTCCTGGGGAAGGTCACGTTCCCCCATTTTGAAGAGAGCGAATCTGTTGTAGTTGACATCAGACTGGCATCGTAGGGTCAGGGTGTCTCCAGCGGCCACCACGGGGCCTGGCAGGACCGAGAGGGATGGTTTCCTGGAAACACCTGGGAGGGGAAAAAAAAGGTGGTCGTATTTGTAAGAGGATTAGGCTCTCTTCACTCCCCTCTGCCCTGGTTTTCTCGCTCCAAGAGGAAGGAGTTTGCACTAACACTGTGTGTGGATGTGTTTCTCCCAGCCTAACTCCCTTTGGGATAAGGGATGTACCCCAGGCCGGTACAGATGCTACAGTGGATACAACCTCTCCTCTGGGTGACCCGGCGGTGGTGGACATCCTGGTGACAGGTAAGGTGCCCGCCCCCAGCTCACACGCAGACTTGGCACCCTGTCGGCAATGGAGGGCGGCGAGCACATACAAGAAGGGGGATGGGATGAGGGGTGGGAAGATCTTAGAACAATGAGAATAGAAGGAGCAATGGAACACCCTTGAGCAGAGGCCAGGGAGTAAGGCTGGGAGAGAGACACATTTGTGTAAGAGGGTTACGCTCTCTTCACTCTCCCCTGCCCTGGTTTTCTCCATCCCTGAGTTTTTCTCGCTCCAACCTCATCCAACCCGGTGCTCCCCCTGGGACCAGACTCCTCCCCGCCTGCCTGGAGACCCAGGGGATTCCGGGGCAATGCCGTGACGTTCTCACCCGAGATCAGAAGCTCCACGAGGCCGCTCGGGGAAGACCACGTGTGAGGAGAACCCGAGAAGACACCGTAGCACCTGTATGCCCACCAGTGAGTGGCTCTCACGGGGCCCACGGTAAGGTGGGCCTGGGACCACCCGTCGTCCCGGCGCTGGGAGGCCAGACGTGGGTGGTAGCCGCCTTGCCCTTCCTCGTGCAGGTAAAACCAGTCAAACCCCTGCCAGGAGCCACACTGCAGGGTCACGCTCCCTCCGGAGGTCACGACGGGGCTTGGCAAGGCGGAGAGGGTGGGTGGGTCGAACATTCCTGGAAAAAGAACAAGAGGGAAGGAACTGTTCAAAGAGGAGAGGGTGCTGCCCTGGGTTGGATTCCGGTCAAGGACACATGCCTGAGTGGTGGGCTCGATCCCCAGGAGGGGGCATGCAGGAGGAGGCAGCCCATCAATGATAGCCTCTCATCCTAGATATTGGTTTTTTGGTGTGTGTGTGTGTGTGTGTGTGTGTGTGTGTGTGTGTGTGTGTATGTTAATATATTTCTTTAGCCGTAACCGGTTTGGCTCAGTAGCAGCTGTAGGCAAATTATGGCCCGAGGGCCGGATCCAGCCTGATTGGCTGTTCTATCCGGCCCTCGGAGCCAAAAGAGCGGAGGGTTCTCTTGCTCTCCCCTCCGCTCCTTCACCAGCAGCCCAAGATGAGAGTGCTAGCATGGTCAGGTTGCTTTTGTTCTGGCCCTCTGGTCCAGTTTAAGTACCCATTGTGGCCCTCGAGTCAAAAGGTTTGCCCACCCCTGGCTCAGTGGATAGAGCGTTGGCCTGTGGACTGAAAGGTCCCAGGTTCCATTCCGGTCAAGGGCATGTACATTGGTTGCCTGCACATCCCCGGTAGGGGGTGTACATGAGGCAGCTGATCGATGATTCTCTCTCATGGATGTTTTTAACGCTCTATCCCTCTCCCTTCCTCTCTGGAAAAAAAATCAATAAAATATATTTAACAAAAAATAAAATATATTTCTTTATTGATTTCAGAGAGGAAGGGAGAAGGAAAGAGAGAGAGAGAAAGAGAAACATCAATGATGAGAGTCATTCATCGGCTGCCTCCTGAAGGCCCCCCACTGGGGATTGAGCCCACAATCTAGGCATGTGTCCCTGGCTGGAATGAAACCCAGGACCCTTTAGTCCACAAACTGGTGCTCTATCCAATGAGCCAAGTTAGGGCTCATCATTGATCTCTCTCTCTCTCTCTCTCTCTCTCTCTCTCTCTCTCTCTCTCCTTCCCTCCCTCCCTTCCTCTCTGATAGCAATACAAATATTTTTCTAAAAAAACATAGACGTTCTCCCATATCATTTCCTTCCCCGTCCTTCCCACACAGGTACAAATAGCCCAGAAAGAAGCTCTCTACAGACAGATTCATCTGCCTTTCAGCATAACGATTATTGCCTGTCTCGTTTTTGATTCTTATAAGTGTATTTCCAGTAGGACACGACTTCACGCATCTGGGGGAAACGGTGAACAACACAGACAGATGGACAAGAACAGACCCGGAGACAAGGAGCCGTGGGTCCGACGGCTGGGCCTCAGAGAGAGGGTGGGGGATAAAAGGGAGAGATCCACCCAAGGACTTGTGGGCACTCAGAGGGGCCTGACCAGTGGTCAAGGACAATGGGGGGGTGGGGGATTGCAATGGGGGGTTGAGGACAATATGGGATACCTTCATCAATAAAGAAATTTTTTTTAAATGGCAAGGAATCCCCGCCTCCCCCCCCCCCCAAGACTTGCAACCAGAGGAGCAACGGGCAGTGGCAGCTCATCCCAGGTTCCCCAACCCCCTGAACCCCGAGGCCCCTTGTCTCTGACCTCCCCGTGAGTCAGGGCCCTCATGGGGCTCTGTCTACGCCCTCCCCTGTCCCACTGTCCTCCGTGCGTGGCCAATCCATGTCCACTTGCTTTTCTGAAACAACAACAACAACAACAAGAGAGGACCCATGCCCCCCCACCCCCCATGGTCCACGAGGCTTGGCCGTGGGAAGCGTGGGTCCCCACACACACTCTGCGCCCCGAGGAGGCGCCTGCTCACCTGTGACCACCAGGTCCAGCGGCTCGCTGGGGGCGGACGAGGCTCTCCGGCGGCCGTACGTGCAGTGGTACCTCCCCGCCAGGCCGCGGGTCACGCGTGGGATGGGGAACTCGGCCGTGTCCCTGGGTCCCCAGGGGAGCACGGTTCTCAGGGGCCTCGGGTCCCGCTCCCGGTGCAGGTGGTACAGGTCCGCCTTCCGAGACCCGAGGCACCAGATGCTCACGGGCCTCCCCTTGGCCACCACGGTGCTGGGCGCCGCCCAGATGGTAGGTTGGGGCAGAGCCTCTGGGAGAGAGTCATGGGGTTGCGGTCCCCTTGGGCTCCGTGCCTCGGTTTCCCCCCAGCGACCAGCCTCCGGGCTCCTCCTGGCGCACGTGCCCTGTTCCTCAGCTCGGAGTGCCACTCCTCCCTTCATCCCCCGGAGGCCTCAGGAGGGGCCCCACATTGTCCCCGGGGAGGAGGCAGGACCCGGGAGGCCAGGGGGTGGGCTCACCTCTATTCCGGTAGACCGTCCGGCCCAGAGACAGCCCTGGAAGAGAGACCCTGGTAAGACAGCTGATTCCTGAGCAGAAACCCTTTCTCCGAGCCTTCCAGCTCATGGGACCTTTTTTTAAAAAAAATTCCTTTATTGATGAAGGTGTCACATATTTGTCCTCAACCCCCCATTCCAATCCCCCACCCCACCCCAACCCCTATTGTCCTGGACCACTGGTCAGGCTCCTCTGTGTGCCCACAAGTCCTTTGGTGGATCTCTCCCTTTGATCCCCGCCCTCCCTCTGAGGCCCAACAGTCCGACCCATGGCTCCTTGTCTCCGGGTCTGTTCTTGTTCACCCGTCTATGTGTTGTTCACCATTTCCCCCAGATGCGTGAGATCCTGTCCTACTGGAAATATACGTATAAGAATCAAAAATGAGACAAGCCATAATGGTTATGCTGAAAGGCATAGGAATCAGTCTGTAGTGAGCTTCTTTCTGGGCCTCCAGTTCTTATGAGACCCAATTTCCATGTCAAACAGTTCCTCATGTGTACATGTCAGCCATGAGGGACCAGTTCTGGATGGCGGGCACATGGTGGTCATGCAGGTCTGACCCTCTCTGGTTTGGTCCTGGGCAACCTGCAGTGACACACAGCTGCTGACTGCTATTGTGGCGAGGTGTCGTCAGCGACTTCCATCTATGGCTGTGGTGGGCAAACTTTTTGACTCGAGGGCCACCATGGGTTCTTCAACTGGACCAGAGGGCCTGAACCAAAGCCACCTGACCATGCTGGCACTCTCATCTTGGGCTGCTGGTGAAGGAGCGGAGGGGAGAGCAAGAGAACCTTCTGCTCTTTCAGATCCGCGGGCTGGATAGAACAGCCAAACGGGCTGGATCCAGCCCGAGGGCCGTAGTTTGCCCACGGGTGATATGGACTGCTTCTCTTCTGTCTTCCATTGATTTTTTAGAGAGAGTGGAAGAGAGAGGGAAAGCCAGAGAGAAGCATCCATGTGAGAGAAACACATCGATGGGTTGCCTCCTGCGGGAGCCCTGACCAGGGTCTGGGCCTGGGAGGAGCCTGCCACCGAGGTACCTGCCCTTGACTGGAATCGAACCCTGGACCCTCTGTCCACAGGCCGAAGCTCTACCCACTGAGCAAACTGGCTAAGGCCAGTTCATGGATCATTCTAAGATCTGGAAACAGCCTAAGTGCCCATCAGCAAATGAGGGGATTAAAAGAAACAGCTGAAACCGGTTTGGCTCAGTGGTAGAGCGTCTGCGGACTGAAAGGTCCCGGGTTCGATTCCGGTCAAGGGCATGTACACTGGTTGCGGGCACATCCCCGGTAGGGGGTGTGCAAAGAGGCAGCTGGTCGATGTTTCTCTCTCATCGACGTTTCTAGCTCTCTATCTCTCCCCCTTCTTCTCTGTAAAATATCAATAAAATATATTTTTAAAAAATAAAATAAACAACAACTGTGTTACATCTACACAATGGAATACTATGCCGCTATAAAAAAAAAAAAATACAAAGAAGGAACTTTTACCATTTGCAACAGCAGGGATGGAACTGGAGACCATCGTGTTAAGTGAAAGAAGCCAGTCAGAGAAAGATAAATATCACATGACCTCACTCATTTATGGAACATAATGAACAGCATCAGTGGGTGGACAAAAACAGATCCAGAGACAGAGAAACATCAATCAGACCATCAAACCCAGGAGGGGAAGGTAGGAGAGGGTGGGGGCAAAGGGGAGAGATCAACCAAAGGACTTGTATGCATTGCATATGAGCCTGACCAATGGGGTCACAGACAACAGGGGGGGGGGGGCACGAGGAGGGATTGGGGGTGCGGTAATGGGGGAATAAAGACACATATGTAACACTGTAATCAATAAAGAAATTTAAAATGATAATAATAATAAAATTTAAAAAATAACATAACCATTATGGCTTGTCTCAATGTTGGTTCTTTTTTTTAAAATATATTTTTTATTGATATTTTCCAGAGAGGAAGGGAGAGAGAGAGCTAGAAACATCAATGAGAGAGAAACATTGACCGAGCTGCCTCTTGCACACCCCCCACTGGGGATGTGCCCGCAGCCAATGTACATGCCCTTGACCGGAATCGAACCCGGGACCTTTCAGTCCGCAGACCGACGCTCTACCACTGAGCCAAACCGGTTTTGGCTCAGTGTTGGTTCTAACAAGGGCATTTCTTGGATCACACGGCCTCACACATCTAGAGGAAATAATGAACAACATAAACTGATGAACAAAAACAGACCCAGAGAAAGAAAAGCAGCGATCAGACTCTCAAACCTCAGAGGGAAAGTAGGGGAGAGTGGAGGTAAGGGGGAGAGATCAACCAAAGGACTTGTGTGCGTGCATGTGGGCCTAGCCAGTGGCCATGGACAACAGTGGGGTGGGGGGCATATGTGGGGAGGGGTTTGGGATGGGAATGGGGGGGTGAGGACAATTATGTGATACCATAATCAATAAAAAAATTTTTTTTAAATAATCCTCACCCGAGGATATTTTCCCATTGATTCCTAGAGGGAGTGGAAGAGAGGGAAAGACACAGAGAAGCATCCTTATGAGAGAAACACATAGACCAAGGCCTGGCTCCGGGGAGGAGCCCGCAACCGAGGTCCGTGCCCTTGACCGGAATCGAACCGGGGACCCTTCCGTCCACAAGCCAACGCTCTATCCACTGAGCCAACCGGCCAGGGCCAGTTCATGGGACCTTCCAGTGTGTACCCCTGCCCTCCCCAGAACTCACCGAGGCAGAGAGAGGCCGTGGAGGCGACGGTGATGACTCCACCTCCCCCTGGACACGGCCGTGTGGAGGAGGGCCAGAGCCAGGCCGCCTGGCAGAGCAAACAGGCCCACAGCCTGCGGGCAGAGGGCGGCTTTCCCATGCCTGGGCTCAGGGGAAGGCGAGCGGCTCTCTCCCCGTGCGTGCGTGCGGCCCCCGAGGGCTCCCATGTATGGAGGGCAGGCCGGAGGTGCCCTCGGCCCGGCCCAGAGCTTGAGCCTGCCAGCTGTGACCTCCCCCCTGGAGGGGGACCCGGGTTCCGGGTTCCGCTCCTGAGTCAGCCTCGTGGGTGTGCCGGGCAGAGGAGGGGAGACCTCACTTCCCGTTTCTCAGGAACACCCTAGATGGGAATGCCTTTCCTTCCGTCCGCCGGGCAGATTAGCCCATGTCCCTTGGAACCCTGGGATGGTGGCCGGGCGCACGGGATATCCATATGTGGGCCAGACAGACGGGGTCAGAGTGCCGGCCGAGGTCGGGTTTCATCCGAAGGCAGATGGTCGGTCGCTCATTGCACAATGCATTGCTCGTTCAAAAAAAAAAAAAAAAAGAGGAATACACAAAAATATACACATGTATGACAGACAGCCTTGGCAAAGTGGGTAGAGCGTTGGCCTGGGCACCAAGGAGGTGGGGGTTCGATTCCCCGTCAAGGGCACGCACCTGGAGTGCAGGTAGCTCTCCACCCTGGTTGGGGCATGTGCAGGAGGCAATCGATGTGCCTCTCTCACATCATTCTCTCTCTCTTTCTCTCTCTCTTTCTCCCTTCTTCCCTTCTTCTCTCCCTCCCTCCCTCCCTCCCTTCTTTCCTTCCACATTCCCTCCTCTCTAAAAATCAATGGGAAAAATATTCTCAAGTGAGCACTAACAACAACAACAAAAAGCAGACGGAAGTTTACAAAACAATAAATGGTTCTCTCTCATTGATGTTTCCGTCTCTCTCTCTCCCTCCCTCCCTGAAATCCATAAAGATACATTTTATAAAAAATAAAAAAAATATTGCTGAAACCGGTTTGGCTCAGTGGATAGAGCGTTGGCCTGCGGACTGAAGGGTCCCAGGTCCGATTCCGGTCAAGGGCATGTACCTTGGTTGCGGGCACATCCCCAGTGGGAGGCGTGCAAGAGGCGGCTGGTCGATGTTTCTCTCTCATCGACGTTTCTAGCTCTCTATCTCTCTCCCTTCCTCTCTGTAAAATATCAATTAAAAATATTTTTTTAAAAAATAATAATATTAAAATGAATTGCAAAGATTCCACACAAGTCTGCAAATGCAGTAAAATCAAAACAAACAAAACATTTTAAAAAATTTATTTTAAAAGTTAAAATAAAGCCGTGACCGAGGACACAACGTGAGGCAGATGAGGAGATGCGAACCCCCAGCTTGCAGAGGATGCAAAACCCTGTAGCCAGCCCCTGCTCCACCCAGCCGGGACAGGATCTGCTCTGGGGCAAGCTGCGGGGGAAACCTGTGTGCGACCTATCGGGTCGGAGCTTCCGATTGTGGCCACGGAGGCGGGCCCGGGGAGGAAGTGGGAAGCCACCGCTCGTGTCACACGTGGCAGGAAGGACTTGCTACAGATGGCTTCCCCCAGCCCGCCGGATTGCATAATGAGTCAGCGCGCTCTCTCGAGGAATCCACCTTGAAGATAACACGCGACCACAAAGACGAAGTGACATCAGCCCAGCGTTTGTGGCCAGAGCTCTGTTTTGTTGTTTTGTTTTTATTTTTAATTTCTTTATTGATGAAGGTATCACATATTTGTCCTCAACGCCCCCCATTCCAATTCCCCACCCCACCCCCAATCATGCCCCCACCCCCCCTATTGTCCTGGACCCCTGGTGAGGCTCCTATGTGTGCACACAAGTCCTTTGGTGGATCTCTCCCTTTCATCCCCACCCTCCCTCTGAGGTCCAACCGTCTGGCCCATGGCTCCTTGTCTCTGGGTCTGTTCTTGTCCATTCATCTGTGTTGTTCACCATTTCCCCTAGATGAGTGAGATCATGTCCTACTGGAAATATAAGAATCAAAAATGAGACAAGCAATCATCGTTATGCTGAGAGGCAGATGCATCAATCTGTAGTGAGCTTCTTTCTGGGCCACCAGTTCTTTTGAGCCCCGATTTCCATGTCAAACGGTTCCTTATGTGTACGTGTTAGCCATGGTATCTCAGTTCTGGATGGTGTGCGCATGGTGGCCATGCAGGTCCAATCAAACCTCTCTGGTTTGGTCCTGGGCAGCCTGCAGGGACACACAGCTGCTGACTGCTGGCATGGCGAGGCGTCGTCAGCGACTTCCATCTCTGGTCTGCTTCTCTTCCATCTTCATGGTTGGAGTAGAGCTCTGTTTCTAAGACAGCGCAGGGGGAGGGAAGGACGAGGGGGGTGACATCAGGGGAATGGCAGCGTGGGGGCTCCCCTCGCCCCTCCCCTAGAAGTCACAGCCAGGCACAGCCATATCTCCACAGCGGGGGGAGGGGGGGTCCCCGCTCAGCACGCAGAGAGGCCTGAGAGAGGTGGACACATCTCAAGGTGGAAGAGGGGGCCCGGCAAGTGTGGCTCCGTGGTTGAGAGTCATGGACCCGTGAACCAAGAGGTCAAGGCGTGCTTCCAGGTCAAGGGTCAAGGGCACAGGCCGGGGTCGCAGGTTTGATCCCCAGTGGGGGGCGTGCAGGAGGCAGGCAGTCAATGAGTCTCTCCTCTCTCTCTCTCTCTCTCTCTCTCCCCCCCTTCCCTTGTAAAAATCAATAAAAATATTTTTTAATTGAAAAATAAAGGTGGGACCCTAGCCGGTTTGGTTCAAAGCGATAGAACTTTGGCTTGTGGACTGAAGGGTTCTGGGTTCGATTCCCGTCAAGGGCACATGCCGGGGTTGGGGGCTCCATACCCAGCAGGGGGTGTGCAGGAGGCAGCCGATCAATGAATCTCTCTCATCATTGATGTTTCTCTCTCTCTCTCTCTCTCTCTCTCTCTCTCTCTCTCCCTCTCCCTCTCCCTTCCTCTCTGAAATCAATAAAAATATTTTTTTAATCTTTAAAAAATAATAATACATAAAGGTGGGCCCCAGCCAGTTTGGCTCAATAGATGGAGCACCAGCTTGCAGACGTAAGGGTCCCGGGTTCGATTCCCATCAGGGACACAGGCCCAGGTCTCGGGCTCCTCCATCCCCAGCGATGGACGTGCAGGGGGCAGCCAATCAGTGATTCTCTCTCATCACGGATGCTTCTACCTCTCTCCCTCTCTCCCTCTCCCTTCCTCTCTGAGACCAATAAAAATATTTCTAATAAAATAATAAAGGTGGGCAAGTGGATCAAAAGGTGGGGGGGGTGGGAGCCGGCCAGAAAAGCAGCGGGAGGGAGAGGAGGAGGAGGGGGGATCTGGTTGTTGCTGACACCCCCTTTCCGCCTGGCAGCAATCCCTATAGCCCAGCCCAGAGACCTGGGATAGGAGCTCAGCTGTGGCAACTCAGTGGGAGGGAAAAAAAATAATAAAAAACCACATTGTGATCCAGCGCCACCTACCGGAGCATGACAGAAAGACAGCTTCCTGTTTGTGGGCTGCAGAAGTGCAACCCACACCGGGATGCCCAGGGAAGAAGTAACATCCAACACTACCCTGGGGAAGTAACAAGGTAGGGGGGCAGCTCAACAAGACAGCGAGAAATCCCCCAGAAAACACGCTGAAAGACACGGACACCGGCGACACGAATGGCAGGGAAGTCCGGGCTGCGGTTCAGAAAATCCTGGTGGAGGTGTGAGAGCTCTCTATTCAGTGAGGGAGCTCATGTTATGTATGGCTGGCAGGACCCTGTCGGGGCAGGGCTCCAGCCCAGGGGAGGAATGAAGGCCGGGTCCACGGCAGAGAATGTAGCATGATGCGCTTTATGTTAGTCATGGGCTGACTCTGTCTGCAATCCCCAACCCCCGGGTATGTCCTGTTCCAAGTAATCGCAAGGCAGCACAAACAGAAACCGCTTAAACTGAAAATAAGCCCCCCGCCCCAGTGTTGTGCAAACTTTTAATGATGTTACTGTACTAGTGGAATTTCTCATAGCTCATAGTGTGATAGGTTATCATGACCCTAGGACAGACGAAGAACTCAGCCCAGTCTGCTATACCTCCCCCCGCCGTTGCAAAACAACTGCCAGCTAGCCTAAGCCAAGGTCTCAAAACAAACTAAAAAGATAAAAGCAGGCTTTTCCGTGTGCTCGGGGCTCTCTCTTTCTTTTTCTTACCGCTGCGACAGTAGGGGGAGAGCCCGGATTCGAATTCGTTAATAAAGGCATAAATTTTGATTTGGCATCTTGGTGGTCTTTTCTGGGGGTCTCTCCATAACACTCAGAGGACAGTGGGCCGCAGGAGTTCTTCCCCAGAGACATGGAAACTTTAAAAAGGAACCCAACAACCCCGGGGGATCCAAGATAAGAAAACATCTACGGACCCAGGGGAGCGGTGTGACCCCGGGGAGCCGTGTGTCCCAGAGGGGCGAGGTGAGCCAGAGGAGGAGCAGATTCTACTTGTGTGGTCCTGAGACATTGGGACAGTCTGCAGCCATTGGCTACAGAACACTCTGTTGTATTTCCCTACAAAAACAAATGGGAGAGAGTGTCCCACTTGAAATTCAAATACGGGGGGGAAAAAATCTGAGGAACAGAATAAAGTGGTGAATCTAGTAGAATCAGGGGCAAAGAAGGGGAGTGGACTGATAATTATCAGGGGAATAAGGGGGTGGGGTGCAGTGAGAGACTGGATTGAAATTGTGTAACCAATGGATGAGGACAATGGAGGGGAGGGGGTGAGGGCAGAGGGTGGGATGGGAACTGGGTGGTAGGGAGCTTTGGGGGAGAAAAAGGAGAAACAATTGTAATAATCTGAGCAATAAAGATTTATTTTAAAAAATAATGTCTCTTAGCAAAAAAACAAAAAAAAAAGGAACCCAACAACCCTAGCCGGATTGGCTCGGTGGTTGGAGCATCGGCCTGAGGACTGAGGGCTGGAGGCGGGAGGAAAGGGGAAGTGGGGTTTTTGTTTAGTTTTGTTTGGTTTTGGTAATCCTCAATCTGAGGACATTTTCCCATTGGGTTTTTTTTGAGTGGAAGAGAGAGAGAAAAAGACAGAGAAACATCGATGAGAGAAACACATCCAAACAGAGCCACCGAGGTACATGCTCTTGGCCGGAATCGAACCTGGGGCCTTTTGTTCTGTAGGCCGAAGCTCTATCCACTGAGCCAAACCAGCTAGGATGTGCGGGGGGAGGGGGGGGCGGGGGGAATGGGGGGGGGAACGGGGTTGATTCTGGTCAAGGTCCGGCTTATTTTGCTCAGCATAACAATCTCCTGGAGATTCTCAAATGGCAAGGTTTCCTTCTCTTTCACATAGTATTTTTGTATAATTTTTTTTTTTATTGATTTCAGAGAGGAAGGGAGAAGGAGAGAGAGACGTAGACATCAGTGATGAAAGAATTATTGGCCAGCTGCCTCCTGCACGCCCCCCACCGGGGATGTGCCCACAGCCAATGTACATGCCCTTGACCGGAATCGAACCTGGGACCTTTCAGTCCGCAGACCACTGAGCCAAACCGGTTTCGGCTGTTTCGAGATCTTTTGTAAATAATGCTTCAGATTGTTAACGGGGAAAAAAAAAAACAAAAACACAAAACTGAAACCTGTAAAGAATTTTTGAGAGTTTATTTGCGCCAAACTGTCGACAATTGCAGGGAAGCAGAACCTCCGTGGATTGAGATAATGCTCTGGAGAATGGCGGGTTACATTTCTATTTACACACTGCCATCAGAGGAGGGACATAGGTGGGTGACATGCAATCCATTGGTGACGGAGTAAGGAGGCGGGAGAAAGCAAAGCAGAGGAAACCCCTGGGGATTGGATAAAAAGTAAAATGATGGGCGCATCCTTAGGTGGGTGCAGGAACAATTAACGTGATAACGAAGGAATTTGAGGCATCTGTCCTGGCGCCCACCACATCCGGTTGTGCCCCAGGGGCTCCAGAAAAAAAGGGAAGTGACAAGTTACCCAGACATCTCACAGATATGTTATCTTAGAGGCAAAAAGGCAAATGGGCTCAGGAAAGAAGATATTTAATTTTCAAACCGTCCTTTGTGGTTCCTGTAGGTCTCTGAGTTTGCAAGACTGCCACGCAGGCCTCTCCTGAGCTGGTCAGGTTAGCATGTGGCTCTTTTCCTTCACAAGATGGATGTTCCAGGATTCTTAGGATATATTCCCGGATGGGGGATGGCTGGGTCCAATGATTTTCCGGGTGTGTGTGTCTTTTGTTTTGTTTTGTTTTGTTTTTTCAGGAAACTCCATACTGTTTTCCACAGCGGCTGCACCCAGTCTGCACTCCCAATGACGCGTGCTGGCGAGGAAGTGGAGAAAAAGGAACTCTCGGAACAGTACGCTTTCCAATGGTAAACACTGTGGTTTGCAAACTTCCTGCCATCGGGGCGGGGTGGGGGTGGGGGGAAGTGATGTAATGTTTGTAAAGAGGGCGCTCCACACTCACCACGAATGCAAGGGAGATGACCTGGCCACCAAGCCCAGCCCCGGCTGCTCCCACTTTCGCTTCCTGTCTGCCTGGCCGCGTGGCGCGCAGATAAGGAAGTGGCTTCTCCCGTGACGGCGCTCTGTGGTCGCACTGGCCCTCACCCACGGGGTGAGCTTCCCTGCCTCCTGCAACATTCGGGCTCCTCCTCTGGGTGACTGCAGCAACTCCGGACCGGTCTCTGGACATCATCCCGAATTCTTTAAAATATATATTTATTTTATTTTATTTTTTACTAGAGGCCCAGTGCACAGGAGGGGTTGCCCCTCAACCCGACATGCACCCTCTCCAACACGGGAAACCTCAGGTTTAAGCCCAAATCAGCAGTCGGACATTCCTCTCACAATCCGGGACCGCTGGCTCCTAACTGCTCACCTGCCTGACTGCCTGATCACCCCTAACCACTCTGCCTGCCTGCCTGCCTGATTGCCCTAACTGCTCCTGGTCGCCCCTAACTGCCCTCCCCTGCTGGCTTGGTTGCCCCTAACCACTCTGCCTGCCTGCCTGATCGCCCTAACTGCTCCTGGTCGCCCCTAACTGTCCTCCCCTGCTGGCCTGAACACCCCTAACTGCCCTCCCCTGCTGGTCTGATCACCCCTAACCACCTCTGTCTCGGCCCCCATCACCGTGGCTTTGTCTAGAAGGAGGTCCGGATGGATGTCCGAAAGATGCCCGGTCTAATTAGCATATTACCCTTTTATTAGTATAGATGGTTGATAGTATTATAGATATCTCCCCTTTTCTCCTTACTTCCCCCTCTCCTCCCAGCCCCTATCCACTCACCCACCCACCCACCCCTCAGGTCTTCACCACCCTATGGCTGTGTCCATGGGCTGTGCATGTACGTACATAAGTTTGTTGGTTAATCTCTCCTCGTCCCCACAACCCACGTCGGGGTAGGCCAGTCTGTTCCTTGCCTCTCGTGCTTCGGGTCTTGTTGTGTTGGTCAGTTCATTCTGTTCATTCGATTCCACAAATAAGAGAGATCCTGGGATGCTTGTCCTCCTCAGTTTGGCTCATTTCACTGAGCATCGTATTTTCCAGGCCCACCCACGCCGCCCCAAAGAGTGAGAGATCCCTCTCTTTTTTTTGTTTTGTTTTTTAAAAAATATATTTTATTGATTTTTTACAGAGAGGAAGGGAGTAGATAGAGAGCTAGAAACGTCAATGAGAGAGAAACATCGACCAGCTGCCTCTTGCACACCCCCCAACGGGGATGTGCCCGCAACCAATGTACATGCCCTTGACCGGAATCGAACCTGGGACCTTTCAGTCCGCAGACCGACGCTCGATCCACTGAGCCAAACCGGTTTTGGCGGATCCCTTTTTTTTTTTTTACAGCCGCGTCGTATTCCATGGTGCAAATGACCCACAGCTTTTTATCCACTCATCTAGTGATGGGCACCTGGGCTGTTTCCAAATCTTAGCTGTTGTGAATAAGGCTGCTATGAACGTATGGGGGGCATGCATTCCTTCTGATTGGTGTTTGGGGCTCACCTTCCCTAATTCGACCATGGAGACCCATCCCCAGAAGGGGGGTGAGGGAGGAGGCGGGGGTCTGCGGATGCTGTCCGTGGTGCTGACCGGTTGCTCTGTAGCTGTGGAGTTTCAGCACCATGGTCAGAGTCTGTGGCAATTTTTGCATTCGCTGAGCCCTTGGGGTTTGGTCCTCCAGATGGCTCCTCTATGCAGGAGTCAGATCCTATATCGATAACGAGGTGATGTGCAAATTGGCCGTCACGCCCTCACACAAGATGGCTGCCCCCCCCCAATGTGGTCACAAGATGGCCACCACAAGATGGCCGGCAGGTGAAGGCAGTTGGGGGAGCGACCAGGCCTGCAGGGGAGGGCAGCTGGGGGTAATCAGGTCTGCAGGGGAGCAGTTAGGCGTCGATCGGGCTGGCAAGGGAGTGGTTAGGGGTGATCAGGCGGGCAGAAAGAAGCAGTTAGGGGGGCAATCAATCCGGTAGGCGGGCAGGCTGGTGGTTGGGAGCCAGCAGTCCCGGATTGTGAGAGGGATGTCCGACTGCCGGTTTAAGCCTGATCCTTGGACCTAAACCAGCAGTCAGACATCCCCCTAGGGGGTCCCAGATTAGAGAGGGTGCAGGTTGGGCTGAGGGACAACCCCCAAACCCCACCCCGAGTGCACGAATTTTGTTCACTGGGCCTCTAGTCCAGGGGTGGGCAAACTTTTTGACTCGAGGGCCACAATGGGTTCTTAAACTGGACCGGAGGGCCGGAACAAAAGCAGCCTGACCATGCTGGCACTCTCCTCTTGGGCTGCTGGTGAAGGAGCGGAGGGGAAAGCAAAAGAACCCTCCACTCTCTGGGCTCTGTGGGCCGGATAGAACAGCCAAACGGGCTGGATCCGGCCCTTGAGCCGTAGTTTGCCCACGGCTGCTCTAGTCTATTTATATAAAAGGCTAATATGCAAATTGTCTGCTTGGGAGTTCAATCACTCACTATGACGTGCACTGACCACTAGGGGGCAGCGCAGAGCATGGCAGGCGACCCATGGCAGTGATGGTGGGACACTGAGGGAGCGAGGGAAGCAGAGAGGTGGGGATGCCAGGCCTAGGGGCTCTACCCTGCACAAATTCCATGCACTGGGCCTCTAGGATAAGATATTTAGTCAGAGCAGGAGGGTATGGGGAAAGTACTAGGCGGTGGCAGTAGCTGACAATGACCTAGACTCCCCTCGAGATCCGCAGAACCGTGAACAGGGAGAGGATTCAGGAGCTCGCGGCGACGCGGGCCCCAAACCCAGCATCACAGTCATCTCCAAAGCAGCCCAGGCCGACCCACAGTGCGTGTTCTCCCCTGTTTGCACCAGAAGGGCCGACTCCTCCTGGGCCCGGTCTGGGGTGCCAGCAACGGGGTGAGACCTAAGATTAACAGCGTCGCCGTCAGACAGAATATGTCTGAAGGACGGGGTGGCTCTGGTGGTTGGAGCATCGTCCTGTACACCAAAAGGACACAGGTTCCGTCCTCACAAGTTCGATCCCTGGAAGGGGCACTTAGGGAGGCAGCCATCTTTTTTTTTCTTCTTTTTAAATATATTTTATTGACTTTTTACAGAGAGGAAGGGAGAAGGATAGAGAGCTAGAAACGTCGACGAGAGAGAAACATCGACCAGCCGCCTCTTTCACACCCTCTACCAGGGATGTGCCTGCAACCAATGTATGTGCCCTTATCTGGAATTGAACCCTGGACCTTTCAATTCACAGACTGACGCTCTACCACTGAGCCAAACCAGCTTCGGTAAGAGGCAGCCATCTCTCACATTGATGTTTCTCTCTCTCTCTTTCTTCCCTTTCCTTTCTCTAAAATAATAAAAATTAGCCCTAACCGGTTTGGCTCAGTGGATACAGTGTCAGCCTGCAGACTGAAGGTTCCCAGGTTCAATTCCAGTCAGGGGCATGTACCTTGGTTGCAGGCACATCCCCAGTGGGGGGTGTGCAGGAGGCAGCTGATGGATGTTTCTCTCTCATTGGTATTTCTAACTCTCTATACCTCTCCCTTCTTCTCTGTAAGAAATCAATAAAATGTATTTTTTAAATAAGTAAAATAATAATAATTAATAATAATAATCCTAGCTAATAAAGAGGGAATATGCTAATTGACCCTCACGCCATCACAAAGATGGCAGTGCACACAGCCAATAAGGAGGGAATATGCCAATTGACTGCCACGCCCTCAAAGATGGTGGCACCCGCAGCCACAAGATGGCGTCGCCCAGTCCTCTCAGCCCCGATTGGACGGCAGGCATGCATCTGCCTCCAGAGTCCCCCGGTCCCCTCAACCTCCCAGCTGCCCAGGGCCGGCCTGAG
Organism: Vespertilio murinus; assembly: GCA_963924515.1. Classification (NCBI taxonomy): domain Eukaryota; kingdom Metazoa; phylum Chordata; class Mammalia; order Chiroptera; family Vespertilionidae; genus Vespertilio; species Vespertilio murinus. The sequence continues at coordinate 48,513,104 of OZ004716.1, read as the reverse complement.
GTGCAGGCAAGCCGCGGATGACAGCTGCCCAGCTGCCCAGGGCTGCCCAAGGCTCAGGTAACCAGGGCCGGCCGAGGCTCACGCTGCTGGCAGTGGCAGCAGCAGAGGTGTGATGGGGCGTCACCTTCCCCTGATCGCAGGGTCTCCTCCCACCCCTGAGGGCTCCCAGGCTCCCAGACTGTGAGAGGAGGCAGGCCAGGCTGAGGGACCCCCTTTCAGGACATGAAAATTCATGCACTGGGGCTCTAGTCTATATATATATATATATATAAAAGGCTAAGTGACCGACCATTTGTCCCACCATCCGACTGTCCAACCGACCAACCAGCCAGTACATATGGCATGCACTGGCAATTTAAATATAAACACTGACTCACGTATGTACGATACACATAAACCTCTCGCTGGCGCCAATCACACACGTGTGTTTCGATCTGTCATTGTCCATCGTGAATTTGGTTGAGTTTGTTGAAAGAAAGCAGGGTCGTCTACAGAACATGTCTGAAGGCCATCTGTGGGCACAGCATACCTCTGAAGCGGAAAGAAGCCACTTTGATCGACTTGATCAATTTACATGTTATTTTCACGTGCATTTTACTGATTTTCTTTCACCTCTGATGCTTCTATTATAGAGGAAGGGCACATTAAAATATTTCTTCTAATTAATTTCCTTTCGATGTGCATGAATTCATGCACCAGGCCACCAGTAATAATAATGAAATCCATAAAGACATATCCTCCAGTGAGGATTTTTTTAATGTATATTTTATTGATTTTCCACAGAGAGGAAGGAAGAAGGATAGAGAGCTAGAAACATCAATAAGAGAGAATCATCGACCAGCTGCCTCCTGCTGCCACTGGGGATGTGCCCGCAACCAAGGTACATGCCATTGACTGGAATCGAACCTGGGACCTTTCAGTCCGCAGGCCGAGGCTCTATCCACTGAGCCAAACCGGACTCGGTGGATTTTTTTTTTAATTGAAGAACACCCTGGTTCGGTTCAATCCCTTGCTGGGGCACATACAGGAGGCAATGGACCGATGTAATCTCTCTCTCTCTCTCTCTCTCTCTCTCTCTCTCTCTCTCTCTCTCTCTCTCTGATTTTCTGCCCCTTTTACTGTTTGGGGTCTGGGTCTCTAGGGCTTTCTGTCCTTGAAACCCTCATTGTTTTCTCTCTGTGGTTTTTTAAAAAAATGTATTTTATTGATTTTTTACAGAGAGGAAGAGAGAGGGATAGAGTGCTAAAACCTCCATGAGAGAGAAATATCAACCAGCTGCCTTCTGCACACCCTCTACTGGGGATGCGCCCGCAGCCAAGGTACATGCCCTTGACCGGAATTGAACCCAGGACCTTTCAGTCTGCAGGCCGTCGCTCTATCCACTGAGCAACACCAGTTCGGCTGTGTGTGTGTGTGTTTTTTTTAATGTTTTAATATATTTTTTTAGCCAAGACCGGTTTGGCTCAGTGGATAGAGCATTGGCCTGCGGACTGAAAGGTCCCGGGTTCGATTCCGGTCAAGGGCACATACCTTGGTTGCGGGCACATCCCCAGTGGGGAGGGTGCAAGAGGCAGCTGGTCGATGTATCTCTCTCATTGACGTTTCTGACTCTCTATCCCTCTCAATTCATCTCTGTGTAAAATCAATAAAATATATTTAAAAAAAATAAATAAATAAAAATATATATATTTTTTTTATTGATTTGGAAGAAGGAGAGAGAGACAGCAACACCAATGATGAGAGAGAACCATGGATTGGCTGGCCCCCCACCCCAACCGGGGACCGAGCCCGAACGTGGGCATATGTCCTCAACCAGAATCAAACCCGGAAGCCCTCAGTGGGTAGGCCGATGCTCCATCCACTTGAGCCAAACCGGCCAGGGCTTAAAATATATTTTACTTTATTTTTATATTTGACACTATTACAGATGTCCCCCATTTTGCCCACTCTCCTTCCGCCACCCCCCTTTCCCTCGGGCCCTCACCACACTGCTGTCTGTGTCCACGGCCTATGCTGCTCTCTTCACCTTCTCTCACCCAGTCCTTCTCACCCAGTCCCTCTCATCCCACCCCCCCTACACCCCCACTCCCACCCCCACCCCCACCACGGCCCCTTCAAAACCTGTGGGTCTGCTCCATGCATCCATGCCTCTGGTTCTACTTTGTTCATCAGTGTGTTTTGTTCTCTCGATTCCACATTTGAGTGAGATCGTGTGATACTTGTCTTTCTCCGACTGGCTTATTTCGCTTAGGATAATGCTCCCCAGGTCCCTCCATGTTGTCCACAAAGGGTAAGAGACCTTCTTTTCTTTTTTTTTAAATATATTTTATTGATATTTTATAGAGAGGAAGGGAGAGAGATAGAGAGCTAGAAACGTCGATGAGAGAGAAACATCGACCAGCTGCCTCCTGCACACCCCCTACCGGGAATATGCCCGCAGCCAAGGTACATGCCCTTGACCGGAATCGAACCTGGGACCTTTCAGTCCGTAGGCCGACGCTCTATCCACTGAGCCACACCGGCCAGGGCTCACACACCTTTATTTTTATTTTTTTTAATTTATTAGGATATTATATGTGTACATAGCTTACCATTGATCCCAACCCTCCCATACATGCCCTCCCTCCCCAGAGTTTTGTGTCCATTGGTTGTACCACACCCCACCGTTAAATGGCTTGATGGTATGTGACTGTATCATCGACAAAAACAGTTCAGACAGAGCAGTGACTTAAACATATTAGGTATCTCGGCTACTCAGTTTTGGGGGACCCGGCCCCGCCCCCGCACCCCCACCTTAAAGTTTGTCCTGGTTGCAACTCCCGAACTCCCAACCCTGCTTCTGCTTCCGGGGGGATGTCCCACCACCGGGGTCTGGCCCCCTGACCCCCATTCCCGTGGCACCCCTGCCCCGGCCTGCCCCACGTCTCCTGGACAGTCTCCGGGGCTCTGGGGCCGGTCTCTCCGGGCGAACGGGCACAGGGGACTCCCGCCCAGCCTCCCAGCGGCTCTGAGCGCTCTTCCTCCTCCCTCCCCCCCGCCCCCCCCCCTCTATCCGCCTTCCAGAATGGGCTCAGCTGCACCCCCATGCTGTCCTTCAAATGGCCTCTCTTCCCAGGCCTCCCAACCTCAGCCCCAGCTCGAACCTGAGCCCGCCTCCCCCTGCCCGGCCTCCCCCTGAGCCGGCCTCCAGGTCAGGGCTGGTCCTCACGCCCGGCTCTGACCCTCCCTCTGCAGTCCCACTGGCACCCCGCTGACAGGGGCCTGTCTGGTGACAGCCAGCTTGGGGCTGGGTGTCCTGGCGGGAAAGTCCTCCCCACGGGGTCCCAGCTGCCCCCGGAAATACACATACACTCTCTCAGTCTCTCTCTGTCTCTGCTCTGTCTCTGTCTGCCTCTCTGTGTCTATCTCTCTGTCTCTTTCTGTCTCTCTCTCTCTGTCTGTCTCTGTCTGTCTCTCTATATCTGTCTCTTTCTGTGTCTCTCTCTGTGTCTCTCTGTCTCTCTCTGTCTTCTCTCTCTGTCTCTCTGTGACTCTCTCTGACTCTGTCTCTCTGTGACTCTCTCTGACTCTCTCTGTCTCTGTGTGTGTGTCTCTCTCTCTCCGTTTCTCTCTCTCTCTCTCTCTCTCTCTCTCTCTCTCTCTCTCTCTCTCTCTCTCTCTCTCTCTCCTCTCTCTCTCTCTCCCTCTCTCTCCAGCAGCTGCAATCTGGAAGACATTACCGGCCCCACAGCCAGACTTCCCCAGTTTCAGGAAATTCCAGGCTGCGCAGGGGGGAGGGGAGGGGAGGGGAGGGAGGCAGGGGCCGGGCTGGGGGCACCCCACCCCCTCGGCGGCCTGTCCTCCGCGCACACCCCGGCCCGCCCCACACTCACCCCGAGGGCCCGGCGTCCCCGCCGCCGCCGTCCCGCCCCGCAGATCCCCGAGGCAAACTTTGGGGGGACACGGGGGTGCAGGGGGGAGGAGGGGAGAGGGAGGGAGCCAGGAAGGCGGGGCGGGGCCTGCGCCTCCACCCTGCGCGCCCCGGGAGGGCGGCCCCTCGGCCCCTTGGGCTCGGACCATGGCCCCCGAGAGGGCGGAGCGCCGCGCCGGGGGCAGGTGAGCGGGGCCGGGGCCGGGGCGGCCGGACCCTGGGCGCTGGACGGCGGCTGGCACCCCGGGCTCCCGGGCTTGGGGGGCGGGGGGGGCGCGCTGGGAGCCGGGACTCCTGCGGCTGCCTGGGTTCGGGCCGGACCGGACCGGACCGGACCCCGCTCCAGGTTGCGCCTGACACTCCCTCCGGCAGGTGAGGCCCGGCCCGAAGGAGGAGGAGGAGGAGGCGAAGGAGGAGGAGGAGGAGGCGGAGGAGGAGGAGGAGGAGGAGGAGGAGGAGGGCGCGGCCCGGGACCCCGAGGCCGAGGCGGGCTCCGAACCCCGGACGGACGGGGCGCCCCAGCCCGAGCGCGCCGGACCCGCCGGGCGAGGACCACGAGGTGAGCGGGGGGCCGTGTGTCTCGGGGTCCCGGGGTTTCGGGGTCCCGGGTCAGGGCCGGACGAGCCGGGGAGAGGCGGCGGCGGAGCGCCCGGCCCCCGCCACGTGGCCCCGGGAAGCGCGCCCCGCGGGCCCGGGAACCAGTCGGGCGGCATCCGGGGCGGGCGGTTGTCTCCGGGGCGGGTGGTTGTCTCCGGGGCCGGGGCGGGTGGTTGTCTCCGGGGCCGGTGGTTGTCTCCGGGGCCGGGGCGGGTGGTTGTCTCCGGGGCCGGCGGTTGTCTCCGGGGCGGGTGGTTGTCTCCGGGGCCGGTGGTTGTCTCCGGGGCCGGGGCGGGCGGTTGTCTCCGGGGCCGGGGCGGGCGGTTGTCTCCGGGGCCAGGGCTGGGCCGGGCGGGGGGTGGGTGATGGGTGGTGGGGTGCGAGGGGAAGGGAGCCAGCTGTGCGCCCCCCTCCGGCCTCCCCCCCCCTCCGCAGCGGGGGCGCAGGGCGGGGAGGGGCGCGGCCCCAGCCAGGCTTCCCCCACACACTCCAGCCGCGGCCCGCTTTGCCCCAGACAACGGGCCCTCTGTGGGAGCCTCGGCCCCGGAGGGTCAGACATTTTTTTTTTTTTAATATGTTTTATTGATTTTTTTTTTTTTTTGTACAGAGAGGGAGGGAGAGGGAGGGAGAGAGAGCTAGACAGCCGCCTGCTGCACACTCCGCCTGGGGATGTGCCCCCAACCAAGGTGTGTGTCCTTGACGGGAATCGAACCTGGGACCCTTCAGTTCATAGGCTGAAGCTCTATCCACTATATATATATATATATATATATATATATATATATATATATATATAGCCAAAACCGGTTTGGCTCAGTGGATAGAGCGTTGGCCTGCGCACTGAAGGGTCCCGGGTTCGATTCCGGTCAAGGGCATGTGTCTTGGTTGCGGGCAGGTCTCTGGTGGGGGGTGTGCAGGAGGCAGCTGATTGATGTTTCTCTCTCATCGATGTTTCTAGCTCTCTATGCCTCTCCCTTCCTCTCTGTAAAAAAATCAATAAAATATATATTTTAAAAAAATAAAAATAAAAAGCAATGGAGAGAAAATAGCCTCGGGTGAGGATTAACAAAAAAAGGGAAAACCACACACACACACACCCATAAAAGCCATTTCTGGGAGGGTTCTCATCTGGGATGGAACAGGAAAAGAGCCATGGGGGGTGGGGGTGGGGTTATAGGAAATCCCTGGCCTTCGTGGCGAACCCAAACATCATCTTTTCCGCGGGGAAGCCTGCAGCGCGCCCCATCCTGTGGGGGCAGGGAGGGGGTGTCGGCAATCTCGGGCTGACCTCCAAACCCGGCCAGCCCCGGCGTTGATGCTGTGTGCCCCGGGGCCAGGCACCCCCCTCTCTGGGCCTCAGCCGGCACAAGATGACTGCGGTCTCCCCCGGGGGTGGGGTGGGGGGGGAGATTATAGGACTTCCCTCCTGGCCCAGATCTAGGGCTGGGGGAAGAAAGGGTCTGCATCGAGAGAGCACCTTTCATCCACCCCTTGCACCTGGGCATTCTGCTCCGTCTTTCTTTAAAAAAAAAAAAAAAAAAAATTATTGATTTTAAAAAATATTTTTCATTGATTTTTTACAGAGAGGAAGGGAGAGGGATAGAGAGTTAGAAACATCAATGAGAGCCGAAACCGGTGTGGCTCAGTAAATAGAGCGTCGGCCTGCCGGACTGAAAGATGCCGGGTTCGATTCCGGCCAAGGGCATGTACCTTGGTTGCGGGCACATCCCCAGTGGGGGGCATGCAGGAGGCAGCTGATGGATGATTCTCTCTCATCAATGTTTCTGACTCTTCTATCCCTCTCTCTTCCTCGCTGTAAAAAAATCAATAAAATATATTTTTTTAAAAAAAGAAAGAAAAAGAAACATCGATGAGAGAGGAACATCCATCAGCTGCCCCCTGCACACTCCCCACTGGGGATGTGCCCGCAACCAAGGTGCATGCCCTTGACCGGAATCGAACCCGGGACCTTTCAGCCTGCAGGCCGACACTCTATCCACTGAGCCACACCGGTTTCTTTTTCTTTCTTTTTTTAATATTCTGCTCCGTCTCTCGACGGAGGTTTAGGGTTGAGGAAGTGGGTTCAGAGTCCCACAGAGGAGACACAGCAGCTCTGGTGTGTTTGGGGTCACAAAGGGAGACCTTGGGGGAACGTGGAGGTGAGGGGGCCGCAGGAGGGTGGGGCGAGGGGCCAGCGGGGGCCGGGAGCTGCCCAGGCGGGCTGGCGTGGGAGCAAGGGCCTGGAGGCAGGTGAGGAGGCAGGCAGCTCTGGACTCGGGAGCCCCGGGGAGCTGGTGTGGCTGTCTCGGGTGAGTCACCTACCCGCTCCGAGGCCGGTCTGGCCCGGTGACCCGGGGCGGGGCCGCCCTGAGCAAACACTGGGCATTCGCCGTGTGCTCGGGGCACCGGGCTAAGTTCTCGGCCCACCTCGCGCCTGACCTGGCAGGGAGACTCAGGGATGAATCCTGTGGGTGTCAGCCCATTTCCAAGACGAGGAAGTGAAGTCAGAGAGGTTCAGACGCTTGCCCGAAGCCACACAGCAAAGGGCACGGGCGGATCCAAGCCGGGGCAGTGGGCTTGCTGAGTCGTAATGGGCACCGAGGGAGAGGAGTTTTAAAAATTGACTTTAATGTATATATTGTATTGATTTTCTTATTTGATTTTTTTACAGAGAGGAAGGGAGAGGGCTAGACAGAAACACTGATGAGCTGAAATTTGTTTGGCTCAGTGGATAGAGCGTCGGCCTGCAGACTGAAAGGTCCCAGGTTTTTTTGTTTTTTTTTAATGTATTTTATTGATTTTTTACAGGGAGGAACGGAGAGGAAGAGAGAGTTAGAAACATCGATGAGAGAGAATCATTGACCAGCTGCCTGCTGCACACCCCCTACTGGGGATGTGCCCGCAACCAAGGTACATGCCCTTGACCAGAATCGAACCCGGGACCTTTTAGTCCACAGGCCGACGCTCTATCCACTGAGCCACACCAGTATCGGCAAGGTCCCAGGTTTGATTCCGGTCAAGGGCATGTACCTTGGTTGCGGGCACATCCCCGGTGGGGGGTGTGCAGGAGGCAGCTGATGGATGTTTCTCTCTCATCAATATTTCTCTCTATCTCTCTCTCTTCCCTTCTGTAAAAACTCAATAAATATATATTTTTAAAAATCAATGAGAGAGAAACATCCATCAGCTGCCTCCTGCACACCCCCCTACTGGGAATGTGTCCGCAACCAAGGCACATGCCCTTGACCGGAATTGAACCCGGGACCTTTCAGTCCACAGGCTGATGCTCTATCCACTGAGCCAAACCAGTTAGAGCTAGAAATTGATTTTAGAGAGAGGAAGAGAGACAGACCGAGAGGGAGAGAGAAACGTAGATGTGTGAGAGAAACACCAGTTGCTTCGAATGCACCCGGACGGGGGATGGAACCCACAGCCAGGTACATGCCCTGCCCGGGAATCGAACCCGCCCCCTCGTGGTGTGCAGGATGACGCTCCCACCAGCTGAGCCAGCTGGCCAGGGCAGGGCTTTTGTCTCTTAAACGGTGAATTGAGATTCCTTCCTGAGCGGACGGAGGTCAGCATTTTATTTATTTATTTTTTAAAAGGTTAGAATGGGCCGAAACCGGTTTGGCTCAGTGGTAGAGCCTCGGTCTGCGGACTGAAAGGTCCCGGGTTCGATTCCGGTCAAGGGCATGTACATTGGTTGCGGGCACATCCCTGGTGGGTGGTGTGCAAGAGGCGACTGGTCGATGTTTCTCTCTCATCGACGTTTCTAGCTTTCTATCTCTCTCCCTTCCTCTCTGTAAAATATCAATAAAATATATTTTAAAAAAAAGGTTAGAATGGAAAACATCCAAGTGCTTAGTGTTTTCACAGTAAGTCTTGCTTTGTACTTTGTTCCACTTACGCAGGCGACGGCGGGGGGGGGGGGGGGGGGGGGTGTTTGCACAGGTTGCAATAAAAATGCTTATTCGTCTAGATTGAGGTCAGGGAAGTCGGAGGAACTCAGCTGAGGTGGCGGGTCAAGACTGGTTCTCCCGGAGAAATGAATGTAGAGCGTGCGTGTGTGTGTGTGTGTGTGCGTGTGTGTGTGTGTGTGTGTGGAGGGTGGAGGGCCGTTCTCACGCACGTCCATCTACCACAATTTTACGTTCTTCCGGCCTCACTGCTCCTCCAGCTGATCGCTGCTGGTCTTTCCCAGGATGCTCGCTGCTGAAAGAGCAATGCTGGCTTTTTTTTTTTTTTTGCCTTCCTCAAAGAGTTCGATCAGACCCATAAACCTTTTAAAAATATATAATTTATTGATTTATTTTTACAGAGAGGAAGGGAGAGGCATAGAGAGTTAGAAACATCGATGAGAGAGAATCATCGACCAGCTGCCTCCTGCACACCTCGAACTGGGGATGTGCCCGCAACAAAGGTACATGCCTTTGTCTGGAATCGAACCTGGGACCCTTCAGTCTGCAGGCCGACGCTCTATCCACTGAGCCCCACCGGTCAGGGCTCTCTCTTCTTTCTTTTAAATATATATTTTATTGATTTCAGAGAGGAAGGGAGAGATAGAAACATCAACGATGAGAGAGAATCACTGATCAGCTGTCCCCTGCACACCCCCCCCCTCTGTCAAGCCCCCAACCCACGCATGTGCCCTTGGCCGGAATCGAACCTGGGACCCTTCAGTCCGCAGGCCGACGCTCTATCCACTGAGCCACACGGGTTTCGGCAGACCTTTAAGTCTCGTTCCTCCGTGGTTGCTGGGGACACGTATCTTCCTCCCCCTCACCCCCCCTCCCATACACACACACACACACACACACACACACACACACACACACACGAGCACGCTTACCAATACAGTTTTCCATGTCCTGTTGGAGGTGTTTTCCCTGCAGCCCTGGGAGGGCGAGATCCCCAGGCCGGCAGCTGGCTCCGTTCAAACAGGGCCTTGTCAGCCATAACCTCCTAACCCCGGTTAGCACAGAGGCCACGGTCACCGGGGGCCCGCCCAGAAGATTCCGGAAAGCGGCCCCAGCCGCTGCAGGATGTGGGCAAAGGTTGGCAGGCATTTCCCTGTAACTCGAGCCCCGCGAGTCCACGTGGCCGGGGCCACCGCGCTGTCCCCGGCGTGAGAGCTGCCCGCCCCCGATGCCTGCCCGCTGGCCGGCCTTGTCACCCAGAGAAACGTGCTTCTCCTCCTCCTCCGCCTCTCACAGAAAGGGAGGCATTCTGTGGTCTCTCTCCAAATCTGATTCTCGGGGGGACACGCTGCGCCCCGATGCAGATCCCCAGGCCCACCTTCAGAAGGCTAGAACTCGCCCTCACCGGTGTGGCTCAGTGGATAGAGCGGCGGCCTGCGGGCGGAAGGGTCCCGGGTTCGAGTCCCAGTCAAGGGCATGTGCCTTGGTTGCGGGCACATCCCCGGTGGGGGGAGTACAGGAGGCAGCTGGTCGATGGTTCTCTCTCATCGATGTTTCTAGCTTTCTATCCCTCTCCTTTCCTCTCTGTAAAAAAATCAATTATATATATATATAATTGATTTTATATATATATATATATATATATATAAATGAATATATATATTTGAATATATATATTCAATTTTCATATTTGAATATATATATAATTGATTTTTTATATATATATATAAATGAATATATATACATTTGAATATATATATATTTTTTGAATATATATATATATATATATATATTCAAAAAGAACAAACATGCCGAAACCGGTTTGGCTCAGTGATAGAGCGTCGGTCTGCAGACTGAAGGGTCCCGGGTTCGATTCCGGTCAAGGGCATGTACCTTGGTTGTGGGCACATCTCCGGTGGGGGGTGTGCAGGAGGCAGCTGGTCGATGTTCTAACTCTCTATTCCTCTCCCTTCCTCCCTGTAAAAAATCAATAAAATATATATATTTTTTAAAAAGAACAAACATGTGGGGTGCCTGGAGGCCTGGCAATGAGCCACCCTCGGGGGAGGGATGCTCCCCAAACTTGGCAAAACCCCCAGCTCCTCACACACGGGGGGTCCCTGAACCCAGGCCTGCCTGGGGCACAAAGCCTGGGGCCCACACACTTCCGGTGGGAGGAGGAGGGGGGTGAAGGGGAAGAGGAGGAATGCTGACCTGTTTTATTTATTTTTAAAATGTCTGGATTATATTTGTGCTTAAACCCACCCAGTCGCAAAGTACAAGTTCCTCTCTAAGGAAGGGGCCTGCCCTGAAGATGCTAACCGGGAATTCTAATCTTTTTATTTTTAAAAATGTATTTTATTGATTTTTTTTTTTTACTGAGAAGGGAGAGGGATAGAGAGAAACATCGACCAGCTGCCTCCTGCACACCCCCCCCCCCCAGGGCATGTGCCCGCCACCAAGGTGCATGCCCTTGAACGGAATCGAACCCGGAACCCTTCAGTCCGCAGACCGAGGCTCTATCCGCTGAGCCACACCGGTTTGGGGGCACCTCGTGGTGGTCGCGGGCAGACCCGGAGCTGAGTGAGATGGGACTCGGGCAGCTGCGACCTGTGGGGGGGCCTCTCGGAGCCTCAGTTTCCCCACCTGTAAAACGGGAGCAATCCCCGCGTCTCTGTGGAATGGCTGGGTCACCCGGGACTGGGGGTGTGGCTGCCCCGCTGACCCCCCTCTCTCCCCCCCGCCCCCAGATGCCGGTGCTGAAGCGGCCGGGCCCCGCGCAGCCCGGGAAGCGGCCGGAGCGCGGCGCCCTGGCCATCTCGGCGCCGCTCGGGGACCTCCGGCACACGCTGCACGTGGGGCGCGGCGGCGACGCCTTCGGGGACACCTCCTTCCTGGGCCGCCACGGCGGGGGGCCGCCCCCCGAGCCCCAGCCGCCGCCCCCCGCGCCCCGGCCCCAGCCGCCGCCCGCGCCCGCCGACCCGCTGCTGACCTTCCAGCTGGACCTCGGGCCCTCCATGCTGGACGCCGTGCTGGGCGTCATGGACGCGGGGCGCCCCGGGGCCGCCGCTGGACCCCCCGCCGACCCCGGCTCCGGCTCCGGGCCGCCGCGCCCCCCGCCTCGCTGCCGCCCCCGCGCGGACCTGGAGCTGGACGACGTCGTTGGCCTCTAGGCCCCCGGACTCCCCCCCATGAACCCCGAACCCCGAACCCCACTTCTTTACACATAAACGGCTGCGGTCTGGGCCCGCCTCTGTGTCCTCCCTGCGCGCGGGACCAGAGGGGACGGGGGGGGGGGGGGGGGGGGCGGCGCCTGTAGGAGTCGGTGCGTCCCCTAAAGCCCGGGTGCCGCGGAGGCCGGACCGGGTACATGGAGGTGCCCCGTTAGGGGGCCGGGGCGGGGTCCCCGCGTGCCCGCGCCCACGGGCCCATTCGTTCGTCCTGTGGACGGCGCCGCCGCCGGCTCCGGGCGGCCCAACCCGACCCGCTCCGGCTGCGGGACAGCCCGGGTGCAGAGGCCCTGCCCGGCGGGAAAGCGGGGCGGTCCCTGGAGGAGGCCCCTGTCCTCCCCAGGTGGGTCCCACCCGAGCCGCGGAGTTGGGTTTGGTCCTGCAGGGTGGTGCGGAGGGCGGGCGGGGCCGGCGGGGCCGGAGGAGGCGCCCGGAGCCCGGCCCGGGGGCGGGCGGGTCGGCTCTCCGGGGACTCGGGGGCGGGGTCAGACTTGCAAACCGCGAGGGGGCGGGGCCGGCTCCCCGGTGACCCCGCGGGGCGGACCCACGGGGCCTGACTCAGTCCCGCGGGCGCGAGGGCGCTTCCCGGGTCGGAGCGGCCGCCGCTGACGACACAGTCGGGTCGCCGCCCGGGTCCCATGGCGGCGGCCGGAGAGCCCGCACCGGCCGCGGAGCCCCCCGCCGCGGAGACCCCGGAGCCGCCGCCCCCGCCGGCCTGCCGCTTCTTCCTGGAGGGCCGCTGCCGCTTCGGCGCCCGGTGCCGCCAGCCCCACCCGGGGGCCCCGCCGCCGCCGCCGCCGCAGCCGCCGCAGCCTGGAGGCGGGGCCGGGGCGGGGTCCGAGGCCGGGACTGGGACCGGGACCAAGAAGCCGCCTCTGCGCACCGCCGCGGCCGTCGTCCAGCGCATCCGCTGGGACCCGCGCCTGGACGCCGCCGACTTCGCGGTGGGCTACACGGACCGCTTCCTGGGGCTCGTGGAGCGGCCCTTCGGCGCCTTCTGCTGGGACGCGCCGCTGGCGGCGCTCGGGCCGGGCGCGCTGGCCGTCCCGCAGCACCGCGTGCGCTACTTCCGCTGCCGCGGCCGCCTCGTCTGGGACCGCGACTCGCGCACCGACCTCGTCTTCGGCTCCGGCGCCGCGGGCGGCCGCGGGCCCACCATCCTGGACGCGCTGGACCCTCCCGGGGACGGGCCAGTGCGGGACGGCGCGGGCGCGCCTGAGCCCGGAAGCCCGCACGACGACGACGACCCGCCCGGAACCGGAGAGGCGCCGGACCGCGGGGAGGAGCGCGGCGTCGGGGACACGCCTGGGACCCGGGAGGCTCCGGGCTGCGCGGCCGCGCCCCCCTCTGGCGCCCTGGCAGCTGGGCTGGGACAGCAGCCCGGGCCCGGCCCCGAAGGCGGGAGCCCGGAGCCGGCGGGGACTCCCGGGGAGGCCCGGGACCCGGGCGGGGCCGGCAGCCCGGCCTCCCCACGGAAGGAGCCGGAAAGGGCGAGGCGGCTGGCCGCCAGAGCCAGGACCGGGGCGGCCCCGCGGCAGCCCCCGGATGACTTCTCCGAGGCGAAAGCGGGGTGCCGAGTGGAGTGGGGTACCGAGGCCTGGCCCAGAGCTGCCACAGCCCGTCGCCAGCCTCGGCCCACGCACTTCGTGGCCCTCATGGTGACCGAGCCCGGGCTGCGGGCGGGGGTGGCCAAGGCCCAGGAGGAGCTGGTCCGCGCCGCGCCTTCGTGCGCCGCCTTCCTGGTGCCCCCCCAGGCCCTGCACCTGACGCTGGCCCTGCTGAGGCTGGGGGGCCCCGGGGAGACGGCGGCTGCCGTCAGTGCGCTCAAGCGCGCCCTCTCGGACCCGGGACTTCCGGTACCTCGGCAGGTGACCTTCGGGCAGCTGGAGCTCCTGGGCCCCCATGTGCTCTGTGCGCCCCCCTCCCCGTCCCTGGAAAACATGGCCCGCGTGCTGGGCCGGAGGCTGGAGGCTGAGGGGCTCAGAGTGTTTCAGCCCCTCGGGGGGCTGCACCCCCACCTCACGCTGGCCAAGGTCCCCCGGGGGTCTCAGGGCCACCTCCCCTTGCCCGGGCCCGGCCCAGGACAGGGGCTGGGGAGCCAGCTGCTGAGACAGCTCTGGCTGTGCCGCGTGGGGAGGGCGGGCGACGCCTACCAGCCCCTGGCGGAGATCCCCTTGGGGTGACCGCCCGCCCCCCACTCCGGGTCGACCAGCCGGACATCAGTGCCAGACACGGGAGCTCCAGTCCAAGCAGGAGGGACAAAGCACACGCTCGCTCTCTCTCTTTAATCGTGGTTTCTCTCAAGGTACCAAACGTGCTCAGTGATCCAAAGGAGGGATGAAGGAAAGAAAGGGGGGAGGAGGGGGAGGCAGAGGAGGAGTATCTGGAAAAAAAGCAGCCTGACAGTCCAGCTGTTTGCAAACTCATTGCACAACCTCCGATTACATGGCAGAAGAGGGGGGGAAAGAAAGGGGGGGGGGAAGGAGGGAAGTAACTTAAATAAACACACAAAAAGAAACGAGGAGGAGATGTGACGTGAGCTGGTGATCCATGAAGGCAGGGAGGGGAACCGTTTACCTGTGCTGAACCGAGGGGGGAGGGAGCGGGAGGGGGGAGGGGAGGGGAGGGGGGAAAAACTAGAAGAAACACTGGGGTGGCGGGAGGAGGGGACACGAGACAACTTAATACAACTGCAGACGAGGCGGCCCGGCCGGTGAGGTCCCGCGATGGCCTCCGGAGTCTTCGGTTCGGGTGGCAACGCGGATCTGCTGGTGGCCTGGTGTGGCGGTGGCCTTTCTGGGGCGGGAGCCGAGGGCAAGACACAGTCTCTGCGGCTCCCCGCGCCCCGAGCACTGAGGCCCCGGAGGGCTGGGCAACAAGAGTCTCTGGTGAGGTAGGCAGACGGGCGGCGAGCGGTGGGCGGCGGGCGGCGAGCGGGTGCCCCCGCCGCAGCGGGCACGGGCGGAGCGGCCTGTCGTCTTCGGCTGGGCCCCTGGCATGAGCTGGGCCAGGGCGCCGAGTTGGTACCGGAGTACGAGCTCGAGAGAGAGAGAGAGAGAAAACACTGAGACAGCATTAGTAGAGTGCAAGGTGGACAGACCAAGCCCCCAACCCTCGGCTGCCCCCCCTCCCGCCCCATCCCTCTGAGGCAAAAATAAAAACGTAGAAAAAATCTCTGTACAGGCTCCCGGTCGGAAAACGGGGCAGGGAGGGCGGCTCTTCCTGGAGCTCACTCCCCGCGATAATTTACACCCCAAGTCCATGGCTCAAAAACACGCTCGGCGAGGAGGCGCGGCCGCCGGGCTCAGAAGGCGGGCAGCTGCGCCAGGCTGCGGCGGCAGTCGATGCTGGCGTGGTCCGGGCCCGCGTAGGCCAGGCCCAGGGGCTCTAGGAAGGCCCGGCAGGCGGCCTCGCCCTCGAAGGCCAGCTCGGCCTGCAGGTAGGAGACGGGCAGCGCAGGGCGGAAGCTACGGAGACAAGAGGAGAGCGTGATGAGGCGGGGGGCAGGCAGGGGCACCCCGGACAGGGAGTGGGTGCCCCCCGTTCCGACACCCTAAGAGCTTCCTGAGCACATTAGGACATGTAACCTCCGGTGCCACCCCTCACCCCGCCTCCGGAGCGCGGGGCCTCAGGCGGGGCTGGCAGCCCATCCCCACTGCGCCCTGTTGCCCACTTACCTGTCGGGAGCAAGGAAGGGGGAGGGCCGCACCGGCTCATCACTGCTCCGGCCTGAGCAGCCCCTCAGAGAGGGCCGCGGGCCGGGGGCAGGGCCAGGCTCAGGGCGGGAGGGCCGGCTGCTACTCTGGGGGCCTGGCCCTCACGGACCCCAACCCCGGGTCTGAGCGCCTCACAGTGCCCCGGGCACGGGAGTCAGCCAGCACCCCCTACACTTCCCACAGGGAACTCGGGCACCTGCCAGGTCAGCAAGAGGCACTACGTCCGGGCACTGGCCCTCGGTGCTCAGTGCCTGAGCCATCTACCCTCACAGCCACCCGGGCACTGCGGGGCAGGCACGGCCGCCGTGTCACCTAGGAAGGGAGGCTGTGGCTGAACGCACTCGGAACGGGCCCCGCCCTGCTGTCCACGGAGCCAGGACAGCCTGCTGCCACCCTGCGGGTCGTGTCTGCCAAGGAAAGAGTGCCGGTGCCGGCCCAGCCGTCTGCCCTGCCCTGTCCCCCCTGAGGAGGGGAGCCGCCGGCCCCGCTGCTGAGCTGGAGGCAGCCTGGGGGCTCCCCGGGGCCTGGCGGGCTGGAGGGGGCGGTCCGTTAGCCGCTCCTGTGCGTCCTCACCCACGTTCCTGCCCCTGTCCCGTTTCTGCGGCCCTAGAGTGGCCCTAACCTTCAGTTCCACCGTCCTTTCCCAGGCTCCAAACCATCCGCATGGCGGAAAGCTAACAGACGTGGAGTTCAAGGCCTCGTACCGCCGCCCCGAGCAGGGCCCCCCACGCTCAGAGGCTGGCAGCGGGCGCCATGGTGGTGCTGCGGGCGCCGGGCGCCGTGGGCTGGTCAGCGGCAGCCCCGGCGGTCACCTCCCTGTCCCGGGAGACTCACTGCCCTAAGGACACAGCCCCGCACTCCGGAGCACACGGCGGGCACACTCCGTGTGTGGGGCACAGGCCCAGCCTGCCTGGCATCTCGCCCGCCTCCCTGCCATGGGCCTGGCACCCTCCAAAGACTCCAGTAGGCACGGGGCCCGGCCGTCAGACCGGACGCCGCCGGAGCAGGGCTGTTCTCTCGTTTCTCCAGAGCTGCGGCCGGAGCCAGAGGCAGGCAGAGCCTCGAAGGCGGGAGCCCCGAGCGGAGCTCCGGGTCCCAGGTGGTGTGAGTGGGAGGACGAGCGGCAGGGGGTGGAGGGACCCCGGAACCAAAGAAAGAAAGAGAAAGAAAGAAAGAAAGAATGGCGGAAGAGGCCGAGCCAAGAGGAGGAGGGACAGGAGGATGAGAAGGGAGAGGCCAGCACAGCCGGACTGGACTAGAGGCCTGCTCGCCAGGGTGGAGGGGGAAGAGGGGGGCGCGGGGGACCTCAGCTGAACATACGTTTTGATCATGGCCTTGAGGGCGGCTTTGCGCTCCCGGTCCACAAACTTGTCTATGAGGTAGCCAGACATACAGGGCGCGTGGCCGTAGAGCCGGAAGAAGCGGTGGTAGTTGCCCAGGGCCCAGGCCGCCCTCAGGGCCAGGGCGTGGGCCACGCAGGGGTCCGTCTTCAGCTCCCGCGTCAGGTAGGCCAGCTCCGTGGTGATGTCGCCCGAGTTGTTGGTGAAGATGTAGTAGAGGATGCGGTAGGCGGTGAACTCACCCACGTTGCCGGGCAGGCTCTCCGCGTACAGCGACTTGAGCTGCGTCTGGCACTGGTTGAACTCCTCGTGGTCACCCTGCGGGCGGGCGGGCACGCCGGGAGGAGGGCGGTGAGGCTGGGGAGGAAGCCGGGGGGCCCAGAGCCGGGGGGAGCCCGGCCCACTCACCTTCTCCAAGGCGATGCGGGCGTGCGTCTCGTA
Organism: Vespertilio murinus; assembly: GCA_963924515.1. Lineage (NCBI taxonomy): Eukaryota > Metazoa > Chordata > Mammalia > Chiroptera > Vespertilionidae > Vespertilio > Vespertilio murinus. The sequence continues at coordinate 48,495,953 of OZ004716.1, read as the reverse complement.
CACCTCCACCGTGAACTCAGTGCGCACGCCTTGCACCTGGGCAGCAAGGGGAGGGGTCAGGCCAGAGCAGGGTGGGGTGCGCACCCCCCTCCCCAAATTCCACCCCCACCCCCAGCCCCACCCCGGTCACCCAGCCCGGTCACCCGCCCCGCCCTCACCGTCAGGTCCTGCCGGATGGACTTCATCTGCTCGCAGGCGAAGGCGTAGTCCTGCTTCTCCTTCCACTGGGACTTGACCATGCACAGCGACTTCTTCAGCACCTGGGCGGCCGGCACACGGAGCTCAGGGACAGCAGGCAGCGCAGGGACACCCCGAACCCGCTAAGCCCCCGAGCCCAGCGCCGGCCTCGCGCACCGGGACCGGAACACCACGGCCTCGTCCCAATCAGGACGCCGGGGCCTCTGTCCCATTTCAAGTGGGACCGGAGGCGCCGAGGCCTAGGAGCCCCCCCCCCCCCCCCGCCCCAGGCCGTGTGCTCGGGACTCAGGTTCAGAGGCACACGCTGCCCTCCCACACTTACCGCCACAGGGCGCACGGTGGACGGGTCGGGGGCGCAGGTGAGCCGCAGGTAGTGCTTGGTGATGTCGGGGCAGGTGCCCACGATCTGCAGCTCCTGCCAGTCGGGGTCGCCCCCGCTGCTCTCCAGGCCGCCCACCTGCAGCACCAGGGGCTCGAGGCGCAGGCGGCGGGAGTGCCCGTGCTGGAAGCGGGCCGCCCGCTTCTGCTTCTTCAGCTCGCGCTCGGGGTCCTCACACTCCAGCGCCGCCATCCTCTTGCGGTTGCGCTTGGTGGGCGCTAGGTCGTGCCTTGGGGGGAGGGAGGAGGGGGGGTCGGTAAAGACGACGGGCATGGAGCACCCCAGGGCCACAGCACCCTCCCTGGCCGCCCAAAGGCTCACCTCTTCCCTCGCTGCGCCCTGCCTCGGCCCCGATCCATGTGGGCCCCCCGGCCGCCCCGGCCCTTGGGGGGCGGGTTCCGGCGGCCCACGGGCTGACACTCGTTCCCTGAGAAGGAGCTGTCCGAGTCCGAGTGGGAGTCACTGTGCGGAGGACGGGAAGGTGAGGCCGGGGCCGCTCCCCGGCCCCCCCCCCCACCCCCCGGGGGCCCGCACCCACCTGCGGCGGAAGTGGCGGCTCGGGGAGCGGGAGGAGGAGCGGGAGCGGGACTCTGTGCTGGAGGAGGAGCTGTGGTCCTTCATGAAGACATTGCGGTTGCCGAACTTGGCAAAGCTGCCGCCCCGCGCTCGGCCAGCACCCCCAGCCCCTGGCGTCCCTCGCTGGGACTGGGCACCCCCGCCCCTGGCCGTGGCGCCTGCCCCCCTGGGAGGGTGAAGGCTGCTGGGGGCCTCCCACCGCTTCTTCTTGGGGCTCTCTGCCACGGTGTCCCGAGTCAGCCTGAGGACAGAGCGGGGCATCACCAACCCGCGCCTCCGCCCGCCCAGGGACACTCCGCCCCGGGGTCCCCCCCCGCCCCTCGGCCCCTGGCCTGCCCCCCGCACGCAGGCCGCCCGGCCTCCCCTCCAGGCCGTCCGGACTCACCCGGGCAGAGGCTCCCGGCTCCAGTCGATGGTGTAGGCGGAGCCATCCTGGAGCCGGGCCTGCAGCACCTCCTTGAGCAGCTTCTCGGTGCGGTCCTTGTCCTCCTCCGACTCGCAGGCCGTGAAGCAGCGCTCCACGTACTCCTTCATGTCCTGCGGCCAGTCGTCCGGCTTCCCCGACAGGCCCCCCCTGCAGGGCAGAGGGCTCAGCCGGGAGTCTGACGCTCACGACCACCCGCGGGGGCCCCCGCCCTCCGAGCACGGCCCCACGGCGTCCCCACGCCGAGGACTCACCTGTGGTTCTGGGCCTTCTCGGCGCTGGGCTGGGGGCCGAAGCCGCCGTGCTGGCCCTCCGAGGCGGAGCTGAAGTTCTGGTTGGTGACGGCGAAGGGCCGCTTCTGAATGTTGAACTTGAGACCGCCAGTCCCGGGGGCCGCTGGGGGCGGGGGCGGAGGAGCAGGGAAAGCTGGAGTTAGGCTACGCCAGCTCCAGGCAGCACCCCGAGGCCCGGGGAGCACCCTGCACCCTGCGGCCCCTTACGCTTCATGCGGTTCCACAGCTGCTGGCCCTTCTTGGGCTTGGCCGGCTCGGCGTAGCTGTGCTGCCCGTAGGCCTGGCCGGCGGCGGGCCCCGCCTGGCTGTGCTGAGCGGCCGGCGTGGTCCCGGGCTGCGGGCCGCTGCTCAGGGCGTGGGCCCCGTGCGAGGGGTTGGCGGGCTGGGGGGGCTGGGCGGCGGGCAGCTGCTGGGGGGGGGCCTGGTAGGACATGCCGTCATCCATGCCGGGGACGGGGGGCTGCGGGAGGGAGGGGCGCTGAGGGCGGAGCAGAGTCTCCGGCTGCTCTCGCTCATGTCACGTCACTCACGCTCACACCACGGCCGGGACCCTCCCCTGGGGAACGGGGTCTCCTAACCACCCTCCCACGGCTGAGAAGCCCGCCTAGGACAGGCTCTCCCTTCCCACCGCCCCGCTGGTAAGTGGCAGCAGCCGCCCCAGCCCCCAGCGGTTATGGTCGGAGCGCGTGTCCGTGTCAGCCATGGCCCACACATGACTGCACCCTCGCAGCGGCTCTATAACCCCAGTCCCCCCTCCACGGAGCTGGCTGAGCAGCAGGTGGTGGGACTTGCACTCACACCCCAGGCGGGGTGCTGGGATTCGAACCCAGGTCCCTCGCCTCCCTGCACTAGCTCCACCGCTCCGCCAAGGTGCATGTGTGTGCAAGGCCAGAGCACGTGTGCAGCTGTGCACGAGTGCACATGCGGAGGGCACGCACAGACAGGCTGCCACACTACAGACCGCCCCACCACCACCCCAACAGCCCAGGCCCTGGCCTGGCCAAGCCCCAAACCGCGGCTCTGCCCTCTCGTTGTGAAGCAGGACTTGCTTGGCAGGAGGCGGGGGCTCCCACCCTCACACACTGCCCCCCAGCCGGACCTGACGCCGACGCGGGCTGGGCGTTACCTGGTTCAGAGCGCCTTGGTGCTGGGGGGCTGCGGGCTGCTGGGGTGTGGCTGAGCCGTAGGAGCCGGCCATCCCGTACTGGGAGGGGGAGCCGTAGCCCTGGTACATGCTCTGCACAGGCAGGGAGGAGGGTGAGCGGCAGGCCGGCCCCCTCCTCCCGCTGCTCAGCAGCCAACGCGGCCCTGACCCCCCCCCTCACCGCTCACCCCTCACCCCTCTGCTCTCTGCCTCGTACATGCACCAAATCCTCTTACGGTAAGAAAAGCGTTAAATGAAATTAAAACCCCTACGAGCCTATGTTCTACTTGCGCTCACTCTCAGCATTCTCTCCCTAGTCCTCAGAACCCTGCTGTGTGCCAGCTCCCTAAGCCCCACACCGGGACAAAATTAAAGGTGACACCCCACGCCCGAATGAGGCTGGCACTCAAGTGCACGCAGCGGCAGACACACGCGGCCCGGCCAGCAGCCAGGGGGGAAGCAGAGGAGGTGGGGGTACCCCGTAAGGAACGAGGCTCCCGGAGAAAGGCGCCCTCGGGGAGGCTGGGCACAGATGGCGGTCTCTGTGCAGTGAGCCCGGGGGGAGGGGGGCCGGGGAGGGGCGCTCACCACGGGGTAGTAGTAGCCGTAGGGGTAGGCGTAGCTGTACTGCTGGTACCACTGGTAGTACTGCTGCTGCTGCTGCTGCAGGGCCGAGGCGTCCGCCTGAGACACGTACTGGGGGGAGAGGCACGCGCCGTCAGCCTGGGCGGCAGGTGCCCATGGCCACGGCCACGGCCACGGCCCCCGTTAGCCAGCAAACAGGTTAACTGCCGAGGAACAGAACTGGGGGCGTCTCTCCAGACTCAGACCTCAGGGACGGGACACGTGGCCCCTGGACGCTTCCAGGGCAGTCCTGCCCCCCCCCACCCTAGGAGCACTGGGGGTGACACCAGAGGATGCCGAGCCTGCCCCCCCAGCACCCCCCGCCGGGGCGCCCGGCCCGGGGCCCCTCACCTGCGCGCCGGCCGCGGGCCCGCTGCTGCTGGCCTTGGAGCTGCCGGCGGCGCCCGCCTTGCTGATGCTGGCCAGGGCCTGGCGGGCCTTCTCCCACTCGGGGTTCTCGTGCATGGGCGCCTCCATGCCGTTCTCCCTGCCCGCCCCGGCCACCATGCTGTACTGGGAGGACCTGCGGAGAGCACAGAGGGCGCCGCTGTCCCGACTGCGGGGCCGAGGGGGGAAAGGCCGCCGCCCCGGGGGATCCCGAGCGTCTCCACCCAGGACGGGCGACACCAGTGGGTCTGGCTCTCCGTGTGAACCAGTGAGCCTGACTGCCCCGGGGCCTGGGGCACAGGCACGTGTGAAATACAAAGCAAGCGCAGCGACCGCAAAACCTGCAGAGCCTACACAGGAGCCCGTGCCTCGGTCTAGGCACTATCAATTCTGTCCGACACCACCCACCACCCCACCCGGCGGGTTATAATCACGATGCTTTGGAAAGAATAAGGAATTCTTCCTGACAACACACCAGCCAGCAGGTTATAAACACAGTTTCAGAAAAAAATAATTAGCAAAAAGATAAAGGGCTAAGGGCTGGAGGTTGCCCCAGTCGCCATTCACTGAATGAAACGTGCGACTGCAAACCAGCTCTGGGCTGTGCAAAGTGGGGGCTCAGGAGGCTGGACGCCCCCACACTGCAGCCCGTGCCCCTCACTCTGCCCTGACCCCGCCCAAGGCCCCACCCCGAGGAGGAGGGGGAGGGGGAGGGGGAGGAGGAGGAGGAGGAGGAGGAGGGGACACTGGGGCTTGCTCCTCCCACAACACCCCCCTCTGGCCTGTCCCTGTGCCCACTAACCAGTCTGTGCCGCGTTGATCACCCACATTGGCCGCCATCTGGACCCTGGGGTGTAAGGGGTGGACCTCGGGAGCCAGACTGCTTTTTCACTGTCTGCGAGAAAAGGGATCCATCAGGGAGGCTCAAGCAGCAGCTAGAGACCCGTCACAACATGGGGGTGAGACGCCAATGGGCTCAGGCAGGAAAGGAGTGTGGTCTAGTCTGAGGAGAGCCTGGGGGTGGGATACAAGGGCTGGAGGGAGGGGAGGGTTTGGGGAAGATTAGGAGGAGGGGAGGGTTTGGGGAAGGTTTGGGGGAGGGGAGGGTTTGGGGGAGGGGGAGGGTTTGGGGAAGGTTTGGGGGAGGGGAGGGTTTGGGGGAGGGGGAGGGTTTGGGGGAGGGGAGGATTTGGGGGAGGGGGAGGGTTAGGAGGAGGGGAGGGTTTGGGGAAGGTTTGGGGGAGGGGAGGGTTAAGGGGAGGGGGAGGGTTTGGGGGAGGGGGAGGGTTAGGGGGAGGGGAGGGTTAGGGGGAGGGTGAGGGTTTGGGGGAGGGGGAGGGTTAAGGGGAGGGGAGGGTTAGGGGGAGGGGAGGGTTAGGGGGAGGGGGAGGGTTAGGGGGAGGGGAGGGTTTGGGGAGGTGGAGGGTTAGGAGGAGGGGAGGGTTTGGGGAAGGTTTGGGGGAGGGGAGGGTTAAGGGGAGGGGGAGGGTTTGGGGGAGGGGGAGGGTTAGGGGAAGGTTTGGGGGAGGGGAGGGTTAGGGGGAGGATTATGGGGAGGGAAAGAAAGGTTTGGGGGAGGGGAGGGTTGGGGGAGGGGAGGGAAAGGTTTGGGGGAGGGGGAGGGTTGGGGGGAGGGGAGGGAAAGGTTTGGGGGAGGGGGAGGGTTGGGGGGAGGGGAGGGGGCCTGGCCTCCTGCAGTGCGCCTGGTGGAAAACAAACTGAACCAGAGGGAAGTCTGCGGGATTTCCCAGAGGGACCGAGAAGGATCTGAAACCCGTATGGAAGGGCAGGCTCGGGGGAAGCCCTGAGACAGGGGGAGGTGAGAGGCAGGGTGGGGACCTGGCCAGGGGTGGGGAGTCTGTGACTTCCCGAGAAGCAGCAGGAGAGAGAGGGACGCTCTCATGAGCCTGAGAGGACCCTCAGGGCCAGGAGAACTCGGCAAAGAAGGCAGGGTCTGACCCAGCCTGGAGCAAACAAGAGGGGAACACGACACGACAACAAAATAACAGAGAAAAGGGGGTTTCTGGAGAAGCCGAGGGTGCCCAAGGAGAATGCCCACGAGAAGCAATGGCTGCTTAGGACCCGGGTGGGGGCCTTCTTCCTGCCAAGGGACGCCTGAGACTGTGACAACAGTCGAGGCCACACACAACTATCCTCTTAAAAACCGGTCTGCTCTCAGCCTGGGGACTGAAGGGTCCCGGGTTCGATTCCGGTCAAGGGCATGCACCTTGGTTGCGGGCACATCCCCAGTGGGGGGTGTGCAGGAGGCAGCTGATGGATGATTCTCTCATCGATATTTCTAACTCTCTATCCCTCTCCCTTCCTCCCTGTAAAAAAAAAAAATCAATAAAATATAGTTTTAAAAACTTAAAAACAACAACAACAAAAAAAAACTGGTCTGCTCTATTTGGTCAGACGTTTAACCTAACACCACACCCTTGACGCCTTGGCAGGGCCAGGCCAAATGATGTCGAGGGCCCTCAGACAGGATGCCCCCCCCCCCCCCCCAAGACCGGAGTCTCTCCACCAGTCTTAAGAGCACTATTTCAACCGAAACCGGTGTGGCTCAATGGTAGAGCGTTGGCCTGAGGACTGAAGGGTCCCGGGTTCGATTCTGGTCAAGAGCTTGTACCTTGGTTGCGGGCACATCCCCAGTGGGGGTTGTGCAGGAGGCAGCTGGTCCATGTTTCTCTCTCATCCATATTTCTAGCTCTCTATCTCTCTCTCTTCCTCTCTGTAAAATATATTTTTAAAAAGAGCACTATTTCAGGGAGGGAGGGAGAGGGAGGGGAGAGAGAGAGAGAGAGGGAGAGAGAGAGGGAGAGAGAACACAAACTATTTCAGAAAGGTTCCCTAAGGCGAGGAACTCGGCTCCAGACCTAGAGATGGGGCGACCGCCTTCCCCCCCCCCCCCCCCGGGGTGGAGGTCAGCAGAGCAAGCTGCGGGGTGCCTGAACCCTCTGGGAAGGTAAGAGTGGGGCGGGGAGGACACAGGAAAGTGGATGGGTGTCTAGGAGACCAGGGCTAGGGGCGGGGGTGGGGGGCAGGGGAGGGAGGGTGTCTAAACCTAAAAGAATAAAGACAAATATGGGTGTGAGCTCCAAAGCGAAGCCCGCCGGAGAGCCCGGGCGTCCTACAGGAAAAGGGGGGGGGCGGAAACAGGTGCCCCGGGCTGGGAACCGCCCCCTAAACAGAGGGGGCGGGGCTGGTGGCCCCGGAAGGCGGCGGGGGAGGACCGGACGGGTCCCGTGCAGGTGTCAAGGGCGGAGGCACCCGATCCGGCAGGCAGAGTGGGGATGGGGGACGGGGGGGACGGGGTGGGGAAAGGGAGAACCAGCCCGCACCCCCGCACCCCAGCACCTGGCCCCGCGAGCCGCCGCCCCGGCCGCGCCGCGCCTGCGCACCGCGTTCCCGGGAAGCCGCGGGCGCCTGGGCTCCCCCCCACCCCGCCGCCCGTCGCCCCGGACAACGCCGTCGTCTCCGTGGGTACCGCCCAGCCAATAGGAGACAAGGGGCGCCGGGGGGCCCCCGGAATTCCAGGGGGGCCGCGCGGGGCCGGGGCGGGCGGCCGCGCGCCCCGCCGGCCCGTCCGCGCAGGCGCAGTGCCGCCCGCGCCGCCACACCCTGCGGACGCCCGCGCGCCGCCGCGTCCGTTGGGGTGACAGCCGCCCGGGCCTCAGGGCCCGCGGGGGGGCGTGAGGCCGGAAGCCGGCGCCGCGCCGACCCGCCCGCCCGCCGGCTCCCCGCCCGCCACACCCACCTCCGCCGCTCGCCCCGGGGACTCGGCAGCTGCGGGCCAAGGCGACGACGCCACGGCCGACGGCAGGCTCGCGAGCTGGCTGACTCCCGTCTTCCTGGGGCTTCGACGTTCGGAGCGCGGCGTCCTGACGTCAGCCGCAGGCCCCGCCCCGCCCCCGCCCCGCCGGCGGCGCTTCTTAGCCAATGGGCGTCGCGCTCTGGGCTTTGAGCCCGCCCTCCCGCCTACGCGCTCGGCGGGCGGGCGCGTCACACAAACCGGAAGACGGGGTGGGGGACGGCGGCCCCGAGGGGACACGCGCGACCGACTCGGGCGTCGCGTTCGCCCTCTAGGCCGAGTTTTGGCCGCGTTAGGCGGCGGCCATGTATTATCCCGGCGGTTAGACACACACACACACACACACACACACACACACCAGGGTGGTGGGGCGTGCGGGACTGCCCGCCGTCCGTCCAGGGAAGGGGGGGCCTGGGGAAGGGAAGGACGAGCGCAATGGGGTGCACCCAGGCCCCACCGGAAATGGAAGCTGCCCGAGTCCCTGAAACGGGACGGCGCGCCCGGCGGAGGGGATGGCGGGCGCCGACGCTGGAGACAAGCCCTGCTTGGGGGGGGGGGGGGGGTAAGAGGGAGGGACGGCAAAATACAGGTGTGGGGTCCTGTGAAGAGGCAGGCCCGTAGGGGCTGGCTGGGGGCAGGTCCGCAGAGGAGGGCTGGGGGCAGGTCCGCAGAGGAGGGCAGGGGGCAGGTCCACAGAGGAGGGCAGGGGGCAGGTCCGCAGAGGAGGGCTGGGGGCAGGTCCGCAGAGGAGGGCAGGGGGCAGGTCCATAGGGGCAGGTCCGCAGAGGAGGGCTGGGGGCAGGTCCGCAGAGGAGGGCAGGGGGCAGGTCCACAGAGGAGGGCTGGGGGCAGGTCCACAGAGGAGGGCAGGGGGCAGGTCCGCAGAGGAGGGCTGGGGGCAGGTCCGCAGAGGAGGGCAGGGGGCAGGTCCGCAGAGGAGGGCAGGGGGCAGGTCCACAGAGGAGGGCAGGGGGCAGGTCCGTAGAGGTGGGGCAGTTTTAGAGGCTAAAGTTGGGCAGGGGGCAGGTCCTTCGAGGCCGCTGATGTAGGCTGAGGAGTGTTTGCACGATCTCTGTAAACAGGCCTAGTTTGTTTGTTTATTTATTTATTTAAATATATTTTATTGATTTTTTTTTTACAGAGAGGAAGAGAAAGGGATAGAGAGTTAGAAGCTCTATCCACTGAGCCGAACCGGTTAGGGCTGTTTTATTTTATTTTTTAAAGTTTTTTATTTTTTTCAGAGAGAGGGAGGGAAAGGGGAGGAAGAAACATCGATGGTGAGAGAGAACCATGGGTCGGCTGCCTCCTGCACACCCCCTCCTGGGGATCGAGCCCGCCACCCAGGCGTGCGCCCTGACCGGGAATCAAACCGTGACCTCCCGGTTCATAGGTGGACGCTCAACCACTGAGCCACCCCAGCCCGGCTTTTCCACCTTTTCCTCTTTTTCCTGCCTTCTTTTGGTTTGAGCATTTGTGAGACTTTGGTTTTTTGTTTTTGTTTTGTTTTTTAATATATTTTAATGATTTTTTACAAAGAGGAAGGGAGAGGGACAGAGAGCCAGAAACATCAATGAGAGAGAATCATCCATCAGCTGCCTCTTGCACACCCCCCACTGGGGATGTGCCTGCAACCAACGTACATGCCCTTGACCTGAATCGAACCCGGGACCTCCTCAGTCTGCAGGCCGACGCTCTATCCACTGAACCACACCGGTTTTGGCAAGACTTTGTATTTTAGAGCAGTTTTCGCGGGGCCTTTGGGAAGTGCTGTGGCTCAGTTCCCCTCCCAAGTCTGACGGCAGGGCTGTGGCGATCTCAGGACTCGGCTTCTCCCCGGGATCGCTCTGGACTGATGCCCCGAGTCGTGAGCACCGTCATTGCTGCACATATTCCGTCTGGTCTTGGGGCTGTTTCAGGAAGGAGGGCAAATCCAAGTCTCTGCTCATCTTGCTTGGCAGCGAAACTGCTCATGTGTTATTTTAAAATAAAAATATTTCCTTTTTAAAAAAATATATCTTATTGATTTTTTACAGAGAGGAAGGGGGAGGGATAGAAAGTTAGAGACATCCATGAGAGAGAAACATCCATCAGCTGCCTCCTGCACACCCCCTACTGGGGATGTGCCCGCAACCAAGGCACATGCCCTTGACCGGAATCGAACCTGGGACCTTTCAGTCCGCAGGCCGATGCTCTATCCACTGAGCCAAACCTGTTTCGGCAAAAGATTTCCTTTTTTATTTTTTTATTTTAATATATTTTTATTGATTTCAGAGAGGAAGGGAGAGTAGAAACATCCATGGTGAGAGAGAATCGTGGATCGGCTGCCTCCTGCACGCCCCCCTACTAGGGATCCAGCCTGCAGTCCGGGCCTGTGCCCTGACCGGGAATCAGACCATGACCTCCTGGTTCCTAGGTGGACGCTCAGCCACAGAGCCATGCCTTCCGGGCAACAGACGTGCTTTTTGTAAAGGTCGGGCCAGGGTCCTTCGGGAGGAAAGGTCCCTGGCAGGCTGCTTGGAAATCAGGAGGCCTGGATCACCACCAGGTTGTTTTGCAAACATCCCCGCCAACGTCAGTCAGCACACACTTCCGCCTCAGGACCCGGTCTCAGCCACTAGGGGGCAGTGTTAGAGAGCAAAGCAGCCCCAATAGCGCAGGGCTGGGCCCCAGGGTCACAGGGGACAGTCACAGGAAGGAAGTCCGTACAGATAGCCCCCATGTCCCCCTTCCAACCCCCAAATCGTAGTGGGTTTCTCTTCCCCAGCTTCAGGCCCTCCCATCGAAAGCTGCCTTGAACATCCCTTGCTGCTTGCAAACTGGAAATAATCGGGGTGTGGCACTGGAAACCAACAAGCCCTGACCAGGAACGCCCTCACGTGCGTGTTGGGATCCGGGTTGTTTTTTTTTCCAGTTTCGAGGGGCAACGTGGTATATATCCTGTTTCCCCGAAAATAAGACATCCTCCGAAAATAAGACCTGCTTACAGGTTTCCTTCTGAGTGAAATATAAGGCATCCCCCCCCCAAAAATAAGGCCCCCAGGCTCTGTCTCAGAATGAAAATTAATTTACCGTAAACTGGTCGCTAGGGCCGCCCCGACAGGCATCTAGCAACCAGTGAGGTGACGCGGAGTCCTGACGTCACTGCTGTGCGAATGGAGAGAGATCAGCGTGGAAACTTGGTGAAACCTAAACTACAAGAAGTTGTGACTTGGGTGAAGAATTCATGGGAGAAAATCACTGACAGCTGCCTTGCAGATGCACTGCGAGCAGGCTACCTTGACAAGAAGGACTCATTGAAAGACAGTGCTATTGCTAACCATGAGAGATTTGGTCCACTGGTTCTGAAAGAAATGGAGTCATAAGAGATTCACCAGCAAATTCAGGGATTGGATTGTTATGATGATGTTCCAGAAGATGAGGACACGATTATCACTGAATAAATGAGTAAATTCTTGATACTGTAGGATTCACAGTTTGTCTGGTTTGTGTTGACAACTACCGTACTACCGTACCATATACAGGTGATAAATTTCCTTTATTTTCATTTAACAATAAGTGTGTACCGTATTCTTCTTCGTGGAAAAATAAGACATCCCCTGAAAATAAGACCTAGCACGTCTTTGGGAGCAAAGATTAATATAAGACACTGTCTTATTTTCGGGAAAACAGGGTAGTTCACACGGCACCTGGTCCCCTCAGGACCCTGCAGGACAGGTGCAAGCGTCCCCATCGTGTTCCCGCAGGAAGCAGGTGGATATGGCCCCCAGGTGGGGACATCGTCTCAGAGTGACCCGTGCCAGGGCGGGTCAGGTGCGGCCGCCCTTTGGATTTCAGAAATTCCTTTGTTTTTTTTCCTTTATTGATTAAGGTATTACATATGTGTCCATATCCCCTCCTTGCCCCCCCCAACCCCCCAATCCTGCCCTCACCCCCTGTGTCCATTGGTTAGGCCAGTGGTCGGCAAACTGCGGCTCGAGAGCCACGTGTGGCTCTTTGGCCCCTTGAGCGTGGCTCTCCCACAAAATGCCACATGCGGGCGCCCACGTACAGCGCGGTGGAAACTTCGTGGCCCATGCGCAGAAGTCGGTTTTCGACTCTCAAAGGAAATGTCAGTCGTTGTATTGTAGATATTTGGCTCTGTTGACTGATGAGTTTGCCGACCACGGGATTAGGCTTACGTGCATGCATACACATCCTTTGGTCGGTCTCTCCCCCCTAATCCCCGCCCTCCCCTGCCTTCCCTCTGAGGTTTGTTTGTTTGTTTGTTTTTAAATACATTTTATTGATTTTTTTTACAGAGAAGAAAGGAGAGGGATAGAGAGCTAGAAACATCGATGAGAGAGAGACATCAATCAGCTGACTCTTGTACACCCCCTACTGGGGATGTGCCCGCAACCAAGGTACATGCCCTTGACCGGAATCAAACCTGGGACCCTTGAGTCCGCAGGCCGACACTCTATCCATTGAGCCAAACCGGTCCCAGCATCTCAGGCCTTTTTTATCCTCCCCCCACTAAAATCCCAACCCCAGCAGAGCGCTGTCGAAAGGGCAGAGCGAGGCTGTAAGCAGAACTTCCCTTTCTGCTGAAGAGCCAGCCCTGTGTGCACTTGGCGGTCACCTCGCTGCTGGCCTCGAAAATGACACAGTTCTATCCAACTGAAAAATGCACCTCGCGAGGCATTGAGATTATGGGCATATCTAATCTCCGGCCTACAAGGTCACACAGCCGAGTTTATCTTCAAACCGGCTAACGCAGGCTAGAAAGCAAACATTTTTAAACAGTTTTGTTTTTTTGTTTTACAAAATAGTTCCAGTTGCCTAACCCACCCTTAAATCAGCCAATGGGAATGCAGAAGGCCAAATAAGCTAAGTGCATCCAGCCACCTGTGTCCCTGGCCCCTGGCCCTCACCCCACCACCCAGCCCTACGCCCCATAAAGAAGCTGTACTCTTATTTTTTTAAATATATTTTATTGGTATTTTACAGAGAAGAAGGGAGAGAGATAGAGAGCTAGAAACGTCGATGAGAGAGAAACACCGACCAGCTGCCTCCTGCACACCCCCTATTGGGAATGTGCCCGCAACCAAGGTACATGCCCCTAACCGGAATCGAACCTGGGACCTTTTGGTCCGCAGGCCGACGCTCTATCCACTGAGCCAAACTGGTTTCGGTAAGAAGCTGTACTCTTAGAACTTGGGGCTCGAGCTGGAATAAAGGCTCTTTGCTTTTGCATGGGACTCGGCTCCCTGGTCGTCTTTGGGGATCTTTTTTTTTTTTTTAATAAATATATTTTATTGATTTTTTACAGAGAGAAAGGGAGAGGGATAGAGAGCTAGAAACGTTGATGAGAGAGAAACATCGGCCAGCTTCCACTTATACACCCCCCATTGGGGATGTGCCCGCAGCCAAGGCACATGCCCTTGACCGGAATCAAACCCGGGACCCTCTAGTCCGCAGGCTGACACTCTATCCATTGAGCAACACCGGCTTCGGCGTCTTTGGGGATCTTGACATCTGGGCATAACACTGTCATGTTTTGGATAACCCTACGTGCGGTACTATGGCTTGATGGATTCGTCCTCTTTCGGCAGACTTTGGTTTCTAGAGTGTAGCTCGTCAATGTTTTGCCGAAGCAAACCGCCCTCAATATATGCACTGAGTTAGCTACCTCTGTTTTCATCAACTGACTCCCCAAAGCAGAGGGGGCCTGCAGCTCACAGGGTCTGTATAGTTCTTTTAAATATATATCTTTTTGCTTTCAGAGAGGAAGGGAGAGGGAGAGAGAGACAGAAACACCCATGATGAGCATCATGGATCGGCTGCCTTCCCGCACGCCCCCTACTGGGGACGGAGCCCGAAACCCAGGCATGTGCCCCTGACCAGAATCGAACCCGGGACCCCTCAGTCTGCAGGCCGATGCTCTATCCACATAAGATTTTGTTTTTATCTCACATGAGATTATATTTTTGCAGGATTGCAATTCACAGCCTCAGGAACAGCGTGTTTGAGCCTCCCCAGCCCCCCCCCCCCCCACATCCCTGCCAGCACACAACGTTAGCACGCCTTTAATCTTATGAGACCTGAGTGGTGGGGGAAATTGTTTCAAATTGCACTCCCTAATATTCAGGGTGTGAATGGATTTTCGTCTGCTCACTGGCGTTGGGATGATGACCTCATAGGAAGTTCAACTTGCGTGTTTTGGAGTTGGGTGGCCTTTTTCCTCTGTGGAAGCTTCGTGGATTATATTCATGGATTAAGAAATATGTATATATTTCTTTTAAAATATATTTTATTGATTTTTTTTACAGAGAGGAAGAGAGAGGGACAGAGAGCTAGAAACATCGATGAGACAGAGACATCGACCAGCTGCCTCCTGCACACCCCCCACCGGGGATGTGCCCGCAGCCATCGTACATGCCCTTGTCCGGAATTGAACCTGGGACCCTTCAGTCCGCAGACTGACGCTCTATCCACTGAGCCAAACAGGTTTCGGATATATATATATATAGTGTATTTTTTTTTTAAAGAATATCACAATTTCCCCCAGACTATGAGCTTGCCCCTTTGTTGTATTTTTTTTTTTTAATTCCATGATTTGTCAAGTAGATTACCTTTTCCTTTCTGGCTTTAGGATATCTGGTTTAAAATCTACCCCAGCCCTGGCCGGTGTGGCTCAGTTGGGTTGGGCATCCTCCCAAAGCACCAAAAGGTTGTGGGTTCGATTCCCAGTCAGGGCACAGGCCTGGGTTGCAGTATTGATCCCCAGTAGGGGGCGTGCAGGAAGCAGCCAATCAATGTTTGGCTCTCACAATGATGTTTCTCTCCCTTTCACTCTCTCTCTCTCTCAAATGTATTTTATTGATTTCAGAGAGGAAAGGAGAGGGAGAGAGAGATGGAAACATCCATGATGAGAGAGGATCCTTGATCGGCTGCCCCCTGCACGCCCCACACTGGGGAACGAATCCACAACCAGGCATGTGCCCTGACCTGGAATCAAACTGGGACCTCCTGGTCCATAGGTTGATGCTCAACCACTGAGCCATGCTGGCCAAACGTTCTCTCCTCTCTCTCTCATCCTCCCCCAAGGATATTTTCCCATGGATGTTTAGAGAGAGTGGGAGGGGGAGAGACAGAAGCACGGGTGTGAGAGCCTCCGGGCTGGGGGGTGGGGGGGGGAAGCCTACAACCAAGGTTCATGCCCTTGACTGGGACTGAACCTGGGACCCTTCAATCCACAGGCAGACACTCCTCTCCTAAAAAAAAAAATCTTTAAAATCCACCCACCCCAGCAAGCTATAAGAACCCGCCTCCCCCTGCAGGCGCCACCCCGGTCTGCATTTAGAGGTGTCACCCCTCTTGCGTGGAGTGTGTGCTGCCAGATGGAGAGACGGATCCATCGCGTTAGCGCCCGGCGCCCAGGCACCAGCCGGTCCCCCACCTGCCTGAGGCGCCGTCTGCCTCTTCACACCCGAGGCCTATTTCCGGCCCAGGGCTGGCCGCCTCCCCGCGGCAGGACACGCGTGCTGCTTTTAGAATCAGAGTGCTGTGTGTGTGTGTGTGTGTGTGTGTGCGTGTGAGTGTGAATAGCAATACCTTCGGACCCCCTGCAGAGCCTGGTGTGTGTGCCTGTGTGTGTGTGTGTATGTATGTGTGTGTGTATGTGTGTGAGTGTGTGTATGTATGTGTGTGTGAGTGTGTGTGAGTGTGTGTGAGTGTGTGTGTGTGAATAGCAATCCCTGCGAACCCCCTGCAGAGCCTGGTGTGTGTGTGTGAGTGTGTGTGTGTGAGTGTGAATAGCAATCCCCTCGGACCCCCTGCAGGCCTGGCCAGGGACACGGGAGGCCGAGCAGAAGGGGCGGGTCTCCCCACCCAACCAGGAGGCCAGACCCGGGAGGGGAGAGAGAGGAGGGGAGAGAGCTGCTGGTAAAATAAAGTCTTCCCTTTTATTTCAAACCAGCCCATTCCCCAGTTAGTGCCGCGAGTCAAGATCCGAGTCCCCACGCCCCCCACCGGGGTGGCCGGGGGCGCTCGTGTCCTTCGGGGCCGGCCCGGGGCCAAGGAGGAGGGCCCTCTCTGGCCGCCCCGGGCCGGCCTCCTCCGGGGCTGCGGGCTGCGGGCTGGAGGGTGAGGCGGCCGAGGCATCCTGTCCGAGGGCGTGGTCCTGGCCGTGGCCGTGGCTGTGGCCGTGGTTAGAGTGGGAGGCCCATCGGGCCGGGTTAGTGGGGTCTCCTCCGGCAGCCCGGGAAGGAGCTGCGGAGAGAAACAGAGTCGGTGACGGGCCCGGCGTGGGGAGGAGGGCGGGGGGCCCCCAGACCCGGGTCAGGCCCTCGCTCACCGGGGAGGGGGCACGGGCTCCCGTCGGGCGTGGAGAAGAGGCTCAGATAGATGACTGCCACTGCACGAAGCGCTTGGATTCCTGGGGGGTGGGGGTCAGAGGAGGCGTCACGTGGGCAACTGGTTTGTAGTGTGGGGCCGCCCCCTCCCTCAGACCCAGGAGCCCAGCCTCCTCCCTCAGACCCAGGAGCCCAGGCCCCCGGCCTCCTCCCTCAGACCCAGGAGCCCAGGCCCCCAGCCTCCTCCCTCAGACCCAGGCCCCCAGCCCCCCTCCTCCCTCAGACGCAGGAGCCCAGACCCCCAGCCCTCCTCCCTCAGACCCAGGCCCCCAGCCCCCCTCCTCCCTCAGACCCAGGAGCCCAGGCCCCCAGCCCTCCTCCTCCCTCAGACCCAGGCCCCCAGCCCCCCTCCTCCCTCAGACGCAGGAGCCCAGACCCCCAGCCCTCCTCCCTCAGACCCAGGCCCCCAGCCCTCCTCCCTCAGACCCAGGAGCCCGGACCCCAGCCTCCTCCCTCAGACCCAGGAGCCCAGGCCCCAGCCTCCTCCCTCAGACCCAGGAGCCCAGGCCCCCAGCCCTCCTCCTCCCTCAGACCCAGGAGCCCGGCCCCCAGCCTCCTCCCTCAGACCCAGGAGCCCAGGCCCCCAGCCTCCTCCTCCCTCAGACCCAGGAGCCCAGGCCCCCAGCCCTCCTCCTCCCTCAGACCCAGGAGCCCAGACCCCCAGCCCTCCTCCCTCAGACCCAGGAGCCCAGGCCCCCAGCCCTCCTCCCTCAGACCCGGGAGCCCAGTACCTGAGGGTTGAAAGGATCGTCATCGTCCGTGTCATCATAGTCGTCACTGGGGGGTGGGGGGGGGGTGGCAGAGGAGGAGGGGGACGGGTAATGAATGCCTCAGGAGGCTGTCCCCCCACCAGGACACCTCCACCCCCCCCCACCTTGTGGGCTCCTCCCGCCTCCCGTGGGCCCCCCTGACCTGGGCGGGAACAGGGCCCAGGCCCGGGGCAGGCTGCAGAGGGCGGCGGCCAGGGCGCCGGCGGACAGGAGGGAGAAGAGCAGCAGGAAGAGCAGGCCCTCCAGGGCGTCTTCGCACAGGCCCCGCAGGGCGGCGCTGTAGTCCTGGGGGGCGGGGGACAGGGGGGGGCAGGCCATCAGTGGGCAGAGCCCCCACCCACCCTTCACACACACACACACACACACACCCCACTCTCACGCCCCCCCCTACCCAGCCATGCCATGCTGGACAAGCCCCTCCGCCTCTCTGTGCCTCAGTTTCCTCCCCGTCCTACGTGCTCAGCTCAGAGCCTGGCCCACGGGGGAAGCGTCTGGCGCACAGTAGGGGGCTTCAGTCGCTGCCACTATCCCACCCACAGGGAGGACCTCGCATCCGGGCCTCTCGCCGGTCGGTCGGTCGGTCGGTCGGCCCGAGAACCCTCTTCCCCACCCCAGCCCCCCACCTCACTGGACGCCGGCGGCACCGGCCCAGTGGTGACAACCGGACGCGCCCCCACGCACTGCCCGGGGTCCCCCTCTCGGGCCCGGTCGCTGAGTCGCTGGCCCGAGCCGCCCCAGCAGAGCCCCGGGGCTGGGGGGCGGGGTGATGGTGGATGGACGTCCAGGAGGCAGAAGGGACAAGACTGGGGACCGCCGAAACCGGTGTGGCTCGGTGGATAGAGCGTCAGCCTGTGGATTGAAAGGTCCCGGGTTCGATTCCGGCCAAGGGCGTGTGCCTTGGCTGCGGGCACATCCCCGGTAGGGGGTGTGCAAGAGGCAGCCGGTTGATGTTTCTCTCTTGTCAACGTTTATAGCTCTCTATCTCTCTCCCTTCCTCCCGGTAAAAAATCAATAAAATATATATATTTTAAAAATATTAGCCCTGACCGGTGTGGCTCAGTGGATAGAGCGTCGGCCTGCGGACTGAAAGGTCCCGGGTTCGATTCCGGCCAAGGGCATGTGCCTTGGTTGCGGGCACATCCCAGGTAGGGGGTGTGCAAGAGGCAGCTGGTAGATGATTCTCTCCCATCGATGTTTCTAACTCTCTATCCCTCTCCCTTCCTCTCTGTAAAAAATCAATAAAATATATTAAAAAACAAAAAAAGACTGGGGACCGCCTGGCTTGGGGGGGGGGGCGCGGGGGGCACACCCCCCACCTGGGTGTGCGACCTCGGGTGACCCAGCCCTGTGCACCCTCTCCCCCGAGTCTGCAAGGCAGACAGTCCCGGCAGCTCCTTCTTTAGGGCATTACTACGAAGGAGGGCTCCAGGGCCCCGTGAGTCACCACCCCAAAATAGCCCAGGGCCCCGACTCAGCCAAGCCCACGGGCCTGCGGGGGACGGCTGATGTTCCCGAACCCGCACACCGCCCCGCCGAGCAGGCCGGGACGCCCTCATCATCTCACAGGCGAGGGGGCGGGGAGCCGGGGAGGGGGTGCACCTGCTGGGGCCACCCCGCCCGGAGCTGTGGGACCCCGGGCTCCCTCTCTCCTGGGCGTCCTGCCCGGTCCCTGCCTCCGGCAGGATGACAGCGAGGGGCGCACGGGAGCCTGGCGGGCACTCGCCCCCGATCCCCGCCCTGTAAGCGAGGACACTGAGGCACAGAAAAGGTCCAGAGCTCACTAGGTGTGCAGCCTTTAGCAGGCAGACAGGGAGACAGGGAGGGAGGGAAGGAGGGAAAGAGGGAGGGAGGGAGGGAGGGGAGGACGGGGAGGAGAGCGGGCGGGCTGGAGGGAGAATCGGGAGATGAGGGCAGAGCCGGGATGAGGGGTGGGGAGAGAGGGGGGGAAGGCAGGACATAAGGAAGGATTCCAGGAGACAGATGCGCACAGATGGCTAATGGGTAGAGAATAGCGTGTGACATATAAACATTAGTTTAATAAGACAGACGAGTGGATTTGGGGGGGGGGGGGGAGGGGGGCGGTGGGAAAAGCCTGGGCCGGGTGGGAGAGAGGGAGCAGGCCTTTCGGGGTCCAGGCAGAGACTGGGGTGGGCGGGGTCCCGGGCCACCTTGTGCAAGCCCCGGCAGTGCAGCAGGGCCACCAGCTGGTGGAAGTTTCCGTCCGTCACATTCAAGGTCTCCTCCAGGGACAGCAGAGGTTTCTGCGGTGCAAAGAGGTCCTCATCCCACCTGGGACCTGGGCTTGGCCTGGGCCCCGCCCACCTCGCCAGACACCGCCCACACGCACAGGCCACGCCCCTTATTCAGATCCCGCCCACCGACCCTATTCTCGGGCCCCGCCCACATCGCAAAGGCCACGCCCATATCTATTAGTCACCACGCCCCAAAAGCCACGCCCACAAACCTTGCCCTTTCAGCGGGCCCAGTCAATAGTTCAGGACCACGCCCATCGACCAGCATCATGACCACGCCCACCCCCTGACCACGCCCACAAAACGCCATATCAATACCCCTGTCAGTCCTGTGGCCTCATCAAACTCGCCCTTTCTGGGCCCTCATCCTGCTTGCGGCCCCGCCCATATGTCAGGGCCACGCCCACTGGCCCGACCTTTCTGCGGCCCCGCCCATACCTCATGGCCCGGCCCACATCCTGGCAACACCCACAAAACACGCCCTATCGATGTCCCTGTCCATCCTGTGGCCCCACCCATATCCAAGGGCCACGCCCACCTCCTGGACCACGCCTGCCAAACTCACCCTTTCTGTGCTCTCATCCTGCTTGCGGCCCCGCCCACAAGTCAGGGCCACGCCCACCGGCCCGTCCTTTCTGTGACCACGCCCACATTCCCGTGGCCACGCCCACTTACCTGGCCCCGCCCTTTCCCTGGGAGCCCCGTGTGGGCGCAGCGCCTACCTGCGCGGCAGGGAACTGGGACCCGGCCTCTCGCTCCAGGCCCTGCAGCTGGGAGTGGATGTTGGCCAGCGCCCGCTGGGACAGGGTCAGCCTCTGCGGGGGACACAGGGAGAGAGGGCGGAGGACCCCGGGGTCCACGCCCCGGGCCCGCTCCTCCCCCTGGACACACAGGACTGGGGTCCCTGGAGCCTCCATGTCCCCCCCACCCCCACCCAGGACCCCGCAGTCCAGGCCCCCAGACCCCAACCCTGCCCCCTCCACCCGGCTCCCAGGCCGCAGCCCTCACCTGTTGGAAGGGGTTGGCCACGGCCTGGTTGCAGAGGAAATAGTAGCTCAGGATGTCTGAGGCGGGAGGGAAGAGGGGAGGGGGGCCGTGAGCGGGGTTAGGACCCTCCCTGAGCTCGCCCAGTCTCCCCACACTCCACCTGCTGCGGAGGCCCTGCCTGGACCACACCGTGCGCCCCCAATTTCTCCAAGTGGCCAGAACCCCTATCCCTCAGGCCCCGCCCCCTCCTGAGTCCACATCTTCATCCCTCTGTCTCCTCCAGCCCCACCCGGGAGGTGCTGAGAGCTTCAGGGACCGGAGGGGCCGGGCTGACAGCGTGGAACCCCCCCGAACCCCGACCCCAGGCAGGACGGGACACAGAGGCCTGAGCATCCGGCCAGCGGGTGCACCAGACCACCGGGGTCACCTGAGTCGAGCCCCGTCTCCTCTTGAGTCAGGTTTAGGATGAAGGTGTCGGGACTGGAGCAGAAGTCGCTCAGGCCCTGGAGTCAGCAGGAAAGGGGGCTCAGGACAGAGGATACCCCAATGCCACAGCCCCATGGATTCAGTGACCCCAGCCTCCTCCCTCAGACCCGGGAGCCCAGGCCCCCAGACCTCCTCCCTCAGACCCAGGAGCCCAGACCCCCATCCCCTCCTCCCTCAGACCCAGGAGCCCAGGCCCCCAGCCCTCCTCCCTCAGACCCAGGAGCCCAGGCCCCCAGCCTCCTCCTCCTCCCTCAGACCCAGGAGCCCAGCCCCCCAGCCCTCCTCCCTCAGACCCAGGAGCCCAGGCCCCCAGCCCTCCTCCCTCAGACCCAGGAGCCCAGGCCCCCAGCCCTCCTCCCTCAGACCCAGGAGCCCAGGCCCCCAGCCCTCCTCCCTCAGACCCAGGAGCCCAGGCCCCCAGCCCTCCTCCCTCAGACCCAGGAGCCCAGGCCCCCACCCTCCTCCTCCCTCAGACCCAGGAGTCCAGGCCCCCAGCCCTCCTCCCTCAGACCCAGGAGCCCAGGCCCCCAGCCTCCTCCTCCCTCAGACCCAGGAGCCCAGGCCCCCAGCCTCTTCCTCCCTCAGACCCAGGAGCCCAGGCCCCCAGCCCCTCCTCCCTCAGACCCAGGCCCCAGGCCTTCAGGACCTAGAAAACTAGCCCCTTAACCTCAGAACCCAGGACCCTGCCCCCCCCCCCCCAATCTGGGGGTCCGGCCTCTCACTCACCACGGCGGTTGCCGCCTCCAGGCCCAAGGAGCCCCAGCTCAGCACCAGGACCACGAGGCTCATCACTGTCATGCTGGGGCGGGGGGGGAGGTCGGGAGGGATTGGACTCGGGGTCCTGCATCTCTCCCCCTGGCCTTGTCCCTATCCCCACCCCAAATCCCATCTCAGCCCCACCCCCCTCCCCGTCCCGGACCTCTGGAGCCTGGAGGGTCAGAATTAGGGGCAGAGAGAGAAGGTGGAGGGGTGGGTGGGCCTAAGGTGGCTGATGTCGCACAGGAGCACAGGGGGACGGAGGGAGGAGGCCGGGGGTCCCTCCCTCAGGTGCACAGGGGGACGGAGGGGGGAGGCCGGGGGTCCCTCCCTCAGGAGCACAGGGGGACGGAGGGAGGAGGCTGGGGGTCCCTCGCTCAGGGGGACGGAGGGAGGAGGCCGGGGGTCCCTCCCTCAGGAGCACAGGGGGACGGAGGGAGGAGGCCGGGGGTCCCTGGCTCAGGGGGACGGAGGGGGGAGGCCGGGGGTCCCTGGCTCAGGGGGACGGAGGGAGGAGGCCGGGGTCCCTCACTCAGGAGCACAGGGGGACGGAGGGAGGAGGCCTGGGATGGAGGGAGGGTCCCTCACACAGGGGATGGAGCTCGGTCCCCGGCGCCCGCACTCACACGATCACCAGCCACTTGCTCTGCTTGGCCAGGCCCAGGAGGGTGAAGAGGCAGACCAGCAGCTGCAGCAGCAGCAGGAGGACGTAGGCCAGCCACCTGGGGGGCGGGGGCGGGGGGGGGGGAGAGGGGGTGCAGCTGAGGAAGCACAGCCAGCCTCCCAGCTGACAGGTCCTCCCTTCCCCCCACTGGTGGACGGAGAACGACGCAAACTCCACCTGCAGCCCGGACATCCCTGGGCCCCTAACCAGGCACCTTAAGTGGACTGGACACTGAACCACCCACCAGCCCCTGCCAAACACCCCAAGAACCCCCGGTCCCCCCATTCTTAAGTCCCTCGGTCCCTAATCATGTGCCTGACATGGAGCCACCCATCGGCGTGTGCTGAGTGCCCTCAGCCCATTCCCTTCCTCTTCCTCCCCTCAAAAGGCGTGCTCAGCCAAACCCGGTGTGGCTCAGTGGACAGAGCGTCGGCCTGCGGACTGAAGGGTCCCGGGTTCGATTCCGGTCAAGGGCATGTGCCTTGGTTGCGGGCACATCCCCAGTAGGGGGTGTGCAAGAGGCGGCTGGTCCATGTTTCTCTCTCATCGACGTTTCTAGCTCTCTATCTCTCTCCCTTCCTCTCTGTGAAATATCAATAAAATATATATATATATATTTTTTAAAAAGGCTGTGCACCCCAGAACGTGTGTGCTTTCCCCTCTGGGAGGCAGCCCGGCGGGGTCTTCACCCCAATAAAGCCTGTGTCCTGGTCTCCTGGTCCTCTGGCCCCTCTGTCTATCTTTCACCAGCCCCAGGCCCCAGACCCGGCAGGAAGCCATGGCCGCCCCCGCACCCCCCCAGACCACCACCAGGTCCCCTGGCCGCTGCCCAGCTCATCCGTGAAATGGGTGCTCTGGAGGCGGGCCACCCTTGCCTTCTCTCCAGACCCTGGAGTCTAGCGCACGGGTCCCAGGGTCGGGGCACCTGGGACCACGGCCTGCGTGGACCACGCAGGAGCTCGGTGGCCCGTGACCCTGCCCGTGGGATGGACCCCGGGGGCCCATCCCCCACCCGCCTCCTGGTCATCGCCCATCATCCTAAAGGCCTGGCGTCTGCTGCTTAGCCGTGGGCGGCGGGGTCTCGGGAACCCTGCCTCAGTTTCCCCGCCTGGAACGGGGGGAGGAGAGACAAGGGCACCTACTTCCAGAGATGGCACGAGCCCGGCCGGCGGGGCTCAGGGGTTGAGCATCAACCTATGAACCTGGAGGTCACGGTTCGATTCCTGCCAGGGCTCATGACTGGGTTGCGGGCTTGATCACCGGGGTGGGGTGTGCGGGAGGCAGCCAATCCATGGTTCTCTCTCTCATGGATGTTTCTGTCCATCTCCCCCTCTCCCTTCCTCTCTGAGATCAAATTTATATATATATATATATATATATATATATATATATATATATATATATAATCTTTTACAGAGAGGAAGGGAGAGGGATAGAGAGGTGGAAACATCTGATAGGAGAGAAACATCAATCAGCTGCCTCCCCCACTGGGGATGCGCCCACAACCAAGGTACATGCCCTTGACCAGAATCGAACCTGGGACCCTTCAGTCTGCAGGCCGACGCTCTATCCACTGAGCCACACCGGTTAGGCCAGTGGTCGGCATACTCATTAGTCAACAGAGCCAAATATCAACAGTACAGTGATTGAAATTTCTTTGGGGGAGCCAAATTTTTAAAAACTTAAGCTATCTACCCTGTTTTCCCCGAAAATAAGACAGTGTCTTATATTAATTTTTTGCTCCCAAAGATACAAACATTGGGTCTTATTTTCAGGGGATGTATTATTTTTCCATGAAGTAGGTCTGATTTTCGGAGGATGTCTTATTTTCGGGGAAACGCGGTAGGTAGGTACATTGTGAGTAACTTAATTAGGGTACCTCTAAGCTGGCCTTTGCTAAAAAAAACGCCCTCAATCGCCGAAACCGGCGTGGCTCAGTGGATAGAGCGTCGGCCTGCGGACTTGAAGGGTCCCAGGTTCGATTCCGGTCAAGGGCATGTGCCTTGGTTGTGGGCACATCCCCAGTGGCGGGAGTGCAGGAGGCAGCTGATCCATGTTTCTCTCTCTCTTCGATGTTTCTGACTATCTCTCTCCCTTCCTCTCTGTAAAAAAAAATCAATAGTATATATATATATATATATATATATATATATATATATATATATAATTTTTTTTAAAGTCCTCAATCTGATTGAGGCACACTCAGACCCAGTGCACCTCACATGTGGCTCGAGAGCCGCGGCTTGCTGACCACTGCCTTAGTCTGTCTCTCTCTCTCTCTCTTTTTTAAAAATATATTTTATTGATATTTTTTATAGATAGGAAGGGAGAGAGATAGAGAGCTAGAAACATCGATGAGAGAGAAACATCGACCAGCTGCCTCTTGCACACCCCCTTCCGGGGATGTGCCCGCAACCGATGTACATGCCCTTGACCGGAATCGAACCCGGGACCTTTCAGTCCACAGACCGACGCTCTACCACTGAGCCACACCGGTTTCCGCCTTAGTCTGTCTCTTCACCGCGGACAGGGGATGGGTCGCCCCGGCTGCGGGTCACCCTGTGCATTGTGGGGCATCAAGCCAGCAGCCAGACGCCCACTGGTGCCCACCAACCGTGTGTCCAGGCATCGCTGGCCGCCGCCCGCCGCCCACTGGGGCACCCCCCCCAGGGGAGAGCCCTGCCCACCCACCTGTACTCCTCCACGAAGGTCACGTCCTCGGCCACCTGCAGGGGGCTCAGCGGCACCCCCTGCCAGAAGGCCAGCCCCCCGAGCTGCAGGGCCACGGCCTCGGCCTGCCGCCGAGCCCCCCGCGTGGCGGCCACGAGCTCCGTGCGCTGCGCGAACACCTCCTCCAGGGTGGTCAGCTCCGACCGCACCGCCTCACCCAGCCGCTCCACCGTCTCCGACACCTGGGGCCGGGAGGGGCCGGGTCAGGGGCGGGCGGGCGTGCTCGGGGGACCCCCAGGGGTGGGTGTGTGTGGGGTGGGGGGGACAGGGATGCAAAGGAGGAATGCAAACTTGGGGGCCCCAGCGTGGAGCTCCAGGGACCAGATGAGGGACAAGCAAGGGCTGGTGTCTAGGATCTGGGGCGACTGGGACTGAGCAAGGGCCAGAGGGGGCTCGCCGGCTCTTGGGGGGGCCATCAGCTTGAGCCCCCGGGCTCAGAAGAAGTTCGTGCCGAAGCCGGTTTGGCTCAGCGGGTAGAGCGTCGGTCTGTGGACTGAAGGGTCCCGGGTTCGATTCCGGTCAAGGGCATGGACCTTGGTTGCCGGCACATCCCCGATGGGGGGTGTGCAAGAGGCAGCTGGTCGGTGTTTCTCTCTCATCGACGTTTCTAGCTCTCTATCTCTCTCCCTTCCTCTCTGTAAAATATCAATAAAATATATTTTACAAAAAGAAGAAGTCCGAGTGGGGTCCTACGTGTGAGTTCACGCCCGCCTGAATGAGTGTGCGGTCCCATCTGGCCTCCGTGGTCCCTCCTAGGTCTGCTGTGGGGGGGACAGGAATCTGAGGTGTCGGGGTCAGGCTGGTCTCATCCTGGGGCGGCTGGTCCCCAGGGCTCACCACTGGGCTTCCCCTGAGTTTGCATTCGGGCCCAGAAATCAGGTCTCGCTTTGGGCTGGGAGCAGGAGCGGGGTGGGGGGGTCCCCAATGTTTGGTCTCTGGTTTGGGCTCTGGGCCCTGGACCGGGTGTGAGTGGGGGGTCCAGTGTGTGGCTCCCCCGGGGTCACGTGGGAGGCCCTGGCTTGCACCGTCAGGTTGGGCTCGGCCCCGGGACCCTTGGGTTCTGGAATTCTGGGCCCCGGAGCCCTACGACACCGGGCCTGGGGTGGGGGTGGGGGGTCTGGGCTCCGGGTGGGCGTCCCGCTGGCCACCCGGCCCCTCACCAGGGCGTCCAGGGCGCTGAGCGTGTGGTTGGCCTGCAGCAGCGCCGCGCTGAGCTGGGCCACCCCATCGCTGGCCTCGCTGTTGCCGTAGAAACCGATGCCGATGCCCGCGCTGTGAGGAGGAGGAGGAGGAGGGAGGGGAAATCACAACATCACAACGGGGTCCCCGAGGCTCTCTGGACCCCGGTTTCCCCTCCCCCCCACATCCTCACACACCCCATCCTCCCCCCTAACCCCCCAACACACACACACCCCGATTGGTCCAGCCCATCCGTGGGAAAGGAACGGCTCCCAGCCCCGGTTGCCAGGGCAACGGGAAGGCTTCCCACCCCCAGGCCCGGGGGACGTCATTGTGATGCTAATGGCAGGTGGGGCGGCGAAGGAGGGGGGCCCCCCCCAGATTTGACTCGCTTGGGCACCGGAGCGGAACCCCGTCACCCCCCTGGGGCCCCCCTCCCCACCCTCTCCATCCTTTCCCACGCACCCAGGGTCCCCAGCACCTGTCCCCCCTCCCCCCCATCCCCCACAGCCTGGGGCTTTTCCTGGGGGACCCCACGAGCCTGGAGCTCCCACCAGGCCCCCCCACACCCCCTCCCACCCCGGGACCCAAGCTTCTGGCCAGCTGGGAGCCCAGCGAGGGAATGTGGGCCGCCCCGCCCCCGCCCCCTCCCTCCGCGGCCAACACAGAGCCCCATTGTGGGCCGGCCTTGCCTCCGGGGCCATCTCCCCCCCCCCCCCCCCCCCGCCGGGCCCCAGGGTCCCTCCGAGGCGGGGGAGGCGGGGTCCTCCCACTTCCCAGGCTCCAGGCCCAGCACCCCGCCCCCCCATCCTCCCGCCCTCGGGCCTCCCGCCCCCCCTTTGCGCGCAGGCCCACCCCCTCCCCGCGCGCCCCCAGCATTGTTTCCATCCCACAAAGCGGCCCTTGTTCCCCCGGCCTGGGGCCCGGCCGAGGCTCCCCCACCCCCACCCCCGGGCCTTTGTCCGCCTCCCCGGCCCCCTCCGCGGCCCCCGGAGCCTGGACGCCGGCCACCCAGGCGCCTCCCCCACATCCACCCCCACCACATCCCCAAACACAGACTCTGTCCCTGCGCCCTGGAGAGGCAGAGCCGGGCCAGGCCCGGGGTGGGTGGGAGTCCGGCTTCCGGGCTACTCCCCCGGATCCCGGCTTGTCTCCCGAGCCCTCATCGGGGGACAGGACAGCTGGGGTGGCCTTGCCCGCAGGCCCCTGGGGCTTATGGGGTGTCACGCGCTCTCCTCCTCGCTCCCCCAGAGGCTGTCCCTGAAGAAGGCAGGGGACTCCCCAGAGTTTGCCACTTGGGCCCCCGTGGCCTTGAAATGAACCTTCCTCTTTTTAAAAATGTAATCCTTGCCCTGGCCCGTGTGGCTCAGTGGATAGAGCGTTGGCCTGCAGACTGAAGGGTCTTGGGTTTGATTCCGGTCAGGGGCATGTACCTTGGCTGCCGGCACATCCCCAGTAGGGGGTGTGCAGGAGGCAGCTGGTCGATGTTTCTCTCTCATCGATGTGTCTGGCTCTCCCTCTCCCTTCCTCTTTGTAAAAATTCAATAAAATATATTTTAAAAAATTTAATCCTCGCCCCATTTGGTTGAGGCTCAGTGGATAGAGTGTCGGCCTGCGGACTGAAGGGTCCCGGGTTCGATTCCGGTCAGGGGCATGTAAGCACCTTGGTTGTGGGCACGTCCCCAGTAGGGAGTGAACAGGAGGCAGCTGATGGGTGTGTCTCTCTCATCGATGTTTCTAACTCTCTCCCTTCCTCTCTATAAAAAAAAAATCACTAAAATATATTTAAAAAATTTAATCCTCGCCCTAGCCGGTTGAGGCTCAGTGGATAGAGCCTTGGCCTGTGGACTGAGGGGTCCCGGGTTCGATTCCGGTCAAGGGCACGTACCTTGGTTGCGGGCACATCCCCGGTAGAGGGTGTGCAGGAGGCAGCTGGTGGATGTGTCTCTCTCGTCGATGCTTCTAACTCTCTATCCCTCTCCCTTCCTCTCTGTAGAAAATCAAATAAAATAGATTTTAAAAATTAAAAAAAATTTCAATCCTCACCCGAAGACATTTCCCCATAGATTTTTAGAGAGAGGGGGAAAGAGAGGAATAGCATAATGAGAGGAACACGCCGATGGGGTGCCTTCTGCAGATGCTGGGACCAGGGTCCGGGGCCAGAGAGGAGCCTGCAACGGAGGTACCGGCCCTTGGCCGGAACGGAACCCGGGACCCTTTGGCCCGCAGGCCCATGCTCTATCCTAGTCATGGGCAAACTACGGCCCTCGGGCTGTCCTATCCGGCCCGTGGAACAGAAAAAGCGGAGGGTTCTCTTGCTCTCCCCTCCGCTCCTTCACCAGCAGCCCAAGATGAGAGTGCCAGCATGGCCAGGTTGCTTTTGTTCCGGCCCTCTGGTCCAGTTGAAGAACCCATGGTGGCTCTCGAGTCAAACAGTTTGCCCACCCCTGCTCTATCCACTGAGCCTGCCGGCCAGGGCTGAGCCTTCCTCTTTCAGAACCGGGGGTTACTGGGGGGCCAGGGAGGGGGGGACCGGTTCAGGTCTGGGCCAGGAGGGGGTGATCTGGGCCCCGGCTAGCCTTGTCTGTCTCCCGGGAACCAGAACATCAGCGCCACGAGGGCAGCGAGACCGGGCCAGGCTTGCTCAGCATCTCCTGGAGCGTAGTAGGTCCTCAAGGGGCGGCGGCTGAATGGATGAGTGTTTGCTGGTGAACGTGAACCGAGTAGAGCTGTGACCCCCGG
Source organism: Vespertilio murinus (assembly GCA_963924515.1). Classification (NCBI taxonomy): domain Eukaryota; kingdom Metazoa; phylum Chordata; class Mammalia; order Chiroptera; family Vespertilionidae; genus Vespertilio; species Vespertilio murinus. The sequence goes on along the minus strand of OZ004716.1, from coordinate 48,467,155 downwards.
GCGCCGGGCCCTCTCGTGTCCACGGTGAACCACCAGGAGGTGGGCGATGCAATGGCACCCATTTTACAGACGTGGAAACTGAGGCCGGGCGGGCGCTAGATCACTCCGCCCGGCTCTGCCCCCCACGACCTCATCCTGCCCCGGGGGTGGTGGTGGGGGGCTCCTGAGCCTCAGTCTCCCCACCCACCCAGTGGGGACAGACAGGCTGGGAGGTGGCCCGCGGAGAGCTTGGGGAGCCCCGGGCCCACGCCCGCCCGCCCTGGGGCCCCGTTACCAGCTGACGAGAAGGGCGGCGATGCAGCTCCAGGTGACGCAGCCGCCCCCGGGCGGGGGGCTCTTGGCGCCGGGGGGCTCGGGGGGCCGGCAGCAGCAGACGCGGATGAGGTAGGCGGCGATGAGGACGAGGCTGAGGCCCAGGCCCAGGCCGGCCAAGGCCGCCACCAGCAGCAGGGCCTGGGGAAGGGGCGATGTCAGGTCTGTGGGGGGGCGATGGGGTCCCCAGTTGTCCCCCCTCCCCCCGGTTGGCAGCTGGACTCTGTCAGTGGGGACCCCGGGTGCTGCTCTGCCCAGCGAGGCTGTGTGACGCCGGGCGGCCCCTGCCCTCTCTGAGCCCCAGGCCCCTCCTCCTCCAGGCAGCTGGACGCAGCATGGCCCAGAGACGGTGGGATGGGGGGTGGGGGGCGTGGGAGGGCTTTCTCCTCCCTCCTCCCTGCTGGTCCTCCCCAAGCACGCTAGCTCTCTGTGCCCTGCTGCGGGGCTCTGAACACCCGCCACGGGTGAGGCTGCCACCCAGGGAGTGTGTGTGCATGTGTGTGCGTGTGCGTGTGCGTGTGTGTGTGTGTGTGTGTGTGTGTGCAAGACTCAGAGGCAGGCTGGGAGACCAGAGTGAAGACAGAGCAGGGAGCAGGCAGGAGAGAGAGAGAGAGAGAGAGAGAGAGAGAGAGAGAGAGACTGACTCAGAGGCGGGGGAGACAGGCAGACAGAGACAGGTGGAGACTGAGCCGAGGCTGAGGGCAGAGGGCAGAGGGCAGAGGCCACAGGGGGACGGGCTGCCCGTGGGGCGGGTTCTGGGGCGGAGGCCCCTGTCCGGTCACAGGTGCCCAGAGTGGGCCGGGTTCGCCTGGGGCCGCACCCCCCAGGGGGACACCGCCCCGGGCAGCGCCAGGCTTCGGGGCTCAGTGGTGCTGGTCCCCCCGAAGCAGGCCTCTGCCTCTGTCCTCGCCGCGTGTGCGTGTGCGTGTGCGTGTGTGTGTGTGTGTGTGTGTGTGTGCGCGTGAGCGTGACAGTGTGGGGCGTGCCTGTATTTCTGACGGTTGTGAATGCGTTATCTCCGACCGAGTTGGTCTGCCACGAGCTAATAATACACCCAAGTGTGTGTGTGTATGTGTGTGTCTGGGGGTGAGAGTGTGAGAGTGATCTGTGGGTGTCGGTGCGTTGTTGGCACAATTCCTTGAATGTAAGCGGGTCGCTGGTGGAGTGTGTGAGAGAGAGAAAGAGAGTATGTGTGAGTGGGGGGTACGTGGTGTGTAAATATGAGCTTGAGTGTGTGGAATGTACGTGTGAGCGTAGGTGAACGTGTGTGTGTGACAGCGAAAAAATGTGTGAATATGTGAGTGTGTGTGAACATATGTGTGTGTACTTATAAGTGTGGGGATGGGCATGTATAGGTGTGTAAATGTATACACATGTGAGTACCTGTGTGTGGGTGTATTTGTATACATGTAAGCATGAAAATGTGCATATAGGAGTGTGGATGTGTGTGAACGTGAGTGAACATCTGTGTGTGTGTGTGTGTGTGTGTCCAGCTCGGTGTCACCCAGTCGCTGACTGTGTCCCAGCCATGCCATGCGGTGACCTCCCCCCCAGGCATGTGGGGTGAGCCTGTGTCTGGGCCCCAGAGCTGTCCCTGCCTCATGTGTGTGTTTGTGTGTGAGTGTATGTGTGTATGTGTGTCTGAGTGTGTGTTTATGAGTGTGAGTATGTGTGAGTGTGTGTGAGTGTGTATGTGAGTGTGAGTGTGTGTGTGAGTGTGAGTGTGTGTGTGAGTGTGAGTGTGTGTGTGTGTGTGTGGAGCCTGCTGAGTGTGTCAGGTCGCCGCGTGGCTGTGGGCTCCGCGGGGGAAGGTCTCGGCGGCGGCGGGAGCAGCGGGGGAGAGCTGGCGGCTGCGATTGTGTAACGGAGGCCGCGGAGAGGGGCTGGCCTCCGCTCGGCTCGGTTCGGCTCAGCTCGGTCCGGTGGGGACAGGAGGCCATGGAGAGGGGCTGGCCTCGGCTCGGTTCGGCTCGGTTCGGTTCGGCTCGGTCCGGTCCGGTGGGGACCGGGCGCGCGCAGCTCAGGGCGGAGCGGCTGGGCTGGCCCAGGCCTGACCCAAATAGCTCGGAACACACGGCTCAGCCTCCTCTCCTCCGCGCCCTGGGACCCACCCCCACCCCCACCCCCACCGCCACCCAGGCGCCCCGTCCCGGGGAGGGGGGAGCCTCCCGGGCAGAACCCCAGAACCCCAGAACCGGGGGCTGGACCCAGGGCTCAGGGCCCAGGACCCCCGCCTGTGGCTCCGCCGGGCTTGCGTTCACCCCAAAGTCAAGCACCGGACTGAAACTGGGTCAGGGCACCCTCCTGGGCCCCCCAGACGCTGGGCGCCCTCCCCAGGGACCTGGGGCTCCCCCAGCCTCCCGCCCCAGCCCCCCCAGACCCCTGCCCGTCCCCCTTCGCGCCCCAAACCTCACTCACCCCCAGCTCACCCGCCTGCACCCCTCCAGCGCCCTGACCCCCTCCCTGCCTCCTCTCCGACACCCCCACTTCTCTGCCCTGTCCCCCCTCACCCCTCACCCCTCACCCCCTTCCCCATGCCAGGTCTCAGCCCTGTCCCAGAACCAGAACCAGAACCAGAACCGGGCACCCCAGCCTCTCCTCACCCCCCCACCCCCATCAGCTCCCCGATCCCGGCCCCCTCTTCACCCCTGTCCATCCCAGGAGGGAGGAGGGGTCACTTTTAGGGCGCCTGCCCCCCACCCCCTGATGGCCCTGGCCACCCCCCACCCCCACCCCGCTCCAGGCAGCTCCCAGACCCGGAGCCTCAGGGCCCCCAGCCCCCCTTCCCCCCAGGGACTCAGGGGTGCAGACCCCAGGCCCTCCCCCTTTATGTAAGCAGTGTCGGGGTGTCTGGTCCCCCCCATATCCCAGCGCCCGTCCCAGGGGAACCTCCAGGAACTGGGGCTCCCTCCACACGCCTCCTCCTCCTCCCTCGGACACCCCGAAGTCGGGGAGCCCAGGCCCCAGCGCTCCGGGAGCCCAGGGCTGGGTCTGCGACCCGGGTGGGGGGCCCCAGCACCCCAAAAGCTGCTCCCACCTGCTGGTACCCCGGGTCCCGCGGCGCGAAGTCGCTGGGCACCGGGCGGAGCTGGAGGTCGGCGCGGGGCAGCTGGTGGAGCAGGTGCACCCAGGCCGAGGGCCGGAACCCCGGGGGCTCCCCCATGGCCCCCCAAGGGGAGGGCGGCCGGGGTGCGGGCTGAGGCCGGGGCGCGAGCCGGGCTGGCGGAGGGGCGCGGGGTCTGGCGGGGCGCGGGGAGCGGGGCCGGAGGAGGAGGGAGGGGCGGGACGGGGGGCGGAGAGCGAGGGAGGGAGGAGGGATGGAGAGAGGAGGGAGGAGGGAGGAGGGAGGAGGGAGGAGGGAGGGGAGGCGCCCCGGGCTGCTCGGTGCTGCCCCCGGCGGCCGCGGCGGGCACTGCGGAGCCGTGGGAGGTCCCCCAGCTTTGCCTCCGGGTCCCCTCCCCGAGGGCGCGCCCACCTCCCGCGGCGCAGGTACCTCCACATCCTGGTCCCTAGAAGGCCGTCCCCGTTACAACCCGAGGGTCCCCTTGTCTTTTTATTTTATTTTATTTTATTTTATTTTATTTTATTTATTTTATTTTATTTTGTTTTATTTATTTTATTTTATTATTTTTTTGGAAAAGGTTTTCTGCTTTTTATTTTTTATTTATTTATTTTTTTATTAAGGTATTTATATGTGTACATATCTTACCATTGCCTATTTTATTTTTAAAAAATATATTTCATTGGTATTTTACAGAGAGGAAGGGAGAGGGAGAGAGAGCTAGAAAGGTCGACGAGAGAGAAACATCGACCAGCTGCCTCCTGCACACCCCCTACCGGGGATGTGCCTGCAACTAAG